>OY757554.1:5375373-5472873 GCA_963584105.1 Alviniconcha strummeri
GCACATCCCTGACATGTCTTTTGACTTCCCCACGTTGGCAGCCCTGCCATGTCATTTCTTGGCAGCTGTGTTACATTTGTTTAGTTCTCTTCTACAGTTTTGGCCACAACAGCATACAAGTCCAATTTTTACACGTAAAAGTTGTTGCAGATGTCAAATGCTGTTTCTTTGTTTTTTTCCAGTTCAGGTACCTGTTACTGTACTACGCTGTTTTTTTTAACGTACTGCATTGAAAGCATAGCACTGGAAGACATTGTTAATGCACTGACATTGCATCATATCATTTTGTTTTTTGTCTTATCGATTAAGAACCAAGGGGTGTTATACAATAACCAGTTTATCTGCTTGTGTGGGGAAATTATTCGTCATAATTGTGTACTGTGTTGTGATCAGTGTTTGTCCTGCAAGATACATTATGGCGATAACCGTATTTCGAAAGCTGTGTTAGCTATATCTCTGAAGTTTATTTGCATGACAGTAACCTCCATTTGCTTTCCTGGCAGTTTCAGTGACCTTGAATTGTACTTCAAATTCACACTGGTGTTGCAAAAAATAAAGCTGTTTGGTGTTTTCTGGAAATTTCACTTCCAGGCAAGTTCAAACATATATAAGTTGAGAGATATGTTCATGCTCATAATGATATGATAGTAACAGAATCCATACTTATCAACCCATACAGTTTACCAGTATAAAATTTTTAAAAAATCATTATTTTGGAAAACTTAATTTTCATGAAATGTTGTTTTAAACTGAGCAAAAAGATCGAAAAACTGTCAAACGAGCAGCCAATGAACACCATCACCATATTCACACTGGCTGGCCTAGTGCAATAGGCTAAGAAATTTCATCAGAAGTGAGATTTGAAGCTGTGCATGCATATTTAGCACAACATTGCTTCTTCCTGCCACTGCCACACATGCGGATTGGAATTCAAAATGCCGCTGGTACAAGCAAAAAAAAAGAAAAAAAGACCCCAGTCTGCAAAAGGGAAATACAGGTTCACAAACTCTGGACTAAGGTTTACTCCCAAAAGGGGTTGACAGCTACGAGAAGCACAATAGTTTTGTGGTATGTGGATTCACAGGGTCTTTAACACTGCCCCTGGTCTGTCTGTCATGCTGGTTACAGCAACCATCACCAGTTGTAGGGTAACATATAACAGGAGAGGCCAACGTTTGAATGTGAATCAGTTGAGCATTTGCTTTGAGTGAACCTCAAAGTGTAGTTGTTTGGGCTTGTTTGTGTTTATTTTACGGATGAATTTTGTTTCCAAGTGGCTTTTGTTTGTTACTGATTAGCAGATATATCAACGAAAAATAAAGAAGCTAAAGCTCAGCGAGTGTGTTTATCGTCCCTTTCTTTTTACCTGCCGCTCATCATACTTCACCCTGACCCTCTCCCCACCACCTCATGCCCCCCACCACCCTGACCCTCTCCCCACCACCTCATGCCCCCCACCACCCTGACCCTCTCCCCACCACCTCATGGCCCCCACCACCCTGACCCTCTCCCCACCACCTCATGCCCCCCACCACCCTGACCCTCTCCCCACCACCTCATGGCCCCCACCACCCTGACCCTCTCCCCACCACCTCATGCCCCCCACCACCCTGACCCTCTACCCACCACCTCATGCCCCCCACCACCCTGACCCTCTACCCACCACCTCATGCCCCCCACCACCCTGACCCTCTACCCACCACCTCATGCCCCCCACCACCCCGACCCTCTCCCCACCACCTCATGCCCCCCACCACCCTGACCCTCTCCCCACCACCTCATGCCCCCCACCACCCTGACCCTCTACCCACCACCTCATGCCCCCACCACCCTGACCCTCTACCCACCACCTCATGCCCCCCACCACCCTGACCCTCTCCCCACCACCTCATGCCCCCCACCACCCTGACCCTCTCCCCACCACCTCATGCCCCCACCACCCTGACCCTCTCCCCACCACCTCATGCCCCCCACCACCCTGACCCTCTCCCCACCACCTCATGGCCCCCACCACCCTGACCCTCTCCCCACCACCTCATGCCCCCCACCACCCTGACCCTCTCCCCACCACCTCATGCCCCCCACCACCCTGACCCTCTCCCCACCACCTCATGCCCCCCACCACCCTGACCCTCTCCCCACCACCTCATGCCCCCCCACCACCCTGACCCTCTCCCCACCACCTCATGCCCCCCACCACCCTGACCCTCTCCCCACCACCTCATGCCCCCCCACCACCCTGACCCTCTACCCACCACCTCATGCCCCCCACCACCCTGACCCTCTACCCACCACCTCATGCCCCCCACCACCCTGACCCTCTCCCCACCACCTCATCCCCCACCACCTCATGCCCCCCACCACCCTGACCCTCTCCCCACCACCTCATGCCCACCACCACCCTGACCCTCTCCGCACCACCTCCTCCCCTCCCCCCGACTCTCTCCCCTCTTCCTCCCACCACCCTGACCCTCCCCCCTAACCCTCCCCCCCCCCTGAACCTCCCCTCCCCCCCCCCCACCCTGACCCTCTTCCCTCCCCCCCTCCCACCCAACCCCCTCCCACCCTGACCATCTCCCTCTCCACCACCCGACCCTCTTCCCACCACCCTGACCCTCCCCCCCCCCCTGAACCTCCCCTCCCCCCCCCCCCACCCTGACCCTCTTCCCTCCCCCCACCCAACCCTCCCCCCTCCCACCCTGACCATCTCCCTCTCCACCACCCGACCCTCTTCCCACCACCCTGACCCTCCCCCCCCCCCCTGAACCTCCCCTCCCCCCCCCCACCCTGACCCTCTTCCCTCCCCCCAACCCAACCCTCCCCCCTCCCACCCTGACCATCTCCCTCTCCACCACCCAACCCTCCCCCTCCCACCCTGACCATCTCCCTCTCCACCACCCGACCCTCTTCCCACCACCATGACCCTCCTCTCCCCAGAGTTCAGGAGCTGTGTGAGAGTCGAGGTGGCCATCCTGGGCTGTCCGTCCTAACGAGCCTTCTGGTTTCCGTGGATGTAAAGCTGTACTGAACCATGCTTTGGCATTGGTCTCAGCTTGTCCCGAGTATGTCAACCGACATCTGAGGACATTAAGCAACACTACCTACCTACCCTCCTCTTCTCAAAAGTTTATTTTCCGGTCACTGAAACCATATACACACTTGCACACATACACACACTACTTGTGCACGCACGCATACTGCACGTCCACACAAACCCATAGCGGTTTATTCACACTGAAATTGTCTTCTCTCTCTCTCTCTCTCTCTCTCTCTCTCTCTCTCTCTCTCTCTCTCTCTCTCTCTCTCTCTCTCACACACACACACACACACACACACACACACACACACATACATACACTGTGCATGCACACAACCAGTTGTTTATATTGCACTTAAACTATCTGCACTCGCTCTGTCTGTCTGTCTGTCTGTCTCTCTCTCTCTCTCTCACACACACACACACACACACACACACGCGCGCGCGCGCGCGCGTAGACCGTAACAGACGCTGCGACTATATACAACTACGGAGATCTAGTAGCTTCCCAACAGCCTAAATGGGGACATTCAAGAGTCTCGGCCAGCCACGCCCAGTGATGGACAGTCAGTCACATACGCATTCGCTGACGTCATCTTCTGACGCAGATGGAACAAAAAGATAACGTCAGCGGTTTGCCACGGGCGCCCGTGCCGTCTTGTCTCGTCTTGTCTAGCCTTCCCAGCACCAGCTCAAATTGGAAGGTAAACACCACACCAAGTTGCGTCCCTGCAGCCTCAGTTCGCTCACACGCTCGCTCACACACAATAGCCGAATGGCTTTGAGGGGCCGGGTCTGGTTTTACCTTTTCTTCGTCCACCTGTTGTGGCAAGTGACGTGGTGTGGGGCGGACGACGAAAGGACGCTGTCCATAGACAACTCCGAGTGCAACTGTCCATGGGCGCCCGAGTACTGCACCAAATGTCCGCAAAACGGTCGCTGCGAGGAGAAAATCTGCAAGTGCAAGTACGGCTTTAGGGCGGACAGTACGAAGACGATTTGTCTGTTTAGTTTACTGTGACTAGATCACCACTGTTATACCGTCGTCAGCTGTACGATCTAACAATGCGATTCCTATGTGCCCGTACGAGACTGACCGGCTTCTCACTTTCCAATCAGGTGCGGGCACGTTCTTAATCCAGTCGCTGTTCAAATCGTCCGGAGATCTGCACTATACGATCGCCGGGAAGTCATTCAACACAGTCCCTTTCTTGATTTTTTTTTTTTTTTTTTTTTTTTTTGATTTTTTTTTGTAGTCGACTAAACGCCTTGGATCTTGCTCACCGGATCAGCTAATCAGTTCATTCAACTTGAAATTCTCCTCGGATCTTGGCGTACTTCTAACTTACCGTCGCTTCACTCTAGTCTAAACCCAAAGACGCTTCAAACACTGACCAGCAGTAGCCCACTCCAAGCACTGGTTTACGACATCCTTCTTTGAAGGAAGGTGCCGGAAAGCGATGTTCGGAGTGTGCAGCAGTAGCTGACACTACAGGCATTGCAGCGCAGGTGATAATAAAACAGCGCTACAGTTTTTCTAGTCCAACATTGTACTCTGTGGCATGGAAGAAGAAAAAACGGACTTTTTAATATATATATATATTACAGCAGATTTAACACTTGTATCAAGTGAAGTGACATGAATGTTTTTAGGTGTTTTTTAAAATGTACACACTAGACTGACCAACAGATCTTGCTGTATTATACTGATTCAATAATGATTTACACTGTGGCAAGAAAGACCTGGTTGGCTTGCATGGTAATAAATTTATAAATGCTGTTTATGACAACAGGGTGTGTGTTGCTACAGTCAGCAGTGTCCGGCACCTTCTTCCAAACTTGGCCAGAATTGGTTTACACCTGCAGTTGTGTTGCTTAATGTCCTCGGATGTCCGTTGACATATATTAGGGACAAGCTGAGACCAATGCGTGAGCATGGTTCAATATTGACCACGGAAACCACAAGGCTCGTTAGGACAGAAAGCCCAGGATGGCCACCTTGACTTTCACACACAGCTCCTGAACTCTGCTGTTTTACACCACTGAAGGGGCACTCTTTACCACCACTTGTGTGTTCACGTATAATGCTGTCAGCGCCCTCTGAAAGGTTTGGCTACCAGTGAGACTATTGCATGGAGGAAATGGAGCAGCGAAGCAGGCACTTAAACATGAGGCCCACGCCCACCATGGGTAAGAACATAATTCTGTGTCGATTCACACAGTTAGGGGTTTATTTGTGCCGACGTAAAAACAGCCTGTCAGTTTTGGGAGAGATGCGGCAGCTGGCAGTGTTTGGAGACGTGGCAGCTGACAGTGTTGTTGTTTTTACACATATGGCTGCTGACAGTTTTTGGCAAACTATGGCTGCTGACAGTTTTTGGAGACGTGGCAGCTGACAGTTTTTGGCAACCTATGGCAGCTGACAGTTTTGGGCGATATGGCAGCTGACAGTTTTTGGAAACCTATGGCAGCTGACAGTTTTGGGCGATATGGCAGCTGACAGTTTTTGGCAACCTATGGCTGCTGACAGTTTTTTTAGACATATGGTATGGTCAAGGTGCTAGGAGGCAGTCTGCTCGCATTATGCGTGTGTGTGAGTGTGTGTGTTTCAATAAACAGTTTACAATATTACACGGGTTCACTGGCCCTCTTTATCACACACAACAAATTTCCATCTTTGCCCTCCCCCCACCTCTCTGTCCTGTTCCAGTTTCCACATCTCCCACACATCACCACCTGGCTAGCATCCACAGCACACAACTCATTTAGAACACACCAACAGTAAGTGAATACAGGAATAAAATATGCGACTAAAACAAGTTTCTACACACACACACACATACGCACTCCAAGCACTGGTTTACAACATCCTTCCTCCAACCACTGCCATAGTTAATTACGCCATAGGTCTCAAAACTGTCAGCTAACGAACAGTTTTTTGATGATGCTCAAACAGCAGTAAGTTTGTAACAGACAACTCAAATTATATCAGACGTTACTGTTATAACTGCAGGGACCACGTTGCTTACGCCGGCACAAATAAAACCAAAATTGTTTAATCAAGATGGAACTTTTTTCTTTTACTTGCCAAACTCGGGGTGGATGCATCTCAAGTTTATGTCGGTAACTGGGAGCTAGGTTGCTTCCACAGTCTTATTAGTACCCAAATCATTTGGAGAGTGCTGACCGCATCGGTGGACAGCTGTGCAGAGATAAAGAGTACCCCTTCAGTGGCATAACCAATTCTGGCAGAGTTTGGAGGAAGGTGCGGGAAAGCGATGCTCAGAGTGTCACACACACACACACACACACACACACACACACACACACACACACAGGAAGCCGCTTTCCTTGTACAGATATATATTGCAAATGATATATCAGCCAGAACTGTTTTTACATGTTACATCATGTCCGCTGACTCTGTGAGTCTCACCTTTACGTTTGGACCACTTTGTGCCGTAGCTCTAGACGGTCACAGACAATGAGATGAAGCGGAACCAAACTGAAGAAACATCATAGGTCCTATTACAGCATTAGCATTCAATACGAATTGAATAAAAAATGTACACACAGCCATTTTTCACTCAAGTTCACATCCTGTTTATTGAAAACGAATGTTTGAAAGTTGTGAAAACATGACTGTGAGTGTGAGTGTTTCCATTTTGTGCCCAGCATCTATATCGGTGATGTCACAAACACGGCCAACATGTGCACAAAGCAAAAGTGTCAAACAGATCACAAGCCAATACCCCAGTTCTTTATTGATAAAAATTAACAAGCTGCATCCAGAGGAGCTCAGATTTGAATTGAAGCAAAACATGATTTTTTCCCCCCTCTAAGTACTGATGAAATAATTGTAAAAAGGAATGTGAGCATGCAGATTTTTTTAAATAATTTATGCACATTTCTACACACATATATATATATATGTAAGCCAACTTGTATCTTCAGTTCAGTTCCCTGTTAAGTTCTCTAGAAGTGACTGTGTGCAGTCTGCATAATTAATAATAAAAATGGATGACTCTCAATTTTATACAGCACAAATCTTCTGGCAGTTCAAACAACATCTCAGTGCACTACCACACACCATCTAGGAACATATGTTGCCTGAAGATGTACACACACCTTGGGCTCATGGGAATCTACATAGGCAAGTCTACAGCTGGGTTTTGAGTGCAGACAGAGTGTAAAGAGTACAGTCATGAGTCAGAGACAGCCGACAAGTTCAAAGTCAATTAATCAATCAATCCATAAAAATTATTTTAAAATAAAAAATAAAAATAAAATAAAAACGGAAAAAAGAAAGAAAAAAAAACCCACCCAGTTTGGTTTCAGAGCTTTTTCTAACTCTGCTCCCAAACGCTGAAATGCCCTACCACCAACAATCAGGTAAACTGAGTCTTCTTATGGCATTCCGCAGACGTCTGAAAACCCACTGTGTCAAGCCAAGTCATTCTTTATTCCATTTAAAGGAAAATGTGTCTTTTCTGTATGTTAATCAATATAAGTTTTATTTTCAAAAATATCCTTCAGCACACTGAGTGCTGAATCATGTGCTACAGAATTACAAACAGACATCATCATCATCAATCAAGTGATATTTACGTAGCATGAATCCAGCATAATTTCTAAGTGCCTTGCGTGCCAAAAATAATAAATACTAGTTAATACAAATTACAATATTGTAAAAACTGTATGGGCCCATGTTGGAACAAATGCATCAAGATGACAACAGTAAAGAAATGATGCCCACTGCAAATGAGACTGAGACTTTTGCTCAGAGAAGCAGCTACGTACATGAATGAAAACTGGGTGCTTTTTAGACATGTTCCATGGGTTTTTACCAGTCACGTGTGTCAGAAATGTTACTGCAAACAACCAAAAGGCTACTGTCTTAATAATATTTAATATATATATATAAGTTAACCCACCCACCCACAGACACACATACATATATGCATGCACAAACACACCCACCCACACTCACATGCACACACACACACACACACACACATGCATACATGCATGTGCACACCCACTCACACCCACATATGTATGCAAACACACATGTATACATTTATATATTTGTACATAACCCAGACCATAATGAGCACACACACACACACACACACATGTGCGCACATCACCTGAATTGTGCCACACTACTGACTTATCATCATTCATGTAACATTTGTTGGTCTTGCTCAACATCAGCTGACAAAATGACATCACCACCCTCATCAACTGATGTGGCTGTTACAATGATCTGCCGGTTGAATTCAGGGTGCCCAAACACACTGGTGCCATCAAGAACCACACTCTCTGGAATGCTGCTCACAGCCATGTGCTGCATATCGGAGGTAGACAACACTGTTTCCATAGCAACCATCTGATCACTGGAGCATGAGGAAGCTGTTTCCATGGCAACCTGCTGCACAAGAGAGGCAGTGGGCAGAGGCTCCAAGGCAACATAAACACCAGTGTCTTCAATACATTCTGCTGTACACCCAGCACCGTTTGCTGGGGCAGACTGCTCATCTCCAGCGCTGACATGCTCGGGCAATGCCGTTTCTGAGCTGACGGTGAAGTTGTGGATGATGCTACCATCAGCAACTAGAATTTTCCGCGGCGTAGCGCTACCTGCGTCGCTGGCAAGCAGCGATGCTAAGAAGTTCATATCCGGAGTAGCATCCTGACTCTGTGCAGGCACCTCACAGTGCGACTCCACCTCCATTTCCACAGCACTGGGGACGACCTCGTGCAAGCTGGTACGCTCACCACACTGCACAATGATCCTCTGAGGCGCCGTCAGCCCTTGCAAAGGATCCACACACCTGGCAGCTAAGCCGTCCTCGCCTCGGACACCCACATCTTCAAGTCTGCCAGGTTCCACAACAGCATCCTGAGGAGCTGGGGCCCCTGACAAAGCAGCGTCGCTTGCTGCCACAACAACAGCGCCGTCATGGACTGTTCCCTCCTGCGTGGACTGCTCGGCCGCCAGCAAGAGACTGGCTATGTCCTGAACAACAGAGTGCGATGGAGCTGAGTGGTCTCCCTCAGGGTTTTGAATCACATACTGTATCGTTGTGTTGCCGTTTTCCACTTTGATGATGTAAGAGTTTTCCCCTATCAGCGACTCGGCCCTTTCCTCAGCGCCCTGCTTGGCCTTCCTTCTGGCGGACTGTGACGGAGCACTCTTCTTGCTGTGCAGTTTGCCGCTCAACGGACCTGAAACAGGAACACTCTGCTGCGCGGGAGGGTCATCTTCCAAGCAAAATTCCATGTCTTCCGGTGCCGGCTCGATGGCGTGAGCTCTCTTACAGTGGAGGACAAGAAAATACCTCTCCAGGAACACCTGCTGGCAGACATCACAGTGAAACGGGAAAGCGTCATTATGACTGTTGAAAACATGCTGAACGAGCTGCGACTTGTAGAAGAACTTGCTGTCACACATGCCACAAGACAGCTCGTCTTCCTCGCTACGGTTATACTTGAAATGGGGGCGGCGCCCCGCGGGAGCCTGGAAATCCAGCAGACTGTGTTCCGTGGCCATGTGCTTCTCCAACAGGACCGCACGAACAAACCCGGCCTTGCAGATGCTACAGTGGTAAGGAAACATGGAGAAGTGGAGCTTTTCCACGTGGTTGTACAGACTCTCCTTACGTTGAAATCCTTTCCCGCAGTAAGCGCAGTGCCAAGCCTCCTCGTACGGCCCGTGAACGATGCTCATGTGGCGATGGAGGTTGCTGGGATACCAGAACTTGCGCCCGCACAGCTGGCATCCTAGCTTGGCCTCTTCTGGCCCGTGGATGACGGCGTGGCGGTTGAGCTGGGACTGGCGGTTGAACTTCTTGCCGCAGACGCTGCACTCTAAATCTCGGATTCCCTGGTGGACTTCTGCTATGTGAGTCTTCAAGGTTGTGGCCCACTTGAACCTGCACAAACCCCCGTAGAAATATTTGAGTGACTCAGACCTGCTGTCCTGAAGCAGGAGGCACAGCCCCAAACAAAGTGGAGCACAGATCAGTAGACGTTTACCAGTCAAACAGTGGGCTTATATCAGGGCACAATTCTGTACGATGTGGACAATACCAGTACATGCATGACAATGAATAATGCCATAATGATGATGACCATGATGATGCAGAAGTAAAAAATAATTTAAAAAATCTACTAGCCCAGTGCTGTACTGCGCTACTGAATGAGAACATCCACTAGCCCATTCCTAGCCCAAAACATTTTCCCCTAACATTTTATGAAATAATTTTTTTCATTTCACACTCACTTTAACAAGACTGCATTGTATACAACACAGCTGTGTTTTTTTTTTCTCTGATGATGAAAAAAGCATTGTAAACTTAGAGTGAGAGCAATCCTCAGTGCAATAAGACAATTATGACTCACCCCAGGGGCTTGCGGCTTTTGGTCTTGACGTATTCCAAGGCATTTCTACCAGTCTGAGGCATGTGCATTTCTACATTCCTAATATTTGTAATAAATCAATATTTTATATAAAGTATAATATATTCATCTGCCTGTCACAATACTATGGACAGACATGCTCCTCTGGTCTTGCAGGTAGTGCAAGTACCATACAATGATGATGAACATATTTGATGAGTGAATACTAATGCTGATGATAATGCTGATGATGACAGGATACTAGATACAATTCTTTATTTAGAATAAGCAATAGATAAGCATGCCAATGCATGGATGTTTTTTTACATCCAGCTCTCACCCACACAAGGGACTAGTCTAGATCTAATTGCAAGTACATATTTTCAAAGCTGTAACACACTGGTACACACATGGAATCAATGAGACCTAGACATCAGATGTTATACCTACTGGTCTATCAGGACACAGTGTACAGACCTGCTCCTCTGGTTCTGTGTGTGTTGAATGCACCAGGTAGTGGTGATGGTACCAGTATGTAATGACTGAAGCATGATGATGACAGATGATGGTGATGATGACGACAGTGACAAAGATGATGTTGATGGTGATGATGATAGGAGATTTACCTAGCAGTACAGAGCATACAGACATGCTCCTCTGGTCCTGTGTGTGGTGCAAGCATGATGATGGTTGTATCTAATGAGCAAAGCATGATGATGACAGATGATGAGGATGACAATGAGGCTGAGGACGGTGATGATGATGACAGGAGATTTACCTAGCACTGTAGTAGTACAGAGTGTCCTGTGTGTGGTGCAAGCACCATACAATCATGACAGTGGTATCTAGTGAGTGAAGTACAATGATGACATGACGATGATGACGCTGACAAAGATGACGAGGACAGTGACGATGACAGATTTACCTAGCAGTACACAGCATACAGACATGCTCCTCTGGTCCTGTGTGTGGTGAAAGCAACTGACAATGATGACGGTGGTATCTGATAGGTGAAGTATGATAATAACAGATGTTGACGACGATGATGACAGGAGACTCACCTAGCAGTACACAGTGTGCAGGCATGTTTCTGGCCCTGTACCTGATGCACAGAGCGGATGTGTTGCTTGACCAGAACCATGTTGGAGAATGTCTTCCCACACTGCCTGCATGGAAGCTCCCCAGTCTAGTGGAACAAAGAAAGAAAAAACCCAAATCAGTAGCGCTTGTACAGCAGGGTTCACTGCTGGATACAAATATAAGTCTAAATAATTACACTTGATACATATTTTACAGACACGTACATGATACACAGATATACCACTCATATGATAGCATTTGCTTTCAAGATTCTTAGATGAATATATATATTAAGCAGCCATTGTTTCCCCTACACATACAAACATCACACATACACACACACACACATGAACATTACACGCACATAAACAAACATCACACACACACACACACACACACACACACACACACACATGCACACACACAAAACATGCACACCACCACAAACACAGAAACACAAACACCCATGGACACGCGCACGCGCAATCGCAAAACATTTACTGCAGATCATGTTCTTTGAACTTAAGCTGATCCAAGCACACAGGAAGTTCAGCCTGCAAAGGAGAAGGGTAGTTCCTTTAAGGGCTGAACCAGAAGAAATGCATGGAGCTGAAATCATTGGTGCTTTTGTACCTTGAAGTGCGCCTTGTCCTCGTGGAGTTGCAGCTGGAAGCGGTTGTCAAAGTCCTTGTGACAAATGGAACACTTCATCACTGACAGCTGCTTCAGCTCCTGAAGGTACTGCCCAAGGTCATCGGCCTTTGAGTGGAACTTCTTCGCATGGACAGTGACCCCAGTGAAGTCGCAAAACTTCCGTCGGCAGTACTTGCACGTCGCTTTCCTCTCCTTGTTGCGCTTGCGGCGGGTAAAAGACGGCAGACCCGTCACATCAATTTTGATTCTCTTCTTTTTAGCGGACTGTTCTCTGCCAGCCTTGTTGCTGTTTTCATCGCCAGCCAACTTGCGTGGTCGGCCACGTTTTCTTTTGTGAGAAGGCTTTGGTGAAGCTGCTGAGCTGGTGTGCTCGTCGCTTACGCCTTCTTTGGGCTGCGGCAGAGCAGTTTCTGTTGAGAGGTCTGACGCTGCTACATTCTGGCTCTTGGGGTCCAGGCAGTCTGTTTTGTCTTTGTTGTGTTCTGATGTTCCCTCCCCACAGACGCCCTGTGTGGAGTCAAGTGCTGCAGAACTGGGACCCAAGTTGGAAGGCTCTTCCTTGATCTCCTCTTCTGTTTGGATCGTCCTCAATTGCACAAATTTCATGGGAGGGGGACAGTAGTCATCATCGTCTTCTTCCTCTCCTTCAGATCCAGAATCCCCAAATATTGCTGAGGGCAGCTTTTTCCCTCTGAGGCTGTAGTGACATCTGGTGGTTCGGTGGGGTTCTGCACTGGACGGGGCAGGCACTGCAGAAATGAGTGAAATCAACCATACTAATGAAGGCATAACAATTCATTACATATACTGTATAAAAAATTCCCACACAAAACAGTTTATGTTTATACTAATTATAGTTAAGCAGAGAATGAAAATTTAAGATTGGACTTCAGATGCAGGTATTTTCTTTTGCAAGTCACTTGTGACTATGTACTGTAAGTGTGTAAGCATACATACATGTGTATATATTATACACGTTCTGGCTGCCGACTGCGCCAAGGTTTTCAGAATGAGACTCAGAATTTTCCACGCACCTGTACTGGAAAGAGTTCACACTAAAATTAAGAAGCACTGTACTACCTGCATATGTTTTACATTGGCTGCTGGTACTATGGACAGACAGGCGCTGACTGTTCAAGCTTTTCTGTGGCCGACCTCTTTTGTGCTTTATAATTATAGCACTTCCCTTTTGGTTGCCATGGTTTCCAACATCAGCAAGCTGTCTTGTTGTCTGGTCAGCTTCTTTCTCTGCATCAAGACCATCAACACCTAGATCACTAAGCAAATTCATCTTGGTGTTGTATTGTTCAAGCAAATCAAAATATGTTTAAAAGTAATTTTTAAAAAATTGACAAAACCATCCCTAGTCATAAAAATGTGATCTACAAATATGGACAGAAAGGAGGTCTTTGGTGACAGATTCATTTAGTGTTACACAGAATTAAAGTATGATTACCATTCATGAAGAATAGTGTTTCAGAAAAATGGTCCTTTCAGTTAATAAAGAGGAATGGAATCTCTTGATGGTGGTCTTTTGTCAGGTGCACTATTGTAGTGTTATGGAAAATCAGGTGATTATACTTCAAACTCAACAACACAATAATGTATAATAAAAATAATAATCATCATAATGGGACCCAGTACTTAACATCGTATTTTTGGTTGTAATTTGAGCAGAAACATGGCACACTAAAATACAGACCCATAAAAAGAAGTAAACATTTACTTAAGTCATTTACTCAGGCTTTTAAATTTCTTTCTTTTTTAAACTAAACCTGGGACTAGGAAATCACAAAATATTTTGCATGTTTTAAAATCATCCATACATCAGATGAGTAATAATGTTTGTGAATCAATAAATTGTTGTTGTTTTTCTTTTCTTCTCAGGTTGATTTTTTTTTCTTTTTCTTTTTTCTTCAAAATTTGTACCTGTTATTGATTTTGCAGACTGTGCGCTTGTTCCCACTTGACTGGTGTCACGAGTACTAGTAGTAGTAGTACTAGTATCACTTGTTTTGCAAGTGCCTTGTGTAGTTACCACGCAACTGGTGGAGTTACTCTTAACACAAGGATTGATATCAAGCTGTGCTTTAGACTCTGGCAAGGTTTTACACAAAATGTGGTCAGTGCAATCCACTGGGGCTGCATGTGAATGCCTACAAGTTTGTGAACGTGATGAGTGGGGACTTTGAGAATCAACATCCCCTGGAGAGGCAAGTCCGGTATTAGCGTCGCACGAATCAATTTTGACATCAACAATAGACAGCTGCAGTCTCCCCTCCTTCATGCACAAATTCACACCTGTAATCTTTGCATAAAGATAGGTCTTCTGTTCGCACACCACATCTGTTGTCACGGATATGTTCGTTTCGTGAACTGGTAAAATCTCGTTTTTCACAAAAGTTTGTTGTGGAGATACGGCTTCGGTGGATGGAACGTCATTATTTGCCGCTTCGCAGTCTTTCACCTTTGCTGTCCAGTGCTGTTTTGTTGTCAAACGTACCCACTGACTTACAAAATCGAGAGGTAAAGTCAAATCAAGACCACAAACAGAAGAGTCGTGGCATGATTCTTGCTGCTTTTGTAACATTCTGATTCAAAAAGATCACCCAGCCGTACGGATTAAACGATTTTTAAATTCGCTTATGAATATGGAAAATCTAGAAACGAATTATGCAACTAAATACTGGAGAGATATTAGCCACGATTGCACACGCTGCACTTCGTTTCGAAATTTTTGGGCTGGCGATTCTGTTGTTAAGGGACGCCACTCTACCAGGATTCAGAAAGTGGTCGCGTTATACGAATGCAGATTGGTAGTCGCGTAACTACACGAACATGGTATTTTCTTGTCAGACGTGCAAAATTGACCATTGATTTAGTTAACTATGCTGCCTAAAAGCTTACCATAAATTTACTTTTATATTAATAAGTACATAATTATACGAAAAATTCCACTGTTTTACGACATGTACACGTAGTGAGATGTTTTGGTTTCACTTTTTCGAGTGGAGTGAAAGGATGTGACACCTAACTTCACTGAACATATATTTTACGTCATTGCCTTTGGTTTTGCGATGTGACATTATTCTGTAGCACGAAGTGTGATCTGCGACGAACCTAGACTGTGTTTCCAAAAGCTCTTGTGAACAAAACTTCAGTTGAACTAGCACTGAACTTCCAGATTTGAATTTGTTTGCCGTAGGCGTAGATCTGCAGAGTGCAATACGACACAAGTTTACCATAGTGACATCTAGTCGCGAACACACAACACGTGTTGTGGGATCTGGTCGCACTGTAGTAAAACATACTGAATTGTATTAAATGTGAAATAATGATTTAACGTTCGGAGACTACTAACGTTCTCAGACGTATTGATCACAAAAGAACCGACAGAAAGCTAAGAAAACGTTGATCAGTATAAAAATGGTTGCGTTGACGATGTTGTAGAATCAACAATGAGTCCTGTAAAAGGCCGTGGACAGCAGAGCCGTGAGGTGACTCAGCCCACGGCAGCGTTGCTGCTGGCTGTTTTGGTAGTGAACACCTGGAGTGTTGGTTACTCACGGACAGTGCAGGGAGTTCTCAGTTCTACGGTCGCTCGTAGGGAACGCGGGCAGTACCTCTCTTCTTTCGCCTTCCATGGTAAGCATTTCTCTTGTGGGATTCCTCACTCTCAGTAAAGTCTCAGACTTAGTGAACTGTTCAGATTAAAACGAGAGTGGCCAGTGGTGCCTGATTTGTTTCCCCTACCCCCCACCCCACCCCACCCCACCCCCCACTGCCCCACCCCTTTTTTTTCTTTTTTTTTTCTTTTTTTTTTCTTTCTTCTTTTCTTCTTGAATGTGTGACATGTTTCAGGTAAAGCCATTTTGAACATGTTTCAGGTGATGCCGTTTTGAATGTGACCCTAAATGCAACATCCCAGGCAGGTGGTCGCCTGTTGCTGTACCACATGGAGGACTGGCGTGATGCTTCTGAAGACAATGACTGTGTACGGCGCCTGGGAAAGGCCAGGATTGTCTGTGAGGAACATCTTGTCTTATGCTCTCTTTTTGTCTTTTTGCATGTTCTTTTCATTCCTACGCAGGGTGGAGATAATATATATATAATAAATGAGGAAAACAAATAAACAAATGAAAAAAAGAGAAAAAATTCTGGTCAGAATCAAACTAGTTGGTTCTTTGAATAATGATCTGGATATAATATGTGTGTGTGTGTGTGTGTGTGTGTGTGTGTGTGTGTGTGTGTGTGTGTAGATCAGCATTTAACATTATTATGATGATGAAAGGGAAAGAAAAGAAGCTGCTTTCATGTTATGAATTGCACTGTTGTATACGTATGTATCTGCTTTTTTAGTGCTGGCCAGTAATTAATATATAATCCAAGAAACAAAGAAAAGCCTTTTGTTTTATAAAATGGATTTTGCTAAATATTGTGTAACTTTACACTTACTGTAAAAGTAAAACATCATTAACAGTGACAGTAACTGAGTAAATGTAAGTTGTACATAACTAGTTTAATGAGTTCATTGTTGACACAGTGACAGTGAGTAAAGGTAAGTTGTACATAACTAGTTTAATAAGTTCATTGTTGACATTGAATTTTGCATTTAAAGAAGATTTTTTTTTATGGCCCTGATAAGTTATAGCATTACATTTTACAGATGATAAAATTAATACAGTATCTTATTTCATTTCAATTTCAGTCCTTCTCAAGAGTGCTGAGAGTCAGCTGAACGTGCCTCACTTTTCCTACCCTCGCATCTGGCACATCATCTATGCAGATGAGTTCACTTGTCTGGAAGGGGAGCAGGGTGTGCTGACCGGAATCCTGGCAATGTCCCCAGACTACCTTCAGTATCGTGTGCAGCTGCTCAACCCTGACGCGCTGGGTAACCCACTGGAGCACTTTGGGGATGAGGAAACTGGTGAGGAACACAGCGACAACGTCAACCCTGGAGACATATATGTGTTTTAAAAAAAGTACAGCTGAATTCACTGATCACGTTAGATGTTTTCAAACTGGTGTGACTTCTAGAAGGTTGCAAAGTGGTTCACAGAAATCGGTCACACAATCACTGTAACCGGTCAGATACATATCCGTCTATGCTACTAAGTACTAAAGTTCTACAGCAAACAACCTGCACCCATCCCCATCTAGAACACTCTCTCTCTCTCTCTCTCTCTCTCTCTCTCTCTCTCTCTCTCTCTCTCTCTCTCTCTCTCTCTCTCTCTCTCTCTGTGCTGCATTTTTGGTCAACTAACAGTTGGTACATCTGACCAGTTGCTGATTTTTATTCCGGTATACGCTGATATTAACCAGTAAAATGCTGGAAATTACCAGTTAAGTGAAGTGAACCATGTGAATTTAGTCATAGCTGCACCAGGTTCTAAGCCAGATGGGTACAGGGAGAAAACAGGAGTTGATACTAATACAGTAATAGCTGGGCACCAAGGGATGGAGAAAAAGAAATGGGGAGTTGACAATGGGGTGGGGCGTTGTGGTGGTGGTGGGGGGAGGGGGGCAGGAAGGGGGGCAGGTTGAAAGAGAGAAAGGGGGATGGGAGGGATGAGGACAGGAAAACAGAAGTAACGTGGAGTTGATAGGTGGAGGGGGCTTAAAAGGGGGCTGGGAGTTTGCATAGCTGTCAACCCCTTTTGGGAGTAAACCTTAGTCCAGAGTTTGTGAACCTGTATTTCCCTTATGCAGGCCGGGATCTTTTGTTTTTTTGCTGGTGGCAGTGGCATTTTGAATTCCAACCAGCACATGTGGCCGTGGAAGGAAGAAGCGATGTTGTGCTAAATGCACAACAAGATTCCTTAGCCTATTGCACTAGGTCTTTCAGTGCATGGCGTTCGATGGCGTGCACTGGCTGCTTGTTCAACAGTTTTTCAGTCTTTTTGCTCCATTTAAAACAACAACAAAATCTCATGAAAATTATGTTTTCCTGTATCCATTTTCCAGTATGGACATATCCCCCCAAAATAATGATTTTTTATTATTTTATGCTGGTAAAGTGTGTGGGTTGACAGGTATGGGTTTGTGTGTTGGGTCACTTCAAAAGTAGGTTCCTGCGCTGGGAGTTTGTATGTTGGGTCACTTCAAATGGGGTTCCTACACTGGAAGTTTGTATGTTGGGTCACTTCAAAGGGGGTTCCTACACTGGAAGTTTGTATGTTGGGTCACTTCAAATGGGGTTCCTACACTGGAAGTTTGTATGTTGGGTCACTTCAAAGGGGGTTCCTACACTGGAAGTTTGTATGTTGGGTCACTTCAAATGGGGTTCCTACACTGGAAGTTTGTATGTTGGGTCACTTCAAAGGGGGTTCCTACACTGGAAGTTTGTATGTTGGGTCACTTCAAAGGGGGTTCCTACACTGGAAGTTTGTATGTTGGGTCACTTCAAAGGGGGTTCCTACACTGGAAGTTTGTATGTTGGGTCACTTCAAAGGGGGTTCCTACACTGGAAGTTTGTATGTTGGGTCACTTCAAAGGGGGTTCCTACACTGGAAGTTTGTATGTTGGGTCACTTCAAAGGGGGTTCCTACACTGGAAGATTGTATGTTGGGTCACTTCAAAGGGGGTTCCTACACTGGAAGTTTGTATGTTGGGTCACTTCAAAGGGGGTTCCTACACTGGAAGTTTGTATGTTGGGTCACTTCAAAGGGGGTTCCTACACTGGAAGTTTGTATGTTGGGTCACTTCAAAGGGGGTTCCTACACTGGAAGTTTGTATGTTGGGTCACTTCAAAGGGGGTTCCTACACTGGAAGTTTGTATGTTGGGTCACTTCAAAGGGGGTTCCTACACTGGAAGTTTGTATGTTGGGTCACTTCAAAGGGGGTTCCTACACTGGAAGTTTGTATGTTGGGTCACTTCAAAGGGGGTTCCTACACTGGAAGTTTGTATGTTGGGTCACTTCAAAGGGGGTTCCTACACTGGAAGTTTGTATGTTGGGTCACTTCAAAGGGGGTTCCTACACTGGAAGTTTGTATGTTGGGTCACTTCAAAGGGGGTTCCTACACTGGAAGTTTGTATGTTGGGTCACTTCAAAGGGGGTTCCTACACTGGAAGTTTGTATGTTGGGTCACTTCAAAGGGGGTTCCTACACTGGAAGTTTGTATGTTGGGTCACTTCAAAGGGGGTTCCTACACTGGAAGTTTGTATGTTGGGTCACTTCAAAGGGGGTTCCTACACTGGAAGTTTGTATGTTGGGTCACTTCAAAGGGGGTTCCTACACTGGAAGTTTGTATGTTGGGTCACTTCAAAGGGGGTTCCTACACTGGAAGTTTGTATGTTGGGTCACTTCAAAGGGGGTTCCTACACTGGAAGTTTGTATGTTGGGTCACTTCAAAGGGGGTTCCTACACTGGAAGTTTGTATGTTGGGTCACTTCAAAGGGGGTTCCTACACTGGAAGTTTGTATGTTGGGTCACTTCAAAGGGGGTTCCTACACTGGAAGTTTGTATGTTGGGTCACTTCAAAGGGGGTTCCTACACTGGAAGTTTGTATGTTGGGTCACTTCAAAGGGGGTTCCTACACTGGAAGTTTGTATGTTGGGTCACTTCAAAGGGGGTTCCTACACTGGAAGTTTGTATGTTGGGTCACTTCAAAGGGGGTTCCTACACTGGAAGTTTGTATGTTGGGTCACTTCAAAGGGGGTTCCTACACTGGAAGTTTGTATGTTGGGTCACTTCAAAGGGGGTTCCTACACTGGAAGTTTGTATGTTGGGTCACTTCAAAGAGGGTTCCTACACTGGAAGTTTGTATGTTGGGTCACTTGAAAGAGGGTTCCTACACTGGAAGTTTGTATGTTGGGTCACTTGAAAGAGGGTTCCTCTTCTGGGAGTTTGTAGGTTGGGTCGCTCCAAAGATCAAGAGGGTTCCTACGCTGGGAGTTTGTAGGTTGGGTCATTTCAAAGAGGGTCCCTACACAGGGTCACTTCAAAGAGGGTTCCTACGCAGGGTCACTTCAAAGAGGGTCCCTACACAGGGTCACTTCAAAGAGGGTTCCTACGCAGGGTCACTTCAAAGAGGGTTCCTACGCAGGGTCACTTCAAAGAGGGTCCCTACACAGGGTCACTTCAAAGAGGGTTCCTACGCAGGGTCACTTCAAAGAGGGTTCCTACGCAGGGTCACTTTAAAGAGGGTTCCTACGCAGGGTCACTTTAAAGAGGGTTCCTACGGCATGCCTCCTTTCTACACGCTGCAGGCTTGTTCACCAATGATGTGGTGTCTTTTGTTTGCTGCAGGTCTGCTGAAATTTTACCAGCTGTTGACGGTGGCATACTTTGTTGTGGCGTGTGCTTTCGCTCCAAGACTGCACCAGACGCTGAGCAAGGGAGGGCCCATGCAGCTTGTGATACAGCTGCTGACAGTCTCTGTGTCTCTTCAAGCTGTTGGGGCTTTTCTCATGGTAGTGCATCTTAGTAGGTGAGTCAGTGTGCGTGCTGCACAGGAGCAGGGTCACTCAGTTGGAGGAACGCTGTACTGGGAAGCCAGGCACAATACTGCCTAAAGTTTGATTTGGGCAACAATAATAATAATGATAATGTACATTTATCATGCGCTCATCAAAGCCCTGAGCACTCACATGACACATATTAACCTAAGTATGATATTCTATACACATGTAGAACACAGTCATGCTCCAGCTGCCAAAGTTGGATTACTGTTAAAATCAGTTAAAGTTTAAAGGCCTGATTGGATAGTTTGTTGTGGTTGTTGCTATTGACTGAATTAATGAATATGTGTGTTAAAATTGTTTCTATAGTGCCTGCACCCTGGTATAACTGTCACGGTTGACTGGGTGTTAACAACCAGTATCTTTCCTTTATTCACAGCGTCTGTTGGTTTTGTTTGTGTCAGGTATTCAAAAGATGGTTGACTGGGTGTTAACAGCCATCGTCTTTCCTTCATTCACAGTGTCTGTTGGTTTTGTCAGGTATTCAAAAGATGGGATTGGATCTCCTGCTCTGGAGTTGATATCAGAATGTGAGTGTCGCATTTTTTTAAAACTATCTTTTCTTGTTTTAGCTGCTACATGAATTAAACTGCACTTTTCTTCAACAAATGAACAAATACGTCCTCCACAGATGTGCATGCGCATATATACGCACACACACAAACACACACACACACACACACACACGCGCGATACATTTGCTGAGGCAAGCTTGAAAGTGCATTCAACACCGACAAGGGAGATTGGGGGGTGGGGTGGTGGGGTTTATTAATGGGGCTACCTTTGTCAATGCCTTTGTGTTTCCCACATCAGTGACAGGTGGTGTGTGTGTGTTCCAGTGTCCAACGTACTGTCTCAGTTCACCATGCTGCTGATGTTGCTCAGCCTGTCCCTGGGCTGGACGCTGGCTTCAGCGCACTCCGTGTGTCGCTACTCCCACTTTAGGTCTCTGGCTCAGCGACCCGCTGCGCATCTAGTAGGGGGTCTGGGCTTGTTGCAGGTGAGTGCATGTGGAGGGGGCAGCGGGCGTGCGCCAACCTTGGCCATTCTGCATCATTTGTCTGTTTTCACTTCCTGTCTCCGGCCCTTCAGACAGCTGCAGGTTCTTTGGGGTTCTTGGAGCAGGTGTATGTTCTGTGCATGATGCCTTGTGTGTGTGTGTGTGTGTGTGTGTGTGTGTGTGTGTGTGTGTGTGTGTGTGTGTGTGTGTGTGTGTGTGTGTGTGTGTGTGTGTGTGTGTGTGAGTGAGTGAGTGAGTGAGTGAGTGAGTGAGTGAGTGAGTGTGTGTGGTGTGTGTGTGTGTGTGTGTGTGTGTGTGTGTGTGTGTGTGTCCTTAAATCAGTGATCAGCATATTCCTCCATGTTCAAGTAAAAAAAAGCCAGGCTGAATGGCTGGAGGAGTGAGGCGTAGAAAGAGGAAGTGCTAGACAATCTTCCTGGAAAGGATGAGAGAGGGACATCGTCAACCAGACGAACACTGGAACCGTTTCAAAGGCAACGTTGGGGAAACTCCTGAGACAAGGGGTGGAGTGCATGTGGGATTTTCCAAGCGCGTAGGTACCATCTTGAACTGAATTGAACTGACTGGCACCTAACTGGCTAAGAACATGAGAGTAGCTTGCACACTAAGACAGTTGCTGACCCTGGGTTCACGGCTTGTGGTGGCTGTGTGCAGGGCTTGCTGTTTCTGTGGGAGCAGTATGAGGGTCAGGACAACCGCCTGTACTACGCCCACAGGAGCATGCTGGGAGTGGCGCTGGTCTTGCTGCGTATTTCTCTGGCTGCTCTCCTGGCCTGGAATCTGCACTCCACCATCCGGGCCGAGCGCAGCGCCCTCAAACGGGAATTTTACGCCAATTTCATGAAGGTATTCTCTTTTGTTTCGACCTGTTGCCACTGACTATCCCACAAAAACATAAGAATAGAACAAATGAACACACATGCACGCACGCATGCACATATGTGTGCATGCACACACAAACAGACACACACACACACTCACACAAATACACACACACACAAACACAAGCAAACACACACACACACTCACACACACACAGACATGCACAGTCAGAGTTTCATGCTGCAGTATGCCACTTTAACTGGTAGATTGCTTCAGTTGACGATCCACTTTAAGGCTGAATTAAGGGTCAGGGAAATTAAATCTAATTTCAAGGTTGACTGATTTTGCTTCAGTTGAAGGTTGTTGTTGTTGATCGCTTTTATAAGTTCAGTTTAACACTGAATTAAGGACACTGAATTAAGGGTCAGGAAAATGAAGTCTAATTTCAGTGGTGATTGTTTTTGCCTCAGTTGAAAGTCCACTCAAAGTCAAAGACTAGACTGTCACAGAAATGGAATGTGATGTTGAGGTTACTTGATCATGTGTAAAAAAATAAGAAAAAAATATGCTAATAAAATGAATAGCCCTTCCTCCCTGCATAATGCTGCATAGATGTAGGCTGGAAGGAACGGGCAGTGCTGCTCTTAGGATGCTGCACCCTCATAATAACTGTAATAGATAGATCTTGTGAAGCGCTGTCCCCTTACACGAGTTTAACTCACAGTGCTGTACAAACAACTAGTGAAAAGCCTCTTTACATGCAATTCAACAAACTAAAACCATCAAGTATCACATTCTACCCTTGAAAACATTGCTTATATAAACAAACAATAGCTATATATATATATGTGTATATAGGACTGTGCTCTACATGTGTATAGGATATATTTAGGGTAATATGTATTATGTGAGCACTCAGGGCGTTGATGAGCGCGCAGTAAATGTACATTATTATTATTACTACACATAATAAACAGAGTGCTAAATAATGTGAGTCAAATTGTCCATATCTGAGACTGAACCCAAACACATAATTGTCTGTGAGAAACAGAAATACACCTTTGAATCCTGCTGATGAAAGAAACTGACCTTAATGGGCATTGACACAGTCAAAAGCTACGGCCAGCTACAGCTGTGTGTATACACATGCAAAAAGATCACATACACACGTTAAAGATCCTACAGACCATGTCAGAGTTCGTGTAACATGTGTGTGTGTGTGTGTGTGTGTGTGTGTGTGTGAGTGTGTGTGTGTGTGTGTGTGTGTGTGTGTGTGTTTGTGTGTATGTGTGTGTGGTGTGTGTGTGTGTGTGTGTGAGAGAGAGAGTGAGTGTGTGTGTGTGTGGTGTGTGTGTGTGTGTGTGGTGTGTGTGTGTGTGTGTGTGTGTGTGTGTCCAGTCCATAATCACTTCCGTGGACTATGGAAACAACAAAACTAACCCAGCATGCACTGAGAATGACAGTAATGGCAAGCTTTGTGGCCGATGGTCATTAACGGAAGAAGAAGAAGAATGCACATTGCCACAGAAGTTGAGCCGTTGTTGATACCACACCTGTGCAGTTATGTGTGTGATCAAGTTTGGGCTGTTTAGAGTTGTTACAGAGTGTTTCACAAGCGGTAGCATCTTGTGATGTGGGGTTGTGTTGTGTTTCAGTGCTGCATGCTGTGGTTCCTGTGTTACCCCGTCTTTGTCATCATCACCAGGCTAGTCTCAGAATATTTACGATATAAAGTAAGTACAGCAAATGTTCTCCACAAGGTTTATTATGTAAAGTGTGCATGTGTGTGTGTGTGTGTGTGTGTGTGTGTGTGTGTGTGTGTCCATCGCTGTCCAATATATTTATACAATATACAGATTTGTTTCTGTCCAGAATATTTATGATGAAAAGTGTGTCAATTGCTATCCAGAATGTTTAAAGGACAAGTCCAAGGTTAGGGGTGATTTTGGACATGATTTCTGTTAAAGCTCGCTGAGAATGATGATGTAGGTGAAACTGTGATCTGAGGGTTATAAATGCACGAAAAAAGGCATTTTCTGTCGTACCGAAAGCGTCGCCATGACGCCCAAATCACATGACCATATGCCTACTACGTCACTCTGGGGAGTCGCTGCAAAATGGCCAACTCGAGCTCCGAAGACGAAACTGATACTTTGCCCAAGAGACCCATAAGGATACAGCCGTATCAGTTTGAGCTTGTCAGGCAGGATTTTGAAAGAGTACCGGAACATCATGTCAGCTTCGAAGCAAACCCCATGCGATATTCCATGGGGTTTGCGAAATCGCACTCACTGAAGTGCTCGCTACACAAATGGACATGATGTGGCACAGCAAGAAAGTCAGCTCGTTTGAACTGTATAAACTTAATCCACTTTCACCTCACTGCGGGTCGATTGCGCGGGAGCTCATGCATTGTTATACCTGGGGTCATCTGCGAATTGTTACAGTTCGCAGCAACACAGTAGGCCGGCATAGTTAACTTTTTTGTCGACCACACGCATACAGAGTTTACTGAAGAATCTAAGATGGCAACCGCACTGACTCCCCAGACTGACGTCACTTCCAGGGAAGCCTACAGAAATAAAATCGATTAAAAACCCAATTAAACAACAACAACAACAACAAAAATTCACTAAATCTGAAACTAGTGACTCATCTGTCAATCATTTTGATGGTCATTTTGCATACTTAAAAACCTTGGACTTTTACTTTATGTTAGTAGATCAACTACTGCCCAGAATATTTACAAGTTCCATAAAACGCACATGACTGTAATGTCTGGAATGTTTGTGACAAGTGCTTACAGATGGCTCGTTGTCTTTTGCATTGTTATGAAATATAATTATGATTTTTATTAATTGCACCCTCCCCTTCCTTTCCCTTTTGTGTGAGTCACTCACATCATCCTAGTGGCACTTCAGAGAAAAAGGAACCAATCTTGACCTTTATACAAATGAGCAGACTTCAAACCTTGCTGCTCCCTAAATGGTTAGGGTGTATCTGCAGATGAGATATTCACGCATCAGTATTACTTAATTCTAATTATTGCATCATATGACAGCTATAATTATGAATGAAGTGTTACAACAACCCCAGGTTTGATGATGATAAGATGGTCTCTTTTTTCAGTTAATCACTGTGGGGGTGCTGGTCTGTGTTTTTTGTTTTGTTTTTGGTAGAGCGTGTTTTTTTTAACTTAATCACCATGGGCATGCTGGTCTGTGTTTTTCAGTTAATCACCATCGGCATGATGGTCTGTGTTTTTTCAGTTAATCACCATGGGCATGCTTGTCTGTGTTTTTTCAGTTAATCACCATAGACATGATAGTTTGTGCTTTTTCAGTTAATCACCATGGGTGTACTGGTTTGTGTTTTTTCAGTTAATCACCATGGGCATGCTGGTTTGTGTTTTTTCAGTTACTCACCATGGGCGTGCTGGTCTGAGTTTTTTCAGTTAATCACCATGTGCATGCTGGTTTGTGTTTTTTCAGTTAATCAACATGGGTGTGACAGTTTGTGTTTTTTCAGTTAATCACCATGTGCGTGCTGGTTTGTGTTTTTTCAGTTAATCACCATGGGTGTGCTGATTTGTGTTTTTTCAGTTAATCACCATGGGCCTGCTGGTTTGTGTTTTTTCAGTTAATCACCATGGACATGCTGGTTTGTGTTTTTTCAGTTAATCACCATGTGCGTGCTGGTCTGTGTTTTTTCAGTTAATCACCATGGGTGTGCTGGTTTGTCAGTCCATGGCGGGGGTGTTCCTGTACCGTCTTTTCCTCTCACGCAGCCTATACTGGGAAGTCTCCGCTCTCTCCAGCACACTGCCGCTTCGCTTCGACCGCAGCTTTGGGCTGAAAATGTACTCTTGATAAAAGCTGAGCATTAAAGTTATTGTCATGAACCACAGAACGCTTCTGCTTGTGTTGGCAGCGGTCGTTGGTACCACATTAGTGAGCTTCATCAAAACTGGCTGCCAATGTCGGAACGGTCAGGACGCGATATTATTTTGTTCTCATCTTCAACCTGGCAAATACTCCAGCATGAATGGCATAGAGGAGAGCGAAGTGCAGTGAACAAGGAATGGCAACAGACGATTTTTCTTTGCAGCCACCATTACTTCGCGGTCTCTGTTTGCATGTTCTGTGACAGTTTGGGTCATAACGTTATCTGGGGACACAGTGACAAGAGGAGCAGAGGTTGATAGTGAACACATCCACTTCACATGCATCTCTCACAACATCATCTCGACTATTTGCATGTTCTGTGACAGTTTGGGTCATAACGTTATCTGGGGACACAGTGACAAGAGGAGCAGAGATTGATCGTGAACACATCCACTTCACATGCATCTCTCACGACATCATCTCGACTGTTTGCGTGTTTTGTGGCATTTTGGTCACAGTGATGTCCGAGGAGGACTTAACATGCATCCATCTGGCATCATGACATCGTCTCAACTTTTTGCGTGTTTTGTGGCATTTTGGTCACTGAGGACTCGGTGATTGCTAGTGAACGCATCAACTTTACATGCATCCATCACGACAACATCTCAACTGTTTTCATCTTTTGGGCATTTTGGTTGCTGAGGACTCTGTGATTGCTTGTGAACACATCAACTTAACATGCATCCATCATGATATCATCTCAACTGTGTGTTTTGTGGCATTTTGGTCACACTTTTACTGGGTGAGAAAGAGAAGAGACTGATTGTGAACATGTGAACTTTGTTCTTAGCCACCACTACATCAGCTTTGCTTTGACTGCGTGTTTTGTGAGAGTTTGGTCTGTCCTCTGGGGATGTGGTGACTAAGGAGCATTGACTGACAGTGAACACATGAACTTCCCATGCATCCACACTACATTCTCCGTTGCCATGTTTTGTAAACCGTCCGGTCAGTCATCTGGGGATGTGAAGACAAAAGAGCAGAGACTGATGGTGAACGCATGAACTTCCAATGCACCTACTGCCATTTCATCTGGACATTCTGGTCCCGTAGGGATGCAGATTTCCGGGGATCCAGTGGCACCAGATGGCTGCCTGTGCTGCAAAGTGATGCACTGGAGATGATAGGGGCATGTGACTAGAGAATGTTTTTTATGCTGTTTGAAGTGATAGTAGCACGGGATGCTTGCAACAACTCCCAACTCCCCTGCGGCCCCTCCTCTTGGTTCCTTTGCACCAGAAGCTGAGTTTTGGATCAGCGATTATCTGCCCCCTCCTCTTGGTTCATTTGCACCAGAAGCTGAGTTTTGGATCAGCGATTATCTGCCCCCTCCTCTTGGTTCATTTGCACCAGAAGCTGAGTTTTGGATCAGCGATTATCTGCCCCCTCCTCTTGGTTCATTTGCACCAGAAGCTGAGTTTTGGATCAACGATTATTTGTGGACAACTCAGATGCAGTGGCCATTGACTCAGCGATACTCATCTGTCTGTGGAAAGGTTTGTTCAAGTTTGACCACAGAGAGACACTCAGAGAGTGTGTGGAGGTTTTAAAAAGGCACTGGAAAGACAGTTGAGATATTACAGATTGGAAATACACAGGGGAAAAAAAAATTGAGAAGTTTTGGAGACACTAGGTAGACACATAGAAAGTGTGTTGAGATGTTACAGATTGAAAAGTTGCTGAAAAAAATGTTGAGAAGTTTTGGAGACACAAGGTAGACACATAGAAAGTGTGTTGAGATGTTACAGATTGAAAAGTTGCTGAAAAAAATGTTCAGAAGTTTTGCAGATGCTTGGAAGACACATAGAAAGTGTGTTGAGATGTTACAGATTGAAAAGTTGCTGAAATTTTTTTTCAGAAGTTTTGCAGATGCTTGGTAGACACAGAAAGAGTGTTCAGGTGTTTGGGAGATGCTGGGGAGTATGATACAAAATATGTGTTGAGATGTGTGGAAGTCGCTGGAAAGACACATGCATACTAACAGTGTTCAGATGTTTGAGAGACACCATTGACTGGAGAGATACCTACAAAGTGTGTTCAGATGTTTTGGAGGTGGAGAGACACACATACAGAAAATGTGCTGAGATTTGGAGGGTGGGTGGGGGAGGGGGGGGGGGACACTGGAGAAACACATAGAAAATATGTTTAGATGTTTGGGAGACATTTGTGAGAGACGTATAAAGTGTGTCTGGATGTTTGGGAGACATTGGAGAGAGATGTATAAGGTGTGGTTAGATGTTTGGGAGACTCTGGAGAGTGATATACCAGGTGTGTTTGGATGTTTGGGAGACACTGGAGAGAGACTTATAAGGTGTGTTTAGATGTTTAGGAGACACTGGAGAGAGATGTATAAGGTGTGTTTTGATGTTTGGGAGAGACTGGAGAGATGTATAGGGTGTGTATAGCTGTTTGGGAGACACAGAAGAGAGACATATAAGGTGTGTTTAGATGTTTGGGAGACATTGGAGAGAGACATATAATGTGTATTTAGATGTTTGGGAGACTCTGGAGAGAGATTATATATATATATAATGTGTGTTTTGATGTTTGGGAGACACTGGAGAGAGAGAGATGTATAGGGGGTGTTTATATGTTTGGGAGACACAAGAGAGATGTATAAGGTGTGTTTAGATGTTTGGGAGACACTGGAGAGAGATGTATAGGGTGTGTATTGATGTTTGGGAGACATTGGAGAGAGATGTATAGGGTGTGTTTTAGATGTTTGGGAGACAATGGAGAGAGATGTATAAGAGCTGTATAAGTGTGTTTAGATGTTTGGGAGATATGGGAGAGAGGTGTATAAGGTGTGTTTAAATGTTTTTGAGACATGGGAGAGAGATGTATATGGTGTGTTTTAGATGTTTGGGAGACACTGGAGTGTGATGTACCTGGTGTGTTTAGATGTTTGGAGACACCGGAAAGACGCACAGAAAGTGTGATTTTGATGTTTGGGAGACACTGGAGAGAAAAAAACTGTGCTGAAGTGTTTGAGAGACAGTCAGTTTTGTCAATATTTTGCAAGTTGGACATCACTGAGCAGACTGCCATGTCTTCCATCAGCTCGTCCACAGGACACTAAAGACCACCACTGTCATCACAAGTGAAACTGTAACCTTTGTACTGGTCAGTCACTTTTGGACTGTTTTGCATTTGGGGTTTTGCAGTACTTGCCAATCACCCTGCACTGCAGTCAGAAGGAGAGAGAAAGAAAGAGGGAGAGAGAGAAAGAGGGAGAGAGAGAAAGAGGGAGAGAGAGGAGAGACCCATAATGACATGGCAAGTCACCTTTACTGGCTTTAGACTGTTTTGCATTTGGGGTTTTGCAGTACTTGCCAATCACCCTGCACTGCAGTCAGAAGGAGAGAGAGAAAGAGGGAGAGAGAGAAAGAGGGAGAGAGACCCATAATGACATGACATGGCAAGTCATCTTTAGACTGTTTCGCATTTGGGGTTTTGCAGTACTTGCCAGTCACACTGCACTGCAGTCAGAACGGGGGGAAAAAATGGAAACACCCCCAATGACAAGGCAAGGTGTTGCATTGGTTATAGCAGTACCAAGCAATGACAGAGAGCTTGGCCTAAGTGTGGTTGTGTGTGACTATGTACTATATATATATGTGAGATTGCTTTGTGCAGCACTCAGCATGGTTCACAAGAGGTGGATTGCTTTGTGCAGCGCTCAGCACAGCGCCCAGAAGGTGTATTGCTTTGTGCAGCGCTCAGCACAGTGCCTAGAATGTGTATTGCTTTGTGCAGCGCTCAGCATGGTTCACAAGAGGTGGATTGCTTTGTGCATTGCTCAGCACAGTGCCTAGAATGTGTATTGCTTTGTGCAGCGCTCAGCATGGTTCACAAAATGTGTACTGCATTGTGCAGTGCTCAGCATGGTTCACAAGAGGTGTATTGCTTTGTGCAGTGCTCAGCACAGTGAACAAGAGGTGTATGGCTTTGTGCAGCGCTCAGCACGGTGCACAAATGGTGTATTGCTTTGTGCAGCACTCAGCACAGTGCACAAGAGGTGGATTGCTTTGTGCAGCGCTCAGCACTGTGCACACAATGTGTATTGCTTTGTGCAGCACTCAGCACAGTGCACAAGAGGTGGATTGCTTTGTACAGCACTCAGCACAGTGCCCAAGAGGTGTATGGCTTTGTGCAGAATGGCACTAGGTGCTGTTCAAGAGGGTTCCTTGCTTGTAGTGGCATCAGTCAATGTATTAATGGTACAAATCTTGGTCTCAGGTGGGGGTAAGTAAGTAAGTTGGTGCTTTACGCCCAGTCAACCTTTACAGTTATATCAGGGCGATTCAGGTGGGGGTAAGTAAGTATGCAAGTTGGTGCTTTACGCCCAGTCAGCCTTTACAGTTATATCAGGATGATTCAGGCAAGGGTAGTGCTTCGCTGGATCTTTGAGCATCACTTAATCAGACCACCTTCATTGCATCAGCACCCACACATTATTAATGTTCTACTCCTTACGCAAGTGTTGTGATTTTGTTCCGGAATGCATGACCTCATCACAAGAATTGTCTTATCAAATTTGCATCCGATTCATCATTGATGTCACTGACCATTCACCATGAGCAGTTAGCTGCCAGTGACAACGTGCTCTTGGTTTCATCTGCGCACAAGAGAGGTACAGGGAGTTGTAGCTGACAATCACGGTCTTCCGTGAGAGCATGAGTATTTTAACAGGATGAAATAGTGTCAGCTCCAGCTGCCTGGACTGGAGTAAGTAAGCAAGTAAGTTGGTGTTTTACGCCCAGTCAACCAGTACGGATATATCAGGGCGATCCTTGACTGGAGAGAATGCCATAACCTGTCTATCTTGACAGTACAAAAGAATGCCATAACCTGTCTATCTTGACAGTACAAGACAGCTAATGTACCCCCCCCCCCCCCCACACACACACACACACTTTAAATTCATCATAATATAACCCTCATGGTTGACTGGACATTAAATACCAATTATCTGTCTACCTTAAAAGAACTAGCCTTCTCAGATTCAAACCAAAGGGTGTTTAAAATGGCCTGGAAAAAAATGATCCGCAGTAAAAAAAAAATCATAAAAAAATCACTAAAAGAGCCCTTGTATTCATAAGTAGCCATGTTACAAACACCATTTTTTCAAGCGTTCTTTGTCATGTTTTAGATTGATGTCACCACAATGTCTTTGACATCAAGGGATAGAAAGCCTGAAGCTTGCAGAACTGTGCAGTAGTCACAGAAGAAATGGTCTGTTTTTGTTACAAATTTTTACAGTGTTCTAGATAAGCGGTAATCAGCTATTTATTTTAGTTCAGTATGTTAGCAATGATTTGGTAAAACTAGCTAACGGAGAACAAAACCTGTGACAATGACTAAAATATCAAAAATGTATGCAAAATTGTAATTTTTTGGCTGGAACTGAGAAGGCTAGTTCCTTTAACAGGATGCAAAACAAAAAAAGTGTCCCACTCTATTCACCTTGACAGGGTGAGATACGGTCATGATCTTATTGTCCATGACCAGATGAAGCAGTAGCTGCACCTAGTCCTACCTTGCCAAGAGGATACAGTGTCCAAACTATCATAACTTCATGTAAAAGTTAGACTTTGTCCTAAAATCAACACACAAGGGAGTTAATTAGCGCTCGAAATCATAACACAACAACAAAGACCCAAGTCGCCTGCAGTAACTCTCACATGGCATGCGGGTAAATACAAGGTACATAAACTTCGCCAGAGGTACAACTGGTGGAGTTTACGTATCATGTATTTACATGCATGCCAGGTGAGAGTTACTGTGGGTGACTCAGGTCTTTGTTGTTGTACTTGTGATACATATTTCAAATGCTAATCAACCCCCTTATGTGTTGATTCTGCACCAGTGACCTGGGCCTCGTTCTGTTTCAGGTTGGTGTCCCATCAATCCAAATTATAGCGATGTTGGAACAGTTTCTGTTCTGGGGTTGGTGGTGGGGGAGGGGGTGGGGGGTGATCCCAGGAATCCATCACATCCTGCATTTATAAAAAAAACACTAGATCTGAACAGAACAGAGTTGTGCGTGCCACCTGCATCGACTTTACCCATGTAAGCTGGAGCACGCGAGGGTGTCTTTGAAAGCTCAGAAATCATCTTAATATTGGGTACCGAGCGTGCAAATGTTTGAAATTGTCTTCCAGTGAAGCAGCCAATGTTTACCTAACAAGACTTTACCATAATTTTATGAGGACCTTGAGACAAAGGTAAAATGATAAGCATGTGTTGTATTTTTATGCTCTGAATGTGTTGAGCATTTTGTTGGTGATATTTAAAACCTCATAAATAAAGTTTCAGGTGTTGAGAAAGACAGTTGTTTAAAAATTCAGCATTTATCTGAACAGCTTTTTTTTTTTTTTACAAAATTTCTTTGGTTTGTGATCATTGCAAACACATGTTTAAGAGATGTTTTGTGGTAAAATAGGTGATTTCTGTAAATTGTGTTTTTCCACGATATGTTTGGTCTGAAATGACAAGTTGAGGTTTTATTTTGTTAAACTAGAGAGGTTATATGTTACAAGGTTTTGTTTTGTGTTAAAATAGGCAAGTTATATACAAGGTTTTCGAGGATATGTTTGGTGTAAAATGGCAACTTGTGAGGTTTTGAACTTGTTTAACATTATAACAAGGCGTCAGTGACTGATTAAACCTGGTAACTATTTGGGGGGCTAACACTGTAGTAATGTGACAGAGACTGAAAATCTTGCAAGACATGAAAAGTTCAACGCTTGCAAACAGACAGGTTCCAATACAAAAAATCAGAACTCTATATGTAATGTTTTGATTCTTTGAAAATTGTATGCATCATGGATGGTATGCATCATGGATGGTATGCATCACGGATGGTATGCATCACGGAAGGTATGCATCACGGATGGTATGCATCACGGATGGTATGCATCACGGATGGTATGCATCACGGAAGGTATGCATCACGGATGGTATGCATCATGGATGGTATGCATCATGGATTGTATGCATCATGGATTGTATGCATCATGGAAACACACTCGACTCAGCTTACACGTTGATAATGACCTGTACCTGACAGAAAGGTCACGCTGGATGTAAGGACAGGGAAAAAAGGGCTCACAAGCAGTAGCAGTTTCACCTGGCAGAAACAGGAGTATCTTTGAGATGCTGCATGGAAATGACAGCAAATACTCTCTTTTTTAAAGAAGGAAAAAAAAAAAGGCTACCTTCCTGACTGAATCAAACTATGTGAAATTAAAATGACAAATGCAAAGTGTTGTTGTGAATGGTGTACTATATTGCCTATGTGATGAATTCTGTGTTGGATGTGAAAAGCTGGCATATGTATAAACTTATAACTGTTGAATTGGTCTTTGGTCTTCCCCTTTGTGTACATTGTTACGCTTTTATTATACTGTAGAATTTCCACAGATGGTGTTCCGGTTGACTCGCTATGTCTTATACCATATGAAGGTTTGAAGAAACATGTTAGACTTTAGAAATAAATAATAAAAAGCATAAAATGATTTTTTTGTGTTATCATCAATTTTTTAAATTTAATTTGCACACACACACACACACTCCCACACACAGACACCTATGCACACACAAACATTCTTAAACCATCTTTACTTGTTTACATGGCTATGCCATCAAGACGTGAATCTAACTGCAAACCATAGCAGACAATCTTGAAATACTACGCTAACAATTCAGCTGGGCTGCACTGGCAATCAAAGCTCAGCACCTGGGGGCGGATGGGGTGGGGAGCCACAGAGCGGAGCAGCGTCTCAGGTGACCTACGTTACTGCCATCTTGGAACAAAACCAAGATTCACATTCTCTATCTGTATTTTCTGTCGCTGTCAGCTCTGTCCCTGTGCCTGTCTCTCCGGTCATCATGACCCACGTCTCTGTGTCTGTCTCTTCGCTCATCCCGATGCCGGTCTCTGTCGCTGTGCTTGTAGTCGGACCTCTCCTCTCGTGCTCCACCGGCATCCCTGCTTCTTTCTCTGCCCGACTGCTCCTCCCTCTGCCTCTGGTGCCTAGCGCTGTCTCGGTGTCTGTCGCTGCTTCTGTCTGGGCTTCCTGTGTGTTTTCTGTCTCCGTCATACCTATGCTCCCTGCCTGAGTAGTCAGTGCTCTTCCTGTGGCCAAACAGGGCTCTCTCATAGCCACTGTCCTCTTTCTCACGCTTCAACTTCTCAAGGCGGTCTGCTGCTGCTGCTGCTGCAGCTTTTACTTTTCGCTTCTGGTGATGGCGTTCATCTTCGCTGTCACTGCTCTCACTGCTACTGCTGCTGCTGCTGCTGCTGCTGTCTGAATCTGACTTTCGTTCAACCTTCACCGTCACCTTCATCTTCTTCTTTTTCTTCTTCTTCTTCTTTTTCTCCCGTTTGGCCTTCTTGGAGGCTGAAACAAGACAGAAAGATGAAATATGTTTTGGTAACAGTTTGACACATTCAAAAGTAAAGTGTTGCAAAACAACAATACTTAATTGATCCTAATATCCAACTGGGTTGTCTGCCTTTGACAAATAACAAAACAGATAAAAAGGAAGTAAGTACTTGCATAGTTTCACTCACAGTGGTGCCTGTTTCATCCACACTGGCAATGCTGTCACAAACATAATTTAAGTATTAAAAACTAAAGCTAAGTAACAGATTTTTAATGCCCAGTCAACCATGATAGTTATTCAGGGCAACAATCTGAAACAAGAATGACTGCTAGCATTCTAAAACAAGAGCCAAATAAGTAAGTTGGTGTTTTACGCCCAGTCAACCGGTGCGGTTATATCAGGCCGATACACATCTCATATTGTGTATTTAATTTTTAATAAAGTGTATGTCTTAAAATGGGTCTATATACAATTTTAAAACCATGCTTAAAAGGTGAAAACATAAACATAACTAAAAACAATCTCAAATTTAATTTTTTTTTCTTTCTCAAAAAGTTAAAAATCTTTTCAGGCGACAAATCTTTTCAGTCCAACACTGGACACAAAAACAACACAGCTCAACTAAAAACAGGTAAGTGGCTTAGCTCTCCGTCTCAATTTGCATTCTCCGTCTCAATTTGCATCATTTTTCACTGTTTACCAGTTTGTTTAAGTGCCGTTTTGTAACTTGGTAAAGGGGATTATCCCAAAAATGTGCATGTTGCATTTTGTCCTAATAAATAGCATTCTTTTGAACCCTTTTATGTGTTTGAATCTAATTCAGGGCAAAGTTAAGCCTTTCATTCCCTGACACGCATTCCGGCGTGGGATCAAGAAGACCCAGTTTAGACCAACAGTCTGGAAAACATGAGGTTATGAAAAAAACATGCTCCCATCTCCATCACGGCTGCATTGTGTTGTTTATGTATGTAAGTGTCACCAACATCGCCCAAGAACATCCACACACTCAGTCATCCAGATGAAACTGAGAGGCTCATATCATCAGTTTACACTCAGTCAACACTGACTCTCAAGACAAAGACAGTGCACTCACCAGCATTAGGAGGGGGTCGTATCGTGGGCGGCTCGTCCGACAGTTCTGAAGGCGTCTGTGACGGAGTCTGCACCTTGGGAGCACAGCCCTCAGCCCTCAGCTGGAGCGTCACTTCATCCTCGTCACCTTTCTCCTTTGGTTTCTTATAGTCTGACACATGATCCACACGGATGATGCGACCAAGCAACTGGAATCAAAGAGCAGAGAAACGTTTACAAGAGGAAAAAATGGTCCATCTGCTTACGCTCCAATGACTAAATACTTTCTGCAACATCTGTGCATGTGTTAAGAACTCCAAGCATTGGCAGCTACACCATTGTCTGGATCCACAGAAATATTCTGCACACTGACAGGGACAGGTAGTGCTGGTCTTGTAGTTGCTGTATCTTAAGCCCGTTCTTAACTGGGTGGATATTTGTTTGCTGAACATACTTCGGACACTTCAATAAACTATGATTCATTTCTTAACTGAACTTTTAGTTCGCCAAATATGATTCGGACAGTCCAAACTTTACTTCATTCTGAACTGGCTTGTAATGAGATGCAAGCTTCGGCCCGAACTTGCGGCAGATGCCAGCAGACAGCATGATCAAAAATGTAGGCTAAAGTCAAGTCAATATACTTTCATCATCCCTCACTGGGTAATTCAACTAACTACTATCTCATTCTGGGTCTCCAAGACAAGGCTGTGCCTCCCACAAGTCAACAAATAAACAAATTCCCTCTGAAGCAAGTGAAGAACCTAGTGACACCGTCATTCATTTTTATTTTTATTTTTCTTCATCCACAGGAGAGCTCTGCTCTCAGCCAATCAGAGGCAATGATTGTCAAATAGGGCGAATGTTCCCAGAACATGCTGAGTGAAGCTTTTTGGACCCCGAATATAGCTTCGACGAATACTTCCAACTAGGTTTGTGAAGAAAAGTTTGCCCAATTAAGAACCAACTAGCTTCGCCGAATACTACCAACTAGGTTCGTGAAGAAACATTCGCCCAATTAAGAACGGGCTTTACCCAGATAAGGTGACCTGAATTTCTCACAAGGGACAATGGAGTAAAAAAAAAAAAGAAAAAAAAAAAAAACAGAAGCTAGATTCAATGCACAAACACTCAGGTCTTGGGGCAATGGGACTGAAGAAAAGGTTTTCAAAAAGAGGAGGGTTTTCAAGGAAGATTTGAAAGAACTGACCCCCCGTGACAATTTTCTGATGGAATGTTTTTGTAAAATACCACTGACAAGCAACATCTCTCTAGCATGACAACAGGAGCTGTAAATGACTAAATATGGGTTTGCTATTAGTATTTACCATGCAGATTGAGAGAAAGGGGGCGTATGTCTAAGAGTGTGTATGTGCGTGTGGTTCATGACTTAGAATTATTGAGATATGTTCTTCGTTGTGCGATCGAATGACAGCTTTAATTTCCCGCTGGGACAAATAAAGTATATTGTTACTGTTGTGACTTTACAACCACAAACTATTTTGTTTTTCCAAAAGCATCCAATAATGTTCTTGCTCAGCACAATAGACCTGCACAAAATTTTGAAGATTCTGAACTTTGTGACCATACAAAAACATGAAGTTTGTATTTGTGAGCAGGCATTTGCACATGGTTCTTTCAACCACTGACAACTGTTGGCAATCATATATTTGACATACTTGTGCTGTAACACCGAAACACATAAGGAGTTTCAGCAACAGCACTAATGCACACACACAAAGATGCGTCAGAGAGGCACTTCTCAAAACTGACAACAAAAAGTTGAGGACTGATGTCGTCCCTTGGTACTTTACAATATTATATAATGTGACTGTACTGAGTTTGCCATAATTATTATATATGTATACATGTATGATATAATAGCTACTCTGATGAATCTGTTAGCATTATATATATGAGCCTGTGACAAAAGGTGCTCCCGCTTACCCCGGGGATGTTTGTATACTCCTATTTATTTTTGTCTTACTACAGTTACACGAAACTGTGGTTGCTTTTATTCAGTATGCATTGATGAGTAGTTAAAGTAAAAATTGGCAGCTTTGGTCACCAAGAGGTGGATTAAAAACAAAAATACTTGACGAAAATTGACGAAAAGCAGCTTCCGGAAAGTGGGACAACGTGGGTCGTTTGACTTCAGCTCAAAACAGCAACTAACCAGCTGAACTATTCTTCACAACTTGTACACCATTTGACTACTGAATAAACTAAATTTAGTATACAGTCGAATTGCAAGCCATGCGTGACGTTTCATAACCAAAAAAACGAAATTGAAAATACACTGGCCGTTCGTAACAGACTGTGTCCAAATTTCCGATAAGTTTAAAGATTGTCTGCTACCATCCGCCATTGCATTCACTGTGGACCTTCGCTTCTCTTACTTGCATATCAATCGCGCACCGAAAGCAGTCAATGTTTTTACTGAGGGCATTTCCATGTTTCATTTTTTTACCCAGAAGTGAAAAATCTAAAACTTTGTCCATTTGTTACGAACGACCTTTTGCAAATTTTATCGACATCGCAAACATTTAATTACTACTGACCGCTTCTAAAACTACCACTGGTCTTCCTGTTGACATCACATGGCCACTTGTCGCTGACAATGGTTTCGACGAAGGGGTGGCGGTGAGTATTCTGTGTCCGGTTATTTTGCTTTGTTACGAACGTCCTAAATGTTATGAACGACCCACATAATTGTCAAATTTCTGTCCTCATCATATATTTTCCCAAACAAATGCTTTCTTAGCCACTAGTAAGTGATATAAATGTCACTGGTAGTGTGCTTTGTTTACTTCATCGTATAATGGCGGGAAGGGGGCAGTTTCAGATTGTGGACACAGTTTGTGACTGTGTCTGTGTTACGTGTGTCCAGGTGTCTTTTGTTACGTTAGTCTGCAGTCCGTCTATGTCTGTAATTATTGCTGATTTAGCTATGCGGTCGATTTAAAAGTTGAAATGGCTCACAGCTTACCTTTCAAGTGGTTGTTTACAAACTTTTACGTCCGAATGGAGGCTTGTGCATATTAAACAAGTACTCTGTAAACTTTGTAGCAGGGGGACGTAACATGGGCACAGTGCTACCCCCCGTCCCCCTTTCCTTTGTTTTGCAGTCTTATTTTTGTTTCCTTTCCACATTAAATGTAATAGTTGACTTGCCACTGTAAATTTATTTTTAATAACTGTGCATGAAGGCCAACTTTGGGGGCCAGTATAAAAGGGGGGGGGGGTGAAGGTTTTCTTACAATTTATTATAAAAAATTTCACTGCTCTTGTATTTAAATAAAGACCTTTGGTATGTAAGGGCACTTTAGGATTGTTACAGTCCAAAGTACATGTAGCATTTTTCTGTTTTCCTTTTTTACATACTGAAAAATGTAATACAGGTATCTGACTTAAAGATGCCATACTTTGTGACCTGATCGCATTTTTAATGTGTTGTTGTTTTTCTTTTAGTTTTAGTAAGCATACATTAGATGACGTCTGTCTGTCCCTGGTATTCAAGTCTGTATTAAATTCCGTTACTTTTGATAACTGTGGCAGGTTCTGGAAGTGTGCCAAGCAGAAAATCATGTATGGATCCAGTTCTTCACACACAAAAAGGAAGCATGTTCTTCAGGCTCTCACCACCGGACATATCTTATTGGGATTTCTTGATTGCAAACAGAAAAAAAGTTTCCCTCACACTGAGTGCAAAGTGAGGCAGCAGTTTTTCACTGACAGTGATTGACAGACAGGTTTAGTTTGAAAGGATGTCTTTGTGTGTGTGTGTGTGTGTGTGTGTGTGTGTGTGTGTGTGTGTGTGTGTGTGTGTGTGTGTGTGTGTGTGTGGTTGGTTTTTTTTTTGGGGGGGGGGGAGGGGGGGTTCTTATAAATTGTCCTAAAGTTTTAATGTGATCTGCATGTTCAGAAAGTCGCTCCTTTAACCTGTCATATCATACTGTTATTGTGCCTAGATTCACTACAGTTGTGTACTGTTTGTTCAGTCTGGGTGAAATAGTATCTTGGTTTTCATAGACTGTGTCCACTGCCATAGTGTTACGTTCGTCCACTTAAACAAGTTGGAATGTGTGAATATGCCTCCTGCCTTGCATTTTTTTTGCATTTATCATTACAGTGTATACTATGAAATAAAGTGTTCCTTGTTTGAAAACTTTACTAAAGTTGTTCTGTTTTTGAAATGATTATTTGTAGCACTAGATTCTTGAGCGCAACATTTGGACACAATGATTACATAATACTTACATTTAAAGCAGAATTTGTTTGTCCTGCATGCTCTGATTTTATTACTAGCAGCTACTTAAATGCCCCAGAAGCATTAAAATTGCATACAAATGGTTTTTCTCTGTATTATTATGACATTCACTGTGTCCATTGTTACAAACGTCCACACCTGACCTGACCCCAGTTTTTATGCCAAACAGCACACACTTGGATCAAAACCATTTTTTGAGATGGAAATAGTTACTTGAAACATACCACTTTCTAATGGTAAGACTGAAAACAGCTTACTGGGAGTTTGATTTTGAGGCAGTGTGTCCCACTTTCGATCACAACCTTTTGTCACAGGCTCATATATTTAATCACCTTACTCTTCTGAATTTTGCTTGTGACTGATGTCACTGTATCTCAAGATTGAAAAAGCAAATATGTGGCCAAATCAAAAAGGTGCCAACAAAATACACAAAAATATTGCAAACTGCATGCTACAAATAAAAGAAGAAGAAGAGAAATCTGCTGTAAAAATAGACCACAAAAAGATCCTTGTGTACACTCTAAGTCTCAGTCAGACTGATCTTTGGTGGGTGTGTGGGTGGGTGGTGTGTTAGCAGTTGCATTACCTTGATGCTGTTGAGGTTGTCCACTGCAAGCACTGTGCTACGCTGGTCCTCGTAGCAGAGAAAGGCAAAGCCCTTGGATTTGCCCGTGGCCTTGTCACGCACCAAGTTGATGTTGACAATCTCACCATACCTGTGTGCCGGCAAAAACAAACACTCTGAGCCACGTCTTCCTCCAAACATTGCCAGAACTGGTTAAAATGCCATTGAAGGGACACCCTTTATTTCTGCACAGCTGTTCACTGATGCTGCCAGCACCCTCCAAAAGGTTTGGGCACTAATAAGACTGTGAAAGCAGCCTAGCATCCAAGCACGCACATATTATATAAACATGAGGCACATCCACCCCAGATTTAAAAAAAAAGAATTTCATCTTGATTCAAACAATTTTGATTTATTTTTGCTGGTGTAAGAAACGGGAGTGGTTACTGAAGAAATGCCTGATATAATTTGAGTTGTCCGTTACAAATTTACTGCCATTTCAGCACCGTCAAAAGAAATTTAACCCCCACATCATCATCACCATGGCAGTGGTTGCAGGGAGGATGTTGTAAACCCCAGACTGGAGTTTGAGTGCACTGCAGAGTTCACTCAGTCAGTTCAGAGTAATGCGCAGTCAGTGGTGAAGGGGTCAAATCCTAGTCACTGGACTCAACAGTCAAAGGGTCAGAAGCGTTTCTTACAAATTCCTATTCTGGCAATAATCATTCACCATAGGCCTGAAAGTGAAACTATTACAAGGAAACAGAAAACGTTCATACTGTGAAAAGACGCAGACGATGTCGCCTTCTGTGAGGTCATAGGGGAGACCACCAATGAAGACCCAGGCGCTGTCTTTGTACTCATCATGCCAGGACTTCTTGCCAATGACACCCAGCTCCAACTCCCGCTGGTTCAGTTTCTGGATATTCTTTACATTTCTGCAACAAAGCCAGAAGATCTTACATTTCTGCAACAAAGCCAGAAGATCTTACATTTCTGCAACAAAGCCAGAAGGTCTTACATTTCTGCAACAAAGCCAGAAGGTCATGGGTTTGATCCCTGGCACGGTCAATGGAGCAGTTGATGAAATTTCTTCTCCAGTTAAATTTCAGTGCTGACTCTTGTTTTGGTTTCTGTTCTATGACTACGTCACCATAGTACATTAGTAGCACAGGTGACATCACACTTCCATGATTTCCATTAAAGCAACTCCCTGTTGTGCAAGTCCAGTATTGTAAAGCAATTCCCATTAGTATGACACCCCTGTAAAAAGTGACATACTGACAGTCAACTTTCATGATGTTCACCACTGCATACATGTATGTAAACATGATACATGTGAGTGTGTGTGTGTGTGTGTGTGTGTGTGTGTGTGTGTGTGTGTGTGTGTGTGTGGAGTAGTAGACTTTATGTGTTTGGATCTGGTCCTAAGAAGGTTCTTAACAGCTTTTTAATGTACATTTGGCTGTTTTGAAGAAAATAAAATTAAAACTTTAATTGTTTTTCCCCAAAAAATAACGTGCGTACTGTAACAGTTCATAGATTCAAAATAACTGTATTTTGTAGAATTAATTTGTCATGCAGCCAAACCATCCTACATTACTAGCAAAATTAGATGTACAAGAATTTCTGATATTGTGTCCCTAATTATATTATACATCCAAGGACATCAAGCCCCAAAAACAACAATTCCAACCTGCAAAGACCAAAGAGACTGCCAGCCACCACCAGAACAATAAGCTTTAAGCATATTAGATTATTACCCGGAAAGATGCCCATGCAGCAGTTTGAAAAGGTACAGCACTGAGCAGCAAGGTATGCCTGAAAGTGCAACAACTTCAAACAGGATGCCTGGTACTGTACAGTCACTGCTTCACAGTCTGAAATGGAACAGCCTTGAACAACACAGACACATAACTGACTCCTGGTGCTGTAGTGGATCAGCAGTGGGTCGGTTGACATCAGCCTCACCATGACTCCTGGTGCTGTAGTGGATCAGCAGTGGGTCAGTTGACATCAACCTCACCAGCTTCTGCCAAGATGCAGACCCCAGGACAAGAGGAGCAATGCCGAGCACAGCATCTACACCAGGAGCACACCAATCGTCCTGTCCTGTTTAACTCCTTCTTTCCCCACACCATAAGAGAGTGGAACCTTCTTCTAACTTCCATCACCTCAGCAACTTCACTCCAGTCATTCTGGAGCCAGCTTGGCGGCAGCCTGCACAACCTGCAGCCAACTCCCACAGCCCCATGCACATGAAGTGTGAACCCACTTACCCAGTTCCCTGTAAATATCTTAAACGCTTTTAACCATTTGTTTGTTTTTTAAGTGGCACCCAAGCCCACAACAAAGACCACCACCACCAGAGCTAACTACACCCAAGGAGGCCCGGCTCTTAAACGAAAGAAGAAGAAGAAGAGAAAACGACGCCAGTGCGAAGCCACTTATGCACTCTGCAACTTGTTCTTTTAACAGCAGTGCAGAACAAAGTCACAAAGACAGAGTCCGGAAAACCAGCTGCTGAAACCTGAAGCAAAAGACAGTCTAACTCACTGCGAGTATGAGACCCCAGCTTCATCTCCCTCTTCATATCGCTCCTGGGCTCTGACACGAAACTGACGATGACGTGGGGTTTAATGTCCTCAGATATTGGGCTGAACACAACATGCAACTCTCTCAGTATGGACTTATAGACTCTTATACATAGAGAGAAGTTTATCGTCTACATAGAAGAAGGTGTGTACATCATCAAACGGTAACTATATAGCCAACTTACGTCAATGGATTCATCACGAAACTTAAAAATTGTACGTATAGCTAACACCACGCCGGAAGTAAACAAATTTCTAACGGAAACGAACTAATTTTGGAAATGTCGCTCGAAACTAAACAATATAATTTTGATTTACCACAGTAGAAAAACCATTGATTATAAGCATTGAACTGCTTAAAGTTTTTAAAAGTTTAGTTCTATTCGAAACGATGATTACGCCTACAAAACTGGTCTTTGGCAGGTACTTAACCAATCAACTACTCCAACGTTAGTCACATGACCGTCGCTACCAACAGCGCAAACAAGTTTTGCACATGGCGGTCTCAGAGTGCAAACACCTATAATACGCAAGGTAAATGTTTGTATAGCCGCCTATATCACATAGTTGTCAGTCACATAGCTATACACTGGTCACTTGGGACTTTTGTTAGACCCATGGTTGCATGCACAATCCAAGATGGAGTACGATTCACTACAAAGAAAGCGACAGGAAACTCGTAAGGCGTGTTATTTTGAGAGAACAAGTGAAGACACAAATCAGTGATCATATTTAAAAAATAATTTTGCTAATAAATTAAACCTTCAGCGAGAGACTGTTTGTATATTGCAACGAGTCATAATCATGGTGACACAGGCAGCAAATTCATTTGGTCTCTATCATTGTTTTTCGTTTACTCTCTCGCTGTTTGCTTTTTTCTTCTTTTTTAAAGTGTAGACAGACCTGTGTGGCATCCGAAGAGTTTTTCTTGATCATAGGCTTTGGTATTCTCATACTTTACAGGCAAATAATTCAGAGCCCATGTGACTGGGTGCTTACTTACAGAACTGATTAATAAGATGACCCGAGTTGACAATGGCTGAATAAGTGATAGTATACAGTTGTTATTTTACCTATACTGTGTACTTATAGTTTGTTTATGTTTGAAGGCACAAACACCTCAGCACTGGCACAAATATTCTTTATTCTTTTGTGTTGGCCTGTTAAAATCAGCATTCTTTTGAACCTTTTGTGTGTTTTGAAATTGCCATGAATAAAACACTTAACAATAACATTGCAGTTGAAATATGTATTGCTTTTCTTTTAAAGGCAAGAGTAAATTACTAAATATCATAACTCAAACATGTCAAAAATGAAAATCTGAAACAGAATGACTGCTAGCATTCTAAAACAAGATCCAAACTCAAAAGGGTTCAAACGAACGCATATTTATTTTAACACAGACACACAATATGCAAATTTTCAGGGAAATCCCCTTTATCAAGCTACATAACTACACTTAAACAACAAATAAATAGTCAAAAACAATGAAAAATGAAAGAAAAAGACTTGTCTGGGTTTAGTTTTTACAGCTTGTTTGGTGCTTGGAAGATTGTTGGCATCACTTTTTTGGCATCAATTGTTGGCGTTACTGTGTGTCCATGTTAAAATAAATAAGCATTCATTTGAACCTTTTCGTGTTTGGGTCATGTCAAAAGTGAAAATACAATTCAACAGAAGCTGTGTCCATCTTACTTCAAATCTCTGATGTTGGATTCCCACAAAAATGTATCACAAGTTGATTACTTCATGGTCTTTTATTGGCCAGGTATTACTATTGGGCAATTCAGCAAAGCTGGTTTGCTACAGTGAATGCGCTTTGTAATCTTTCGCGTAAGAAGTCGCGAGAGGTCGCAGCACACTTCCAAGCCGATTTCTGAGTAGGTGTTGCTTCATGCTGTGTATAACAGTGGAAGTTGAACCTAGAATCGCGAAGCCATACAAATGCCAATGCTGTTGCAGTTGCAAAAATTACCATGGAAAGGGGATGGAGGGTGGAAAAAAAGTCTTTGCACCATTTTTTTGCTGACCAGAAGATCATGAGTTCATAGAAAAAAATGCGTTTTGGGGCATCCTATAGCACGAGCAATTATTATTGCTTATATCCAGATACATTATGACTACGGGCCTCCAAAAATGCCTTTAAAGTTGGCAGCGTAAAATTCGCAAATTCACTGTCACCGCCTTCCATTGTGAAGAAAGTCCGCACTGGAAGTAAAAGCATCCAAGGGACTTAAGCGATGCCGGGCAAAAGTCAAGGGAGTTAACAACCCCGCCTGAATCACCTAATAGTATTACTACTAAGTACTATTAGACTGTCATCCTAAACATAACATTTTCTCTCCTCTGAAACAGTGAGTCGATTACATCAACGGTTTACGGATGGAGACAAGGCCGTTTCAGCAAACACGGTGACATCACAGATCAGAGAAGACAGCATGGATGCCATTCAGCCCATTCAGTCACAGGATTCACCTCTCAGTGTACCATCAAACCCAGTCTCAAGGGAAAGTGTCAACAAAGATGAGGTCTGCATTTGTATGGTGACTGATTTGTTGTTTCTTAAAGTTATTACTCTGTGTGTGTGTGTGTGTGTGTGTGTGTGTGTGTGTGTGTGTGTGTGTGTGTGTGTGTGTGAAGGGGGGCTGGGGAGATTAATGTGCATGAATCTGTGATTCATGTTTGCACACACACACACACACACACACACACACACACACACACACACACACACACACACACACACACACACACACACTCACTCACTCACTCACTCACTCACTCACTCACTCACTCACATACACACACACACACACACACACACACACACACACACACACACACACACACACACACACACACACAATATTGTAAATGAACAGTTAGACTTACAAGTTACATAGATCTCATTTAATAGTTAAAATCTGTTCTGGCAGGATCTAGAGAGGGATGGTGAAACTTGTGAAAAGGAAGGAGAAGGATATGTGAGTGATTCAGAAAGTGAATATGACCAACTACAGCCAGAAGATGCAGCCTCTTCCAGTTCCAGAGGTACGTACTGAACTTGATGCAAAGATATTCTGCACCAAGATAGAGCAATCCACACTGAAATATGAAGATGGTCATGGAGAGTTAGGACACCCTTAATAAATGGCAGGGTGGCCAACTGCAAAGAAGGAATTGCTGATAAATTGGCATAATTATTGCACATCTTCTTTCTGATGACACTTTGCTGTCTGTGTGATGTGTTCATTGTTGTCTTTGAAAACAAAATGCTGCTCGATCCAGGTAATCAAAAAACCCTATTCATTCATGTTTCACTTAAATGATGCCTTGTAAAAGAAATTGGTCAATATTTTAGCATTATATATGTAATAGCATGGACTAGTTGTTATGTTAGACAGGTTTGACAAAACCCAAACTACAATCCTTGTAAAATAAAGTTTTTGAGTTTGAGCTCAAATTTGAGTCTTCTCTTTCTTCCCTAGTTTGAACAACAGATGGGGGTGAAGAAAAAAAGAGTAAATTTTTGCCCACTTTTCAAATTGATAAAAGTTATAACTAGGGTGGTTCAATGGGCATTAAATATTGAACTTACAAACTGTTGAACTGTGAGGTCACTTTGCTACAATATTACCAGTATTATATTACATGCCTTAATTGTCATAGTTTATGCTTTGCCACTCTGATCAGCTGGCACTGTTGTCAATTTCAGCTTCTTCACCCGGTGAAGGGCCGACAAAGTCTGGCAAAACTACCGGCAAAGGCAGTCGTGGAAGCGACAGGGGTGGGAGGTCAGCCCATTCTGTGTCTTTCTCAAGGTCAGTTCATCAAGAGGGGAGCTGGGAGGCTGAAATGTTCCTAATGTGTCTTGATTTCAGAGCCAGTTAAGCAGTGTGAGGGGTGGGAGATAGCCTGGCTTCAGTTTAGTAGGGTTGGGAGATAGCCTGGCTTCAGTTTAGTAGGGTTGGGAGATAGCCTGGCTTCAATTTAGGAGGGCTGGGAGATTGGCTTCAGTTCAGTAGGGGTGGGAGATAGCCTGGCTTCAGTTTAGTAGGGTTGGGAGATAGCCCACCTTCAGTTTAGTAGGGTTGGGAGATAGCCCACCTTCAGTTTAGTAGGGGCGGGAGATAGCCCACCTTCAGTTTAGTAGAGGTGGGAGGTCAGTCCATTGTGCCTTTTTCAAGAAGAATTAGAGAACAATAACAGGAGAGTCGATGGCACAGAGCAACATCACTTGCTCTTGAAAATAAACAGTTGAGCATGTGACCAATAGGTGCAGGTGCCCATGTTTTTCTCTGGAGTCCAGTTCTGTGCAGACTCTACAGAAGTCTTTCAGATGTGACCATCAACGGAGGTCCCCTGCATGTATACACGTGCAAAAATATCACATACACATGACTGAGTGCCAAAAGGTGCGCATGCCAGGGGTTATGCACTTCAGTTGAAAATAAAACATTGTTGAAAACTGTTTTTATTTAAAATGTTGTGTTGTGTACTTGCATGAATGAATGAATATATAGTACAGATAATTTCAGGAACCAGGCTTTGGTTGATTTCAAGATACAGTCATCACACACTGAAAAAGCGCTGAAAAATGACCGCCAAAAATGGACATCCATGTACCCAGTGATTTTTGTCACTTTGCTTACAAACAAATCACAAGCACATGGAGAACCAATCACTGATTTGTACGCAGAAAACATCGTTTTATACAACACTCATGATAGTTGTATTTTTGATCAATTGATTGCGAATGTTTGCCCTGTATGTACGTCAGATGTGTTGCAAACTCAGACTGAAAACTTTGAACAACCGAAAAACGACAGCATCGCTTCGGAATCACCGGAAACGTTGCGTGTGTTCCGATCCATGCATTTGCACTACACAGCGATACTCGTTTTTTTTTCAGCGAAGTTTTGCACGAAATTTGAAGAATATTTCCCCGATCGTTTGATATTGTTGTAATATCCGACGTCCCTACAAGATATCTAATATTTTGTACAAAACAAACGAGAAAGCAGTCTCTTTTTTATCGACAACATCCGGAATGTCACGTGACCTTTCCCGAGTGCAATCATTTTCCCGGCCGCATGGCATGTCTTTGTTCGGAAACATCGAAAGGTGTGTTGTAGTCTCCTTCAGTGGTACAACGTCGGTACAGTGGTCTGATCTAGAACATGCACTGTATGCTTTTTCAGGAGTTTGTTGAGATTATTTTCAAGTTTTCTGCCAATTTGAGTGTGCGAAATGAAAGTACTGTGAAAAGTGGCATCTTCCCGCGCCGAAGATTTGAAACCTGTTTTTTATACTTAGCCGAGTACAGCGTGAAGAATTTCATTACGACAAGGCAATATCTTGTAAATCTTACATGCAACTGTTGATTCAGGATGTGTGCTCAGTTTCATCAAAAACTTATCAGTTATAAGTATATGCTTTTTGTAGACTGTTTAGTGGTGTTGCAAGAATATTTTGTTAACTGAGCGAGAGTGACAAAGTTATAGTTTTTTCCCTGGAAGTAATTTTCGTTGTGAAAGTTATGTCAGTCGTCATGTTTGCCACACAACTGTTGTTGTAATATGACGTAAAACATTAAACTTTTAAAGTTTCATTAAGCCCAGCAGATGTTAGTAATACTAAGAGCGGTTCTGAGAACTGAGTACTGATTTGTGCAGAAGTCATGGTGTGTAGGTTTGACATGTTTGTACTGAGCATATCAGTATTGGGACAGTTGCAGGTTATTGGGTTAATAATTTCATATTCATAACACTTCAAATTCATTGACAAGACCATGGTATGCTGAACTGAGTGTACTCCTGAGCCAAGTGGTACAGCAAGGAGGAAAACATCAAACACAGTTGCAGACGGTACAGAGAGAGGCTGGCCGCAGAGAATCCACATCTCAAACAAAGAGCTTGAGGGGGTGGGGGGGTGTGGGGGGGGGATCTGGACTTAATTGTTAATTACCTTGATAAAATCAGGTCATTCTGATTTGTTTTTGTTAGACTGATCTAAGCAAACAGAATGTTTTCTATGCTAAAAATTGGGGAAATGTTATTTTGTTGTAATACTGATGTAATACAGAAATTTGTTTCATTTAATTTTTGACTTGTTATTAAATGCAAACTGAGAAAAAATCTTCTCGCTGTGTTTTTGCATGCACTTGTATGGCTGATTATAGTATATTGCATGAAAGGGTGTGTTACTTGTTATATTAAAAAATGTTGAGTTATGGGTTTATGTCGCCCATCAGATATTACAACAATCAACATGTCATAATCATGTGTAAAATTATATGAGCGTACAAAATTTGGCACAAACATAGTAGGGGAGATGTGCACTAATAGTGTGACTTGATTTTGTGCATACTTGTGCAAAACTGAAGACACAATGAACTATGCATGTTGTAATATCTGATGTACAAAACATGCAGCCTTTTATGACCTTTGTCAGCAAATATCTCCAAAAGTGCGCAAGTTTTTATCTTTTGCTTTTAAGAAATATTTCCTGGCATTGTGCACATTCTAAAAACACAACTAGTTTCAGTGTATCATCAACTTTATTTTCTACCCCCTTTGTCCTGTTTTCATGCACACCTTTTGGCACTAAGTCCCGTGTAAATGACCCTATAGTCCATGTCAGAGTTTGGTGCATTCTGGAAACACTTGTTCGGTTTGAATATTGGAGTGTCTGGTGCAGCATGTTGCCAGTACATGATGCTGCTTTCCCCATTCCTCTAGGGCAACATCAAGAATGACAGAGAAGCGTCTGAGGTATGACGGAAAGGAAGTTGTCATGGTAACTCTCAATACGCAGACAGACTGGGACTGGGTGGAGAATGCTCAGACCACAGGCAAGGTCAAGGTCCTTATTCCTACTGAAGGTCAGTATTGATATGCTTGGTTTCATGATGTGTGTTTTTTGTTTTTGTTTTTTGGGGTGACACTTAACCTAATTTAATTCATGTCAGTATGACAGAGAAGCATGTGATTGCTTCTTGCTCAACAGTGATATTTGGGGATTATCCCAACACTGAAGGTTTATCCCATTGTTGACTTCAGTGGTATCCTAACAGTGATTTTTTCGGGTTAGCCCAACATCGACCTTGAGGGTTAGCCCAACACTAACTCTGGGAGTCAGCGCAGCAGTAACTTTTGAGGTTTAGCCCATTGATCATCCAGTTAGCCCAACAGTGACTGTTAGGTGAGACCAGCAATTACATGAGGGTTAGCCTGACAGTGAATTTAAGCCTAACAATAACTGTGAGGCTTACCCAAATAACTTTCAGGGTGAGCTCACTGACGATTTGGAGGGATAACCTAATGATTTTGAGGGTTAGCCAAGCAGTGATTTTGAGGGTTATCGTAATGTTGGTTTTGACTTTGAGGGTTAGCTGAGCAGTGATTTTTGAGGTTTATCCTAATGTTGGTTTTAAGGCCAGCAGTGATTTTGAATGTTATTCAATGCTGATTATGAGGGTTAGCCGAGCAGTGATTTTGAGGGTTATCCTGATGTTGATTTTGAGGGTTAGCCTGCCAGCAATGTTGCAAATCTTGTTCTGTGATGATTTGTGAAACACACATATTGTATTATAGAGCTTCTTTGATATCACCCGTTTTGTTTGCTGCCCGGTGTAGTTGCTTGTTTGTGACCCAGTCCCAGTGCACATACAGCTATTCCTGATATAAGCTGGATGAATCATGAATATGTTTCATAACTATAAACTACATGCTGTCTATATCCTTTATGCATTTTCTCTTTCTCTGTCTCTGAATCTGTCTCGTGTACTTTCTTTCTTTCCCTTCCTACATTGGCTTCCATTACTTTCTGTTGTTGTTTTTCTGACTTTTTCTTTATGTCATTCTTCCTGCATTTCTCTCTGCCTTTTCAAATCTTTCATTCCCAGCAGGAGTCTGAAAAAATAACTGCTTTGAATCCTTGAACCCTTTGTCCAATCAATGTTGTTGTTTTGTGCTGTACACCAGATCAGCCAGAGAAAGTGGCCAGTGCAGGAGGTGTGTTGGTTGCACAACCAGTTGCTCTGAGCTGTACTGTAAATGTTGAGTGAAAGCCACACACTCTTGTGACTGCTTGGCAAAAGGGCTCCATGTATTTTTAACAGCTGTATCAGTTTTGTGCTTGTGTGTTGCTTCGTGGGCTTGTCGGGACATGTACACCTTTCTGCCTGCCCTCCCACTGACTCTTCAAGGACTGTCAGTCTTCTGGGGTTCTTGGTGTGTTTTTTCTGACTATTTTGCCCTTTAAATTTAAAACGTGACATGATGACACAGTTTGTCTTGCACAGTAAACAAAAAAGATGAGTAAATTTCAAACAGGTCCTATCTGCTTGAGAAAAAACCTAAAACAATGTGATTGGAAATAAAAGCAGAACATCAACAAACTGGCAAAGGGAACACTGTTCTGTTTGTTCCATTGTGATCTATAGTTCAACCATAAGTTAAACTCTTGTCTTGGTTTGCTCACAACAAAAGAATAATTTCCTGCAGCTTGTTTTTCCATTTTTCTTGAGCTGAGAAACATTTTTGGTTGCTGATAAAAATGTTTGATTATATATATATATGGCTAGTTTGATTATGATCATAAACATGTAGCAGCTGAGTGTAAACTATGTATGTATATCATGGTCAAATTACTTACAACACTCTTTCTCAGATTTTGTTTTAAATGATACATGTAGGAGACTAAGGGATAATATGATTTTGTTTTCTATGGCTGCAGTAGTGCCAGACTTTGGGGGACACTGGTTTACATTTGTTTAGGAGTTAGTATCACCAGGTACATGCATTCATGCAAGCAGAATGATCTGTTTGAAACTTTAGTCTTGTAAAGCCCCAGTCACACCAGAGCATACAATTGTCTGATCACACGATCGTTGGCGATTTGGCTTCATTGAGTGCCTTTTTGTATGTGAGGGAAGACCAGTTACACAACCAGTCATAAGGTCGTGAAACTGGTCATGAGCAGTTGCAACTGGTTGCACTACCAGTCATGATGTCGTATGACCAGTCGCATGACCTGTCATCTCACCGATCTGGCCATGACCAATTGTAGATTGCCACGACTGGTCGTACAACCATAGACAACCCATCTGCAACATCCTGCGATTTGGAATCGCTGAGCCCAAGTTTTGAACATGACCGTCAACCTTGCTGCAACTAATTTACCTCTAGCAATTACCCACGACCTCTATGACCAGACATATGCGCTTGCTGCAATTCTCCCATGATTCCCTCTCACAGTTGTTCTTAGCTTATAACCTGGTCACAAACCTGGTGTGACTGGGGCTTAAGGTTTTGTTTATGGATATACAAACATGTGTATGCATGGAGGGGTCAAGTGAAAGTTTATGAACCCAGTGACTGTGGTGTGCACCCTGTTTTGGAGTGAAGTCAATTTGTTTTCATCATCTGTGTAAATGTAACTGAACACGGGTTGAATTTGACATTGTTTGCTAACTGGTGTGTTGTGCACTCCCATAATTACAGTTTGTGCTGCTGTTCCTGTGTGTGTGTGTGTGTGAGTGTGTGCTTGTGTATGCATGTGTGTGTGTGTGTGCATGTGCATGCATGTGTGTGTGAGAGAGAGAGAGCATGCAGTTTTCATTTGTGTGTGTAGGTGTGTGTGTGTGTGTGTGTGGAGAGAGAGTGAGAGGGAGCATGAAATTTGCTCTGTGTGTGTGTGTGTGTGTGTGTGTGTGTGTGTGTGTGTGTGTGTGTGTGTGTGTGTGTGTGTGCATGCATGCGCCAGCCAGGTGTGTGACTGTGTAGTGTACTGTTGCTACCTCTCATGCTGTGTGTAGCTGTGGCCCAGTTACAGCATGTGTCAAGCCTGCACTAACAGGTGTGCTGTGTTGTGTTCATTTTCATCTCACAGAGGCTGTTGCTCGAGCCTCATCTACAGGTGGAAGTTTGAAATCCATTCTGGGTACGGCTGCACTCATTTTGGTTTGATTTTTGTTTTCTCCTTTTTATACTTAGTCTGTACATTGTCGTTGGTCTGTTTTCATTATATATCAGTTTATTCTTTTTTGTTTGTTTGTTTGTTTTTCTGCCATGGGGAGGATCAGGGGTGGAGTAGCTGGACTGAGGAAAGACAAATGAAGGCAAGGTGTCATCTGAGGGGTCTGCACCCTGACAGTAACTGACCGGCACTGTACACAGCACAGGGCCCTGGTTCGGCCCTGGCGCCACCCATGCTCTTTAGCACTGTACACATCTGGCAGGAAACCACTCAGAGTGTCTGGCTCCTCAGACAAGAATGAAAAACATGCTGGATCCATGTGCATCTGGCCATGAATGTAAAATATCCTGAAGCAGTTGGAAATTGAAAAAGAGTAGGGATGAAGTCATTTCATGTGCTTCTAGCGGTGCATGTAAAATATCCTGAAGCAGTTGGAAATTGACAAAGAGTAAGGAAGATGTCCTGGCTGCCCTTGGCAAAATTCTGAAATTTTCCCCATTGCCTCACCGTGTTGCAGAAAGTCTCAGTGGAACTGGGGCAATAGAAAGTATCAGTGGAAATGGGGCAACCACAACAAGAAATGTTATGATATTTCTGAATTGAAAGAAGTAATCAGTGAGATTGGGAGGTGGGGGTTGGGTTGGGGGGGGGGGAGGGATGGGGCATCCTTTTTATTTTTTGAAGTGGGAGCTTCATCACTAATCGTAATAGGAATGAATGTGTTTACACTACTGTTTTTTTTCCGTTTCAGTTTTTTTTATTGTTTTCTGGTAAAGACTGAAGAGTGTGCATGGTCAGGTCGCAAGGCTTTGATTGAGAAGTCAGTTTACACTCCATCGTTCATCCTGTACTTAAGACTTTCTAACAAATAAAGAGGAGAAACTAGTGTTTTATTGCACCATGATGTGAGATGGTACATGAGCTGGCCCCATGCACACTACCAATTGTTTGGGTTTCAGGCTAACTGTGCACCCTGCCACAGAGTGAACGAGGGGCGTAGAGGGCTGTGTTTATTGTGACTGAGTGTAACTGCCTCTCTCGTCATCTTTTTCTTTTGTGACCTTTCATTTGATTGCCATGTAGCTTTGCCCAGTGATTCAGTTTGGATGCATAGATCTTTCCCACTGTGACATTTTGCTGCGTTCTTATTATGGAAGAGTTTATTTATAGAAATGTTAACCGGTGGTTGTGACTTTGTCCAGTCAAACCAGAATCACGGGAGACGACCAGCCGGCCGAGGACGGAGCTGGGTGCAAGCTCTGCAGCTGACTCAAGAGCAGAAACAGACTACACGCCTTTCTCCCTCCAGCCCAACGACGAGTACGGAATCCCACTGCTAGAGATGAGCTCCACCTCTGAAGATGTATGATTTATAAATAATCTCTTTTGTTTGTTGACCGTGTCATTTTAGAGGATTGTGGAGGATTTTGTAGTCTGTGTCCTTGTTGATGGTACACATTATACAGAGATCAAAAATGAGGAAAAGGATGGACGGATTAGCAGCTGGGCACTGCTGGATTTGTTTTCAGGTGTGTTAGATTTTATTTTTTCCCTTCCTTTCTTTTGGGTTCACTATGCTTTTGCCCTGAAGGTAATTTTTGGCCTCTTTTTTTATGGGCTTTTGTGCAAGACATTTCCCATCTCAGTTGTTACAAACACAAACAAAAGCAACTCCAATGTGTGTGAAAGTTAGAGCCTTCCTGGAGAAAAAAGTTTTTATGATCTGCATGTTTCAAGAGATGAGACTGGTTTGGTTATCATGTTATGTGTTCCACTGACCATAGATTTCACTGTAGAAGGTTTTAGAAAAGCTGCACACTTGCAGCTGTAGTTGAAACTGTGATTATATGGTCCCATTGTTTGTTGTTGTCAGAGTTCTGATGACGAAAGCCCAAAGAAGAAACGAGCACCCAGAGTGAGCCTGCCCAGTGTGGGACCGCCACAGATTCTCAAAGTAAGTATCCACCTGGTCCAACAACCAGCTTCATAAAAGCTAAGTGTCCACCCGGTCCAACAACCAGCTTCATAAAAGCTAAGTGTCCACCCAGTCCAACGGCCAGCTTCATAAAAGCTAAGTGTCCACCTGGTCCAACAGCCCGCTTCATAAAAGCTAAGTGTCCACCCGGTCCAACAACTAGCTTCATAAAAGCTAAATGTCCACCCGGTCCAACAACCAGCTTCATAAAAGTAGGTGTTCTCCAAGTCACTGGCTCACTCACTGCTGCTTAATCCCACAGTCACTGCTGTGAGCAAAACCATGATGCCAACTGTGGGGTGGTATGTCGCATGAACTGAAGTCTGGGTTTTATGGAGGGTAATTGGGGGGGGGGGGGGTGGCTGGGGGGGGGGGGGGGGGGTTATGCATGTGTGTTTTAGGTAGATATGATTCACCAGCTTCACCTAATATCAAAATAAACGTATTCCATATATAATGAAGCAAATACTGTGGAGGAATAAGTTGATGCATAAGGTATGTATGTACACACAGTTAAACAGAAGTCAGTTTGGTGATGTTTTGGTTCACACTGAACCTTCAGTTTTTGTTAAAATGGGTCAGATGGCTCACTTTGACTGCTCAGACTCAGAGCATGATCTTAAGTGGTTTTTACCACCCAGAGAAAAAAATAAGTAAGTAAGCAAGTAGCCTTGACAGAGATTAAAAAGTAAAGGTTGTGGACAAAGATATTTATCTTTTCAAGGGCCTGTGTAAAAGGTAAGGGTTGTCTACAAAGATATGTTTTATTCAAAGGCCTTTATACCTGGAACAAGCTCCATGGCAGCATCAGGCATTCTTCTATTATATCCACTTGCAGATCTCCTCTGAAGTCTTATTTAATCAAGCTGTAACACCTTTTTACTGTACCTAAGCCAGATGTTTATGCACATGCTGTGTGTGTGTGGAGGTGGGCTTGGGAGGGGGTGAGAGTGAGTGAGTAATGCTTTCACTGATTCTGGACAGTATATTTCTAGATCTAATGTATTTGCTAATCTTGGTGTAATTTATTCAGAGTGTAAGCACCTTTTATTGCTATGAGGAGGGGTGTAGATATGTATTATTATTTCACTTTCAGTATGTGCATGAGTCAATTAATCCATCAGTGTTTGTTTGTTTTTTGGTGTCTAATTCACTTTCAGTATGTGCGTGAATCTGCAATCAGAAGTGAGGTGTTTATGTTGATTATTATTACAAGGTTCACACAGTCTTTGAAGGTTTGGGGAAAATGGGATAAGCTTTTCAAGGCCTTGAAAGTCTGTGAAAACTGAGAGGGGTCTGTGAAAGTTTGAAAATTTTGTGGTCTAAAAAAATTAAAAATGTGCAAAATCACAAACCCCCCACTTCCTATCAGTTTTGACTGGTAGAGTGCATCAGCTATTGGCTACAGTAAGGGTTGTGCCCCTTTACCTTATGTACAGAAGAGTTGCATACCTTCATGTTGCTTTTCCGTGCCTTGCTGCAAAGGTTTGTGAAAAGTTTGTGAATTTTGAAAGGATTTTTCTGTATGAACCCTGTATTATTTCACTTTCAGTATGTGCGTGAGTCTGCCATGAACGATGAGGTGACAGAAGCTGATCAGCCCTTAGCGACTTCAGAAATGGATGAACCAGATTTACCGCTGGATGATGATGGCAACCCATTGGGCATGTTCGCTGGACCGTGCGAGTTCTGCCACCAGACCATCCTTCCCCTGCCCACATTGGAAATGCAGCAAATAAATGTGGGTCTGCTTTTTCTGTCTGTCACTCTCTGTGTACATCTGTCACTGTTTTTCTGTCAAATTTTCCTGTCTGTCAGTCTCTGTGTACATGTTACTGTCTTTCTGTCATATTTTCCTGTCTGTCAGTCTCTGTGTACATCTGTCACTGTTTTTCTACCATCTTTTCCTGTCTGTCAGTCTCTGTGTACATCTGTCACTGTTTTTATATCATCTGTTTTCCTGTCTCTCAGTCCCTGTGGACATCTGTCACTGTTTTTCTATCATCTGTTTTCCTGTCTGTCAGTCTCTGTGTACATCTGTCACTGTTTTTATATCATCTGTTTTCCTGTCTCTCAGTCCCTGTGGACATCTGTCACTGTTTTTCTATCATCTGTTTTCCTGTCTCTCAGTCTCTGTGTGCATCTGTCACTGTTTTTCTATCATCTGTTTTCCTGTCTGTCAGTCTCTGTGTACATCTGTCACTGTTTTTATATCATCTGTTTTCCTGTCTGTCAGTCTCTGTGTACATCTGTCACTGTTTTTATATCATCTGTTTTCCTGTCTGTCAGTCTCTGTGTACATCTGTCACTGTTTTAATATTATGTTTTGCTGTCTGTCAGTCTCTGTGTACATCTGTCATTGTTTTTATATCAGCTGTTTTCCTGTCTGTCAGTCTGCTTATGCTGGATTTGATCCAGTTTGCTATGTTTGTACAGGATCGAGTCACACTGTATTGCTGTGAGGACTACGGTAAGTTCATCAGTTTGTCCTATTTATACAGGATCCATCCACACTGTACTGCTGTGAGGACTACCATGAGTTCATCCAGTTTGCTATGTTTGTACAGGATCCATCCACACTGTACTGCTGTGAGGACTACTGTGAGTTCATCCAGTTTGTCCTATTTATACAGGATCCATCCACACTGTACTGCTGTGAGGACTACTCTGAGTGCATCCAGTTTGCTATGTTTGTACAGGATCCATCCACACTGTACTGCTGTGAGGACTACTCTGAGTGCATCCAATTTGCTATGTTTGTACAGGATCCATCCACACTGTACTGCTGTGAGGACTACCGTGAGTTCATCCAGTTTGCTACCAGCACAGCACTGCGCATGGAACAGGAGGCGCAGAAAGCCACAAAGATGATTAGCGTCAAGGTTCATCCGCACCACGGATCCAAGCAAGCGCGAAGGGCAGCCAAGGAGAGAGCTGTGGAAAGGTGGGTTGGCTGTCACAGGCAGTGAGAATGCCCTGCTCCTTTGTTGCTCACCGGCAGTGAGTAAGCCTTGCTCCCTTGTTGCTCATGGGCAGTGAGTAAGCCCTGTATTTTTGGTGCTCACTGGCAGTGAGTAAACCCTGCACTTCTGTTGCTCACGGGCAGTGAGTAAGCCCTGCGTTTTTGTTGCTCATGGGCAGTGAGTAAGCCCTGCTCCTTTGTTACTCACAGGCAGTGAGTAAGCCTTGGTGCTTTGTTGCTCACTGGCACATTTCTTGAACTCTGTACAAGCATACCATAGCAACTTGAGATACTGGTACATTCCAGACAAGATACTGAAAGGGTGCTGTTAACATATGCAAATGAACCTGTGAGGTGCACTTCATTAGTACCTTGTGAACACTTCCCCAGTCTTCATTCTTTGTGGATATTCAAAAGGTACTCGGAAGTGTCCTGAGATTATGTGTGTTCCTAATCCTGATCTGCCAGGAAATGTTTTCACCCTCCATGCTTCAAGAGTATAGTGTGTTGTTGTTTTTATCATTTTTTTTCTTCCTACTACAGTTCACAGCACAGCCTGTGAGGTTGGTAAGATTTTACTTATATAGCTTTTGTTTTCTGGTAAGGTTTGGTCTCCTGCTTTGTGTGTGTGTGTGTGTGTGATGTTGTTTCTTTGGGGGGGGGGGGGGGGTGCAATCAGCCAAAACAACTTATACCAGAACAGTAAGACACACAGCACAGACAGTGCTAGCGTAGAACACGTGTACCATTTCAGCTGATCTTTGATGATCTGCTGTTGCAGGATGCGTCAGCGAGAGTTGGCCAGAAGGCAGCAGGAGGCACTGGGATCCCAAGCCAACTTTTATTCCTGTGAGTTTTGTTGCTGGACTCTTTGCAGCCATTTCTCCCCTCTCTCTGTGCTGTCCTGTGGCCTCTTTCCGGCTGGCCGTCTTCTCTGAACTCTTGTCCACATGTTGCACACATCGGGGACACGTGCCAAGCACAGGCCTTCAGAAGTGGGAGATTTTCTAGTATCCAGCCGGGATAGTTAATATAAAATTCAGCTAGTCCAAAGGAACAAGCACTAGCCTGATTTATTCCCAGCCTCAGCAAAAGATCGAAAACACCCTCCCCCACCCAACCAAAAGTTGATAAACACCCTCCCCCCCACCCAACCAAAAGTTGATAAACACCCTCCCCCCTCCCCCCCCCCCCCCCAACCAAAAGAAAGGACAAAAGGGGAGAGAAAAAAATGCAGACAACAAAGAAAACCACAGCTGCAACTAATTGAACTATACAAGATTTTAGAAATTTGGTCTCTCTCTCTCTGTCTGTCTCTGTCGCTCTCTCTCTCTCCATCTCTGTCTTTGTCTGTCTGTCTGTCTCTCTCTCTCTGCCTGCCTCTCTCTTTCTCAATCTGGCTGCCTCTCTCTCACACTCACTCTCGCTCTGTCCAGGGGACTGCCTTCAACATGTGGATGAATATTTTGCATCAGTGTCAGAATCATTTGTGTCTTGTTTGCTTTGTTCCTCTGCTCTGATTTTATTAATATTTTTTTTATGCACACAGACTTTTCTGTCTTATTGTGCATTTGTGCTGTCTGCTCCCTACTTGTATGGTTGTCATGCTTTTTCAGGCCTGGCAATGTTTGAAACAGGGTGGTACAGTATATGCTGTCTTTTTGTTTTATGTGAATGCTAGCGTTATTGACAGGTGACTGTTGTTGGTTACCTACATGCATCCCTGACAGTCTTGTTCAGTCTTTAGTCTTCAGATCCTGAAGACAAGCTGTAAGTGGTGTACTATCTGTCGTTTACACTGTGCAGTAGGTAAAGAGAGTGATGGAGCAAGAAATAGTCATATAAACGTTGTTAACAGGTGAGTGGTTATTCATGTGAACCTTGTTAATGGGTGAGTGATTATTCATGTGAACCTTGTTAATGGGTGAGTGATTATTCATGTGAACCTTGTTAATGGTTGACTGGTTATTCAAGTGAACCTTGGTAATGGGTGAGTGATTATTCATGTGAACCTTGTTAACAGGTTTGTGGTTATTTATGTGAACCTTGTTGATAGGTGAGTGGTTATTCATGTGTACCTTATTAGTGTCAGTGGTTATTCGTGCGAACCTTGTTAGCAGGTGAGTGGTTATTCATGCAAACCTTGTTAGCGGGTGAGTGGTTATTCATGTGAACCTTGTTGATGGGTGAGTGATTATTCATGTGAACCTTGTTGTTAACGGGTGAGTGGTTGGTTCCTTCCCTGACAGCGGGGGCCAGCACTGGCGCTCCAGCCTCTGGCGTTCCTAGTCGCCCCACCCAAATGTCCCTCAAGCCTGCCACCATGGGAGCTGCAGGGGGCGGGGGTGGCATGTTCAAAGACATGGGTATGTTACAGGGTGTCCCATCCTCCGTATCCCGCTTTGCTGTGAGAGCAGTGCTGCACTGATGACTAACCTCTTTGCCCGTTTATCCCCACCCCACCCCCCACACGTGTGCCATGTGTGTAGTTGGTGCACTCGTGTGTGTGTGTGTGTGTGTGTTCTGTGTTCATCCACTGGTGTGTAGTGACTGACTCTCATTTACTTTGTGTGTATGACTGTACATTCACCGGTGTATTGTGTTGAATTCACTCATGTATCAGTGTTTGTGTGCACCTGTAGGTGTTTGCATTACTACAGCTGCAGTATATTGGTGTCGGTATTCAGTTTCCATGTATACACTTGGATGTCACATTTCAGTTGGTTCCATGCACCCTGGCCCAGGGTGTACACTTACTACTCATTCCACCTGATCTAGGATGTACATTCACTGCTCATTCAGCCTGATCCAGGGTGTACATTCCCTGCTCTTTCCACCTGATCCAGGGTGTACATTCCCTGTTCATTCCATCTGATCCAGGGTGTACATTCCCTGCTCATTCCACTTGATCCAGGGTGTATATTCACTGCTTATTCTGCCTGATCCAGGGTGTACACAATGCCCTGCTCATTCCACCTGATCCAGGGTGTACATTCATCGCTCAATGAGCCTGATCCAGGGTGTACATTCATCACTCAATCAGCCTGATCCAGGGTGTACATTTCCTGCTCATTCCACCTGATCCAGGGTGTATATACATTCACTGTTCATTTGACCAGGTCCAGGGTGTACATTCACTGCTTATTTTGCCTCATCCAGGGTGTACATTCACTGCTCATTTCTCCTGATCCAGAGTGTACAGTCACTGCTTATTCCGCCTGATCGAGGGTGTACATTAACTGCTTATTCCACTTCATCTAGGGTGTTCATTCCTTGCTCATTCCACCTGATCCAGGGCATACATTCCACCTGATCCAGGGCATACATTCCATCTGATCCAGGGCATACATTCCATCTGATCCAGGGCATACATTCCATCTGATCCAGGGTGTGCATTCCACCTGATCCAGGGTATGTATTCCACCTGATCCAGGGTGTTCATTCCATCTGATCCAGGGTGTTCATTCCATCTGATCCAGGGTGTGCATTCACCAGTGGCTCCTTCAACCTGATCCAGGCTGTACATTCACTGCTCATTCTATCTGATCCAAGGTGTACATATGCTGCTCATTCATCCTGATCCAGGAAGTACAGTCACTGCTCATTCCACCTGATCCAGTGATCGAGAGTGTATATTTGCTGCTCATGCCATATGATCCAGGGTGTGCATTCACCTCTCATCTTTTTTTTCTCTCTCTTTTTTTTCCACTTGATTTGTGGTGTACATTCACTACTCATTCCACTTGATCTGGGTGTACATTCACTGCTCATTCAGCCTATTCCAGGGTGTACATTCACTGCTCATTCAGCCTGATCCAGGGAGTACATTCACTGCTCATTCAGTCTGATCCAGGGATCCAGGATGTACATTCACTACTCAAGCTACTTCATTCAGGGTGTACATTCACTGCTTTTTCTGCCTGATCCAGGGTGTCATTCACCACCCCTCCCACCTGATCCAGGGTGTCATTTACCGCTCATGCCGCCTGATCCAGGGTGTCATTCACCACTCATACTGCCTGATCCAGAGTGTCATTCACCACTCTTGCTGCCTGATTCAGGGTGTGTCATTCACCATTCATGCCACCTGATCCAGGGCGTTATTCACCACTCATGCCACCTGATCCAGGGTGTCATTCACCACTCTTGCCGCCTGATCCAGGGTGTCATTCACCACTCATGCTGCCTGATTCAGGGTGTCATTCACCACTCATGCCACCTGGTCCAGGGTGTGTCATTCACCACTGTTGCCGCCTGATCCAGGGTGTCATTCGCCACTCATGCTGCCTGATCCAGTGTGTCATTCACCATTCATGCTGCCTGATCCATGATGTCATTCACGACCACTCATGCTGCCTGATCCAGTGTGTCATTCACCAATCATGCTGCCTGATCCATGATGTCATTCACCACCACTCATGCTGCCTGATCCAGAGTGTCATTCACCACTCATGCTGCCTGATCCAGGGATCCAGGGTGCACATTCACTGCTCATTCCACCTGATCCAGAGACTGTACATTCGGTGGTTATTCACCCTGATCCAGCGTGTACAGTTTCTTGACTGCTCATCCACAATCAGTGCATGTATGATAGCATGGTACAGTGTACTCATTACTGTGCACCCTGGTGTGAGACGTCTGTAGCGTACATATCTGTATCTTTCACCCTTGTGTGGCATGAATAAAACCTCAAAACCCTGTAAGTTTGCACTGTATGTACACATTCCTGCACAGTGTCCATGGTTGCATAACCTGCATTACTGTTGTATGCACAGTCTTGTCGTCAGTCTTTTCACAGAAGTACAGACCTAAACCACTACCTCCTCTTCTTTCTGGTTTTGTAGAGTCTTTAGGAAGAAGTATATAAACCACAGTGTGCACATGTGTGACCCGGACAAGGTAAACAGTGGGGCGTGTCTGAAGTAACAGGACATGTGTAACAGGTCACTAGTCAAAGGTGGATAATGGTCAAGACATCGGACAGGGTGGTTCCAGCTCCCAGCCCCTGACATTGAAGTGTTTGCAGGGCAGCTTTGAAGGCACTGAGGGTGCTGGCAGAGGACTGTTTAGTGATACCTGCACTGCCCTGTACAACAGCACCCAACAGATTAACATTTGAAAAACCAGAGATTCTGCTGGCAGTGTCAAAGACTGCGCGATTCATGCTGCATAGTGGTAATGTTTGGCATCTTTACCGCATACTATCAAACAGTCTTCACCAGCACACAGCTAGGGAGAGATATTCCTGAAAATGTCTGAGTAAAAGACTCCCAAGTCTGCAAGCCAAGGGTCATAGCCGCATTCTTTTATCACAGTTTAATGTTGTACATGTCTGTCTATAATTTACTAGTGAGTAATAATAACAGTGGACATTCCTATGGCACATTCTCCCTAGCCAAATCTAAGGCACAATGCACACATTCTCTCTCTCTCTCTGTTAGTATATATATACACACACACAATTTCCTGTTCCACAGACCCTAGCAAGAGATGGATGACTGTTTCATTTTGCACATGCCCATTATTTGAGTGTTGTACTTTGACTGGTGCATTACATTTGCCCCTGTGGGAAGTTTGGGTTGTGGGGTGTCATGTCGTGTTGTCTTGTTGTGATGTGCAGCTGTCTGTTTGTGCACCATTCATCTTGCCATTGCATCAGCCACAGCGAACAACAGATTAATTTAATTTGGGAGTGGCTTGCAGACTTAACAATTTTTTTGTGCTTATATAAAATGTGAGCTTAAAAGAAATTAATGATTAGTTGGAATGAATTTGAAATATTTGCCAAAGTATTGCATAAGCATTGCTTTGCAATGGTAGTGGGAATTTTTGTGTGTCTTGTGTGTGTGTGTGTGTGTGTGTGTGTGTGTGTGTGTGTGTGTGTGTGTGTGTGCTTTGTCTGGTGTGTGTGCTTTGTCTGATGTGTGTGTGTGCTTTATCTGGTATGTGTGTGTGCTTTGTGTGGTGTGTGTGTGTGTGTATGTGTGTGTGTGTGCTTTGTCTGGTGTGTGTGTGTGTGTGTGTGTGTGTGTGTGTGTGCACTTTGTCTGGTGTGTATTTGTGTGTGTGCGATGCTTTTTGTTGTTGGAGAAGGAAGGTTGATTTTAAGTATGTTTAGATTTGACCTGTTAAATTAAAAATTGAATTACACCACTTCGGTGGATATTCATAAACACGCTATACAAAGCTATTCACTCCTGTAGAATCACATGCAAGCACGGTGAGTCTGCTCGAGAGTGGAGAATAGTGTTATATAAAAGTGATTAACAACAACAACTTGTTCAGTTCAACATCACTGTAGTGGTAAATGTCAAACCTAAAGTTTGTGCTTCCTTGACCAAGTCTCATCCAGTTGACCTGGGACCTTTTGTGATTGGTATTTGCACGAACAGTGTCACATATGACATACATATCAAAGGACAGTATCACATACATATTGCATAACACCCTTTGTAATGGTTTAGTGTATTTAAGAGCATGACTGAATCATTTTTGGAATTGGCAAAAAAATCTTTATTGAGAATTAGTAGCAATTGTTTAAGAAAGCGCTTTCAAACTTTGCGTCATGATGATTTAATCTCAGTTTTGCTTATTTGTTCCTAGACAAGTTTTTTGTGACCTTGGCCTATTTTTAAGTCGCAACAGAGTCTGGAGTTTTGTTTTGACTGGGAGTCATATGAGCATATAAACTGCTCTTCCTGTTTCATGAGATGCTTTTATTCAATGTTTTTGCGACAGGTTTGTTTCCCCGAAAAGATCAGGCAACAGTTCTTTTAACTAAGAGCCAGTAGAGACAGGTCTTGTAAACTGTCCAGTGTGATTAAGTTGTCAATAATCTGTATTCTACATAAAATATACAAAAGTATATTTTGCAGGCCACATATACAGCCAGTGCCAAGTCTTTTGTCGCAACATTTTTGCCCTGCAGTGCATTTGTTTATCTTTTAACTTGCTGTATTATATAGAGTATGCTTGTTGGTTTACCTTTTTGAAATATAAAATTACTTGTTTGTTTGTTAACTTTTTTTCAGCTTTCTCCCGCATATTTACATTTATTCATAGCCATATGCGCATGCTTGTGTCTTTGGATTAGTTATATGCAGAGATCTGTGTGTATTCCCCCCCCTCTGTCTGTCTGTCTGTCTGTCTGTCTGTCTGTTTGTCTCTGTCTCTGTCTCTGTCTCTCTCTCTCTCTCTCTCTCTCTCTCTCTCTCTCTCTCTCTCTCTCTCTCTCTCTCTCTCTCTCTCTCTCTCTGTGTCTTTATTAAAATATTTTTGCCAGCAGTGCAGTGAAAGTATTCTGGTACCATTCCTTCGTCTTTTCAGAGTGAGTGTTTGTTGGCTTCAAATATTTGTTTTTTAAAAGAAATGTTTATTTTATTTAACCAGTTTGCATTGTATTGTTTGTTGTGTTGTGGAAACCTTTGATTGTTTGGTTTTTAGCATTGTTATGTTTTTTCTCACACTTCTGTGATCTGGAAAGAACCTGCAGATTAGACACTGCAGTGCTGACCATGCAAACACTGGAGAGACTGAGTCGGTACTGTAGAATATAATCTGACCATGCCTAAAAATGATGTTCTACATTTAATGCCATAAAGATTGCTGATTTTTGTCCCCATGCCACTCCTGTCATCAAACTAGGACGAATGACAGGTAGGTGGCTGTGCTGTTAGGACCAGGAAAGTAGTCTGATCAGTACCACTAACTGTGAAACAGTGCCTAGCTGTGTGATAAATACACATGGTTTCCTGCTGAAATCCCTGACCCCAAGGATCCCGTCCGATTATTCGTTCACTGTCAAGGCAGGTCAGGTCTGCAGAAGCTGAAAATTGTCTGCTATGAACATCCACTGACCCAAAAGGATTATTAGTACAGTCATAGCCTGGTATTTTCGGCTAAGTTGTCCCATCTGCTGAGTGGTCCTTTCTGCTGAGTCAGTCACTGAGTGGTCCTGTCTGCTGAGTGGTTCCATCTGCTGAGTCAGTCACTGAGTGGTCCTGTCTGCTGAGTAGTCCCATCTGCTGAGTGGTCCCATCTGCTGAGTGGTCCCGTCTGCTGAGTGGTCCTGTCTGCTGAGTGGTCCCATCTGCTGAGTGGTCCCATTTGCTGAGTGGTCCTGTCTGCTGAGTGGTCCCTTCTGCTGAGTGGTCCCATCTGCTGAGTGGTCCTGTCTGCTGAGTCAGTCACTGAGTGGTCCTGTCTGCTGAGTCAAACACTGTGTGGTCCTGTCTGTTGAGTGGTCCTGTCTGCTGAGTCAGTCACTGAATGGTCCTGTCTGCTGAGTGGTCCTGTCTGCTGAGTCAGTCACTGAATGGTCCCGTCTGCTGAGTGGTCCTGTCTGCTGAGTCAGTCACTGAATGGTCCCATCTGCTGAGTGGTCCTGTCTGCTGAGTCAGTCACTGAGTGGTCCTGTCAGTTGAGTCAGTCACTGAGTGGTCCTGTCTGCTGAGTGGTCCTGTCTGCTGAGTCAGTCACTGAGTGGTCCTGTCTGCTGAGTGGTCCTGTCTGCTGAGTCAGTCACTGAGTGGTCCTGTCTGCTGAGTGGTCCTGTCTGCTGAGTCAGTCACTGTGTGGTCCTGTCTGCTGAGTGGTGTCAGTCACTGAATGGTCCTGTCTGCTGAGTGGTCCTGTCTGCTGAGTGGTGTCAGTCACTGAATGGTCCTGTCTGCTGAGTGGACCTGTGGCCACATGATCTAGCTTTGACCGATGATTCATGTTTGTGTTGATGGTGACTGCTGCCATGTCTTCTGGCCTTGTCTAATGATACATGTTTGTGTTGATAGTGACCATGATGTTATGTCATCAGACCCTGATCTGTGATTCGTGTTTGTGTTGATAGTGACTAGGCTGTTGTGTCATCAGACCTCAATCTGTGATTCATGTTTGTGTTGATGATGACTATGCTGAAAACATGGCTGTGCACATGATGATGGGACTCCATGTTTCTAGTTTGAATTTAATGTCAGCATGTGTAATCTGTATTGCAATCACTGAGCCGCAATAGTGGGATTCTGCAGTGGGCCTTTGTGGTTGTTGGCTGAATTTTCATGTTGATGGTGATCATGCTTCACTTACATCCATGCTGGATTGGCAGGGTTCCGTGGTGACTCCGTGGTACCAGGCCTTGCCCTGTGTGTGTTGTGTTGTGATGGGTTAAAGGACTGATGCTGGGCTCAAAGACAGCCATTTCCTGTTCTGCCACAGCCTTGCCCGGTGTGATATGTTGTGATGGGTAATTAATGAACTGTCATTGGCTCGAAAGACAGCCATTTGTTGCTCTTCCGCAGCCTTGCCTGGTGTGGTGTGTTGTGTTGTGATTGGTTCATGAACTGTCATTGGTGGTGTATTGTGAAGGAGTAATGGACTGTCACAGTCTTTAGACACGGCCATCTGTTGCTGCACCACAGCCACAGCTGTAATTGTGTCTTGCACTAGTCACTAGTAGTACCATCTGGTCTTTGTTTCTGAATAATTTATGTTAGTGGCAATTTTGCCTCAACACAGACACATTGGTTTTGCTGTGAGAATGGCCAGACATGAATACAGATACGGAGGGTTAGTGGTAATTCAGATTTTTTTCCCTGCTTTGATGCTTCGGTGCATCTGTTTGTTGGGACTTATTTCACAGTGTGCTTTGGCACAGTCATGTTGGTTTCACTGTGTGTTTCACTGCATGTTAATCATCGTTCTTAAATGCAGTCATTGTTTTGTGGGACTTTACAACAGGGTTAAATGTACTTGTGCTTTGGTCAACACAGCCATGTTGAAAACTGTAACTTTACAGCAAATGTTAACTGTCATGTGCGTTAACATAGCCATGTTGAAAACTGTAACTTTACAGCAAATGTTAACTGTCATGTGCGTTAACATAGCCATGTTGAAAACTGTAACTTTACAGCAAATGTTAACTGTCATGTGCTTCAACACAGCCACATTGGGGGCGCTGCGCGGCGGCCCAGGGTTACCAGGAGGTGCAGGACAAATACACGGCCCGACCGGCGGACCTGAAGGTTGGCGGAGTGTGGACCTGGCCTCCCTCTGACCGCATAGGGTTTTTGAAGTATCTTGCAGCCTGCTTGACCATATGACCCATAGCTCAGAGATCGTATTTGTAGCTTGGTTTTTTTTCTCTTTACCCATGCAGAGCTGGTGTTCCAAACCCGTGCAGCTGTGTAGATGGATTTTGTATTATTTGGCTGCTTACAGGACTTAACCACTGCATCGTTTGTTCTTATAGCCATATTCAGTTACGGATGCATTCTATGGATTTTGTATCGTTCAGCTTGTGGCTGTTCTCACCCACTGCACTAACTGTTTGTTCCTACCCAGTGTGCAGTTCCATGTCTGTGGAGTTTGTGCTGTTTAGCTTCTTGCTGTTCTGACACATTGTAGAGTTTATTGTTCTTGCTCAGTGTGCAGTTATGTCTGTGGACTTTGTATTGTGTCTCTTTTGCCTGTTTTTGCAGTTGCTGTTCTTACCCTAATGTTTGTGGTTTTTGTTATTTTGTTTTGTTTTGTTATTGTTGTTGTTCCTCTTTTTGCTCTTCTGCAGTGTTTGTTTGTGGTTTTTGTATGTTGTTGTTTTTTGGCCTCTTTTTGCTGTTACCCAGTGTTTCTGTGTGGTTGTTGTATGTTTTCTTGTTTTTTGTTTTGGCCTCTGTTCCTCCTGCCCAGTGTTTGTTTGTGGTTGTTGTTGGGTGTGTTTGTTTTGGCCTCTTTTCACCCTTATCCAGTGTTTGTTTGTGGTTGTTGTATGTTTTTTGGTGTGTTTTTGGCTCTTGCTCTTACCCTGTGTTTGTTTGTGGTTGTTGTATGTTGCTGTTTTTGGTTGTTGTTTTTGCCTCTTTTTGCTCTTACCCAGTGTTTGTGGTTGCTGTATGTTGCTGTTTTTTGGCCTCTTTTTGCTCTTACCCAGTGTTTGTGGTTGCTGTATGTTGCTGTTTTTTGGCCTCTTTTTGCTCTTACCCTGTGTTTGTGGTTGTTGTATGTTGCTGTTTTTTGGCCTCTTTTTGCTCTTACCCTGTGTTTGTGGTTGTTGTATGTTGCTGTTTTTTGGCCTCTTTTTGCTCTTACCCTGTGTTTGTGGTTGTTGTATGTTGCTGTTTTTTGGCCTCTTTTTGCTCTTACCCAGCACAGAGGTGACAGTGAGACAGTCTTTCCTGAGTGAGCACCTGTAGATGGATCCATGTTTAGTGAAACACCCTTAACCCTCTTTCTGCCAGCGTTTCATTTATATCGCTTGTGTTGTTTTTCTCCACTAACTACCTTGAAGAGAGGTTCAGATAACCAGAAAGTGCTGTGCAGTCGCTGCAGCTTGGCTTTGGAAGTTGACTGGGCGGACCTGTGTAACAAGCTGAAAATAACTGAGATAAGAATAGATCCTGGTGGCACAGTACGTTGACTGGGTGGATTTGTGTAACAATAAGATAGAAATAACTGAGGTAAGAATAGATTCTGGTGGCACAGTACGTTGACTGGGTGGATTTGTGTAACAATAAGGTAGAAATAACTGAGGTAAGAAGAGATTCTGGTGGCATAGTACGTCAATTGGGTGGATTTGTGTAACAAACTAGAAATAACTGAGATAAAAGATTTTGTCCATTTCCAGGTACAGGCTATGAACAAGAATGCACCTGGAGTAACCTGTTCTTCAAGGAACACTTAGGGACGGATTGTTTTCAACTGCTGCTAGCTTATAACAGGACGGAACACAAGCCCCTTAGACAGGACTAGCGCATGTGTGTCCTAGTTATGCAAAAGGGTGCCCAAGACACTGGGCTATGCACAGAAATTTGTGGAATTCAAGCAGGACAGCTTGTATTCTAATAGCAGATCAGACCTGCTTTGCCATGGGCATCATAGGATGATGGCCTGAGGGCCAGGAACAGGTGGTTTCAGTTCATGGATGGTTGGTCACTGATGACTAAGAGCTTGTTGCAGTCGTGTACAGCATCTGTCCCCCTCCGCAGGTTGTTGTGGTCAGGAACCGCTCATTGGACCATGGTCCTGACCACTCTTTCGCAGGTCCGCAGGGTTGTGTTTGGTGGCATTTGGGGTCTTTTCTTCTGCCAGCTGTTTAATACCCCTGATTGTGTTTTTCTGTAGGTGTGTGTGCAAATATAGAAACCAACTGATGTCAGTTGCCTGTTGTTTAGTTGCCAGCAGTGCAGATCATACCTTGTGTGCATGCATGTATAAAACAAACCGATGTTGCATATATGTGGTAATTCCTTGTGTTGTGTTTTTGATTTTTTTGCATTTCAAAACAACAACCGCTGAGTCCATGTAAATGATCTGTGTAAGCTCTCCAGCCAGCCGTGGCAAAAACTAACACTGACATTTTCTGACATTTCATACAGTAAGGTACAAATGTCAGACATTGCATGATGGTTGTGTTTATTGAGCACTACTTGTTCATACCAGTTTTATTGACCTTGACTTTAGTTCAAGGTCACACCAGAGTCATAGTTGAAACTGAAGGTTCCAAGAGTATGTTTTTTTCTGATCATGCAAGTTCAGACTTCATGTTACACACGTAAAAAGATCACCAATATGATAGTATTGGTCACCTTGGCTTTGGTTCAAAGGAGTGAGACACAAAAAGGTTCAAACAAACACTTATTTAACACGATCACACAGTATGCATATTTTGGGGGAAATCCCCTGAATCAAGCCACAAAATGATGCTTAAAACAACAGATAAATAGTTAAAAATGATGAAAAATGAAAGAAAAAGAGTTGTTTTGGTTGATTTTAGCAGTCATTCTGTTTCAGGTTATTATTATTTTCAAACGAGTGAATTAACATGTTTCCTGCTTCAGCTTTTGTTGAACACACTGAAACACTTTTTCAAATTTTGCATGACTGTAATCCTTTGCCCTTTGCCCACTCCACAATAACCAGTTTTTGTGACCTTGACTTAATGTGAACATCACAGTTATATGGGGAAAGATGAAACAGGTAATTGTATTTTCTTCGGTAAGGTCATATCACATCGTGATTGACCTCTGCAGGATTGTCATATTTAGTCGTTTGATTACTTTCATAATTGATTACTTTCATAGTATGTTCAGTAACTTCTAACATTTATTGAGGGGAGATAAAAGGTAAAACTTCAGTTGTGGCCTTTACCCTGACACTGTTGGAGCAATCGGGTCTTTCAAACTTTGCAAAAAGATGAACTCTGTTGAGGTGACAGCAATGACACGTGTCCAGACTGCAGCAAAATCCTGAGTGTTGAGGTTCTTGGACACTGGAAACTTTGAAATTTTACATTCTTAAAACCAGCATAGAGCGTCACCTGTTCATGCTAGTTTTGATGACACTGACCCATTTTCATGCAACAGAAAGATGTTTGTTCTTGTCTGAGTGTGAGTCTACTGAGCATTTGCTCCATTTGTTATCCAGTGTGTGCAGATACAGATTTGCTCTAGCTTCTTCTTCTTCTTTTATATGCTGTGGTAATCCCAGTAGTTTGGGCAAAGTGTTGGTCCCACATGTATTGCTGTTAACCCAGATTGTGACATGATTGCTTTGAATTTTTGACTCTGTATTGTCATGATGTACTGGTGTGAATGGTACAGTGATTTTTAGCTAAGGTTAACACCAAAACCGTGTGTTGTTGACTGTTTGCTTACTGGTTGCAGTATGCACGTATATGGCAGGACATGGGGGTGGGGGGGTGCAGGAGGAAGGGGGGGTTCTAATATTGTTTTGCAAGCATGGCAGTGTTCTTGGTTAATGTTGTTGGGTTGTTTGTTTATTTGTTTTTGTTTTTAAATTTGTGAGGTTGGTGATCCTTTGAATTACATGCATTTTGATTGCAGCATGAAAAATGTTGAGAGTGCAGAAACATGTTATACACTTGAAAAAGAGAACATTTTATTTAGGCCTGCATTGCATACTTTAATAATAGTGTTGTTGTGGAGATATAACAGTAGCTTTACTTGAGTGTAATTAAGGCAAATGTGGTATGGTCCAACTGGAATTGTTCATTGTGAAGATTTTTGTCATTGCATATGCGTGTGTGGGTTTTTTTTTAAGAAAAAAGATTTTTTTTAAAGAGTTTTAATCCTGAGTGTGATGAGAACATGTGCATTGCTGAAGCTACCCCTGTGGCTGTGTTCGTGTGGGTGATGATGCAACCTGCAGCTGCTGATGCGTGGGGTTGGCGTTGTGTGCAGCGCGGCAGATGAAGACTATCAACTATCAGCTGTCATCACAGCGTTGCCTTGAAGAGGGCTGGACCCTCAGACCTCCTTCACCTCTGGAACCTGATGACAACGACACTGAGGTCTTCATGCCGGAACCCCTCCACCCAGCCATGATCGCCTCTGGAAATGTCAGTTATCACAAGTCTGTCCGTCTGTCTGTTTGTGTGTGTGTGTGTGTGTGTGTGTGTGTGTGTGTGTGTGTGTGTGTGTGTGTGTGTGTGTGTGTGTGTGTGTGTGTGCATCCATGTGATTCACGTGTGTGGAGGTGGGGGGGATTCTTCTGCCCTTTTCAGTTTTGGTTGACTGGGTGTAAAACACCAAATTACTTGCTTACTCTTCTGCCCTTTGGCAGTTTTTCACCAGCTCTGATCACCTTCAGATTCTTGGGGGGAGGGGGGGGGGGAGGAATCAGGAAAATAAAATCAGTAGGAATATTCCACAAAAGTGGTTTTGAAATTGAAAGGAATTAGATGGCTGTCCTCCCGTTCTTTATTTTTCATCATAGAAGAACATTTTTTTTTTTTTTTTTTTTATCAACATCAGACTGGGAAGTTAATGTGTCACACCTACCTAGCATCAAAACCAGTTGTAGTTGAGGAATGTCTGCTGATGCTGTGTTTCAGATACGTGACAGACAGTTGATAGAGAAGTATTACCCCAGCGGTGAAAAGTTCCTCACCATCTTTCCAGATGGCACGGGCAATGTCTTGTATCCTTTATTTGGCAACCAGAGAGCTGAAAGGAACTGAACCAAGGTCACAAGTGGGCCTAAAAACAAGGCAGTGTGTGGTTGTTTCATCAATATTTATACAAAAGAAGTTGCTGGGGTTTCTTTTTTTTGTTATTTTTTTTTTTTTTTGCTTCAAATTTGAGCTTCTCAGTATGTAGCCAAGAGCAGGAAATAGTGCTGTAGTATATGTAACAGTGACCAGTCCAGTCACCTTATGCATTTAGAGCCAAAAAGGGCATGTTATTGGGGTTAACAACACCAACACACACAAATAGCACATTTGGAGCCGAACAGAATGTTACTGATGTTGTTAACATCAGTAACATGCTGTTTGGCTCCAAATGTGCAATAAAAACACTGCAACACACACTAAAAGTGCACATTTAGAGCCTTGACAATGAACCAGCTACCCATCAGGCCACCTGGCCATCCTGGTCAGCAGCGTGTCGCTGGGCCAGTACATCTACATCGTGATGGATGACTCCCCAGACTCCCACATGCTCGCCATCTTTGACCCCAGCGGCTATGGCTGCGTCTACTTCCTCAATGGAAACGTCAAGTGAGTTATCGCTGATTTTGCGCCCTCAGCCGTTGGCTGTTATGCTGGCACCGGAATGATGTTGGGTACCTGATGCATTACCCTGATCTGGAGAGTTCAGCTTCATGGAAATGCTTTCTTCTGTGGGCAGCTGGAGTGCGATGTTTTGTTGCGGCAACAACTCTTGTCTCTCTTCGAGCGCATGCCTCTTTAAAGACCGATTGAGTTATCAGTTGCCTTGTTTTTACAGGCCTGTTTTTTTACATACCATATAGACATGATAATGAAAGCACACCTACAAAGGGAAAGAACTAGATCTAGCTGCACCATAGAGTAATGCACTCCATTTGATGAACAGATCCAATACATTGGGTGCTTTTACAGCTAGTTGGTAAACAACGTGCTTTTAAAGCTGATCACTGTCTAAACAAAAGTAAAAGAAAGAAGAAGTGCCTGAAAACAAGCATATCACCATGGGAACAACTAGTATATTTTCAAAATATATAAAGACATATATCTTTGCCTGGTATATCCATATACCTTTACCTTATGTACCCTCACACACTGCATTTTGAGCAAATTGGCAGTATACCTTTGTCTATATACCTTTACCATATGTGCCCTCAAAGGCTGTATTTTGACCAAATGGGCAGTATACCTCTGTCTGTATACCTTTACCCTATGTACCTTCACAGGCTGTATTTTGACAAATGGGCAGTATACCTTTGTCTATATACCTTTACCTTCTGTACCCTCACAGGCTGCATTTTGACCAAATGGGCAGTATACCTCATTCTATATACCGTTATCTTACGTACCCTCACAGGCTGCATTTTGACCAAATGGGCAGTATACCTCAGTCTGTATACCATTACCTTGTGTACCCTCACAGGTTGTATTTTGACCAAATGGGCAGTATACCTCAGTCTGTATACCATTACCTTGTGTACCCTCACAGGTTGTATTTTGACCAAATGGGCAGTATACCTCAGTCTGTATACCATTACCTTGTGTACCCTCACAGGTTGTATTTTGACCAAATGGGCGGAATTGAGCTGGATGTGTTTGGAGCTAGGAAACGACGGTGGTTGTGGAAGGACCAGGAGACCCATGTGCACGCCCCCCCATTCCAGCCCATCTGTCTCCGCCTCAACCATAACAACAGTGTCAGGGTCATGACCCAGGAGGCCATTGCTTTGACCTTCAGGGCAAGCAAACGCAGCTGTCGGTTCACTGTTGGTGCACGGTTGAAGGTGAGGCTTTTGCTGTGTCTCATGTTTTGCCCTTGTGCTGGTGCATTTGTCTGTCAGCAGTTGTTGCTTTTTTCGCTCCTGCCTCAGATTGCTTTTCTCTCTCTCTCTTTTTGTTTGTTTTGATAAAGCATTACAGTTTTGGAACGCAGTGTTGTTTTTCCACCTCACCAAATCACCGTGTTCATGTTCACGTCTGTCCTTGTTTAAAAACAATAAAATCAGTTTTGTGCCATGTCACTTCTCTCACAATTATTTGCTCCCATGTTGAGTTTCTGTCTGTCTGAACTATCTGTAGGGCTATAGAGGTGTAAGTGTTGTTCCAGTCATCATCATCATCACCCTTTGGCGTGCATGTTATTCAGATCGTCATCATCATCACTCTTCGGGGTGCCTGCATAATGCTGTGGTTTAAATGTTTTGAGAAAAGGGGTAGACAGGTTCATAGAGAGATTTTGTTTTCAACGAGATCATTTCACTGCTGGCATAGCCTCACGTCAGGTTCAGATGATTCACATGCATGTTGCAATGGTGTGCTCACTGTTCACATTGCTTGTTCACTTTTCATGTTGCTGTTCACTGTTGATGTTGCCTGTTCCTATTGCCTGTTCACTGTTCACATTGCCTGTTCACTGTTCACTCGCCAGCTGGTTGCACCCAACCTGCTGCCCCGCAAGGAGATTGACGAAAACCAGTTGTTTATCGACGAACGGGCAGCACAAGTAGAGTAAGTAACACTTCAGCTCAAACTGCCCAAGTCCCTGGACCTTATTACTGTCTTTCTTGTTTTCTTGCTGTATTTTTGCAACTTCAGTGCACTTAGACGGTTCGGAACTTTTCTATAAATTCACAGTACATGCATGTGTGGAAAGTCCATTTTGTCTGAGAACAGTAATGCTGACAGCAGCATGTTCACTTTTGTTGTATGCAGGCTTGGACTGCGCACGCGCACACTCACACACACACACACACACACACATGCATGCATGCACACACGCATGCATGCACGCCCACACACATGCACACATGCAGGCACGCATGCACGCTCGTACACACACTCACACACACACACACACACACACACACACACACACACACACACACACACACACACACACACACACCTGCATGATGATTCATGTATAAATACTCTGTGTGATGATGAGACCTGCCGAGCCCTGAGTCACAGACACTTGCCATGTTGCAGCAACATCCTCAGCAAGGTGGCAGTGCTGCTCAAGTTCCCCAAGTCGCCCAAAGTGGATAAGATTCTCCCGCCCCTCCACGTCACCTCCAAGATGCACCGGACAGAAAAACTGCGGAAGGAGCTGACGGCATCGGTCAGGTCCAGCTCCGAGGGCAAGAAGACAAAGGGCAAGAACAGCAACGCCTTTCCTGCTGTCTCGGTCAACTGAACGGTGCTCATGCTTGCTGTGTGTGAATGGGGTTCACTTCAGAAAACACAGGTGCCCTATGCGGTTGACTGGGCATTAAAAAGGCAATTATCTATTGAATTTTTGTTGGTTGTGAAATCTTGCATGCGGTGGGTGGGTGTCTTGTTATTGCTGTGAACAGTCGTGCTGGTTGGCTCCGTCCCTAGAGCAGCTTTCTTCTTGTGCAGCCGCAGGTTTGTGTGAGGCTATTTCGCATGCCTGTGCAGTGGGCATGGATATCAGTGCCCCCTGGCTGCACCGCCAAACAACAGCATTGATGCTGGTGTGTCTGTATGCAGCATGTAAACACATGTACACTTGTGAGCATCCCCCCCCCCTTACACCCGCCACACACACACACACACACACTCACACTCACACACACACACTCACACTCATTCTCTCTCTCACTTGCATGATTCTAACACTTATTTGTCTCAGGTAAATACAAACTTTAAAAGGAGTTTGTATATGTAGCTTTAGTCTTAGCGTGAACAAACTTGGGGTGGGTGGGGGCAGGGGGGCAGGACCAAGTAACAGTTGATTGATGGTTTGGGGCATCTGCAAAACAGTGCATTATGTGCTGTTTTTTTTCTTGGCTCCCAGTGCAAGCTGACTATTTTCTCATGCAACTGAGAAACCCATGAAACACAGCTTGACAATTAACGCTGTTCCTTGCCGACATAGAGCATAGACAGAGTGTTGTTGTTGTTTTTTAGGTGTTGTTGTTTGTTGTTTTTAATGGGGCAGTCTGGGGGAGGTTACAATGGTAGTCTCATGTACTGTAAACATTTAATACAATGAGTAAAGTTATCAGTACTGATCTGGTCCATTGAGTTACAGTGCCCACTGTCAGTAAAACGGAATGGAACGTTTCAGAGCAGGATGGACAGAATTAGGTATCTTTTGTTGCTTCCTGTTCATGTAGATACTCGCACATCGTCAGTTCCATCATGCATGATCGATTCTTGACTTATTCTTCTTTCTACCAACCCAGTAATTATTATAAGTTTTACTTATTTTACCTTGCCATTATCTGTGTGACTGGACTGATTGTTGTCGACCATTTTCAGTTATATCTGTGATACTGCTAAAGACTGAATTTGACACCTTTGATCGGTCCCAGCCGTTATTGAATGCTGTGTGTGTGTGTTGCATGTTCTGTGGCCAATATGTGCAGTCTGTAAACTACAGTCATGCTGCATTCTTTCATTGTTGAATAATCTGGGTGAGATGTTTCATCATTTGAAATTGTAGAAAACTCCATACTATATATAGCTCTGTTTGACACTGCGTTATTCTTGCAGAGATCATACAAATTTGTAGATAGGGGTTTTGCAATAATTATGCTGGGTACTGGAAAGACATGATTTTGAATGGTTATGTGCTGTTTATTTAAAAAGTCAATTTAAAAGACACAAGCATTTTCAATCAAGGGAAAGTATTTTGGGGAATATGATCTTCCAGAAACACTCATGACTGTGATAATAAAAATATACACCTGATTTTGTTCTGCTTTTGAAAAACGTGGCACTATTTCCTTGCCTTGACCTGCAAGAGTTTGCAGTTTGTATTTTGATTCACTGTCTGTGCCAGAATCACCACCTAAAAACTGAAGGTAAATTGAAGTGAATGGAATGGATGTTACACTAAGGCGTTGTGATGATGTACATAACATGACTGTGTCCGTCCTGCACTTTTGTGGTGTTTCATCTTGTTCAAGAGTTTTCAGCAGATCAGTGGTATTTTGATTTGCATTTAATGAAAGTTTTTCAATGGTATGTATGTACAGCATTGACTTTTGTTATCAAAGCTATTCTAAGAGTGCATTGCAAATGACAAATGGTACTTTTGGTGTAACATTGTTGGATATGTTTTATTCTGTATGTATGTGATGTTATTAGGTGATAAATGTCATGAATAACACACACACATACACACACACACACACACACACACACACACACACACACACACACACACACACACTGCACACAGAAATACCATAACACGCACAGACACACACACACACACACACATGGCACACAGAAACACCACAACACACACACACACACACTGAAAGGAATCTTTCTGTGTGACAGGATGCCAAAGATCCTATGGTCAGCATTGACAGACATAACTTTTGTTACAGTCTGAACCGAAAATGAATTTTGTGTGTGTCAGTTACTGCAGTGCACTGGAGGATTCTTTTGTCTGCCATCAGAAGTGGAAATTAAGCTGCTGCAAAAACAAACTGGACTTTTTCTACAAAGTGTACTTGTTCTTCCATACTACTGAATTCTTTTCCAGCATCTCACCAAACAAGGATGATGATGATGATAATTCCATACTGCTATATCCTTTTCTCATCTCACCTGGTGATAGTGGTGACAGGTTCATACTGCTGAGTCCCTCTCCCATGTCTCCCTTAATGATGATGATGATAGTTCCATACTGCTGAACCCTTTTCCCATGTCTCCCTAAAAATGATGAGGATAGTTCCATACTGCTGAATCCTTTATCCACATCTCCCCTAACTACATGTTCATAGTTCCATACTGCCAAAACAATGATGGTGATAGTTCCATACTGCTGAATCCTTTATCCTCATCTCCCCTAATGATGACAAGGATAATTCCATACTGCTGAATCCTTTATCCACATCTCCCCTAACTACATGTTCATAGTTCCATACTGCCGAAACAATGATGAGGATAATTCCATACTGCTGAATCCTTTATCCTCATCTCCCCTAACGATGATGGTGATAGTTCCATACTGCTGAATCCTTTATCCTCATCTCCCCTAACGATGATGAGGATAGTTCCATACTGCTGAATCCTTCATCCTCATCTCCCCTAACGATTATGTTCATAGGTCCATACTTCTGAATCCCATTCCCGCATCTCCACTAGTGAGGATAATAATAGTTTCATACTGCTGACTTCTCGCTCATCTCCCTGATGATGATGAAAGTGACAGTGATGAAACACTTTGTTCGTATTTTGTCATTTATACAAAACTAGGTAAAATGGAGAAGGCTTTGAACTGAGCATTGTGAATATTATGATTTACAGCATGCTAACCATGCACTAACCCTGTCGTGGAACAAATGGGGTAGAATGATGTTTTTGGGGTATTAAACTTGACCAGACCTGCTTTTTTATTTTTATACATATGTGTGTGCGTGAGAATGTGGTGTGTGTGTGTGTGTGTGTGTGTGTGTGTGTGTGTGTGTGTGTGTGTGTGATAATATAATGGACAAGAAAGACTGTGAATGCAACATCGGCTGTGTCATACTGCAAAACATTATGAGAACTGGCAACTTCTCAGTAGAGACAAGGAACTGATGGGGAAAAAGAAAGTGTTGCAGTTCAGCAATTAAACTAAGCAAAGAATCGACTCCCAAGATTGCCTCACGGGTTGCGTGCACATGTCTCCTCATGTGTGGAGAGGGCCGGTGGCAAATGCACACTGGACAGAGGTATTCTGATTCCCGGTAGCTCATAGGATATTTTTTTTTGAAGAAGAAGAAGAAGAAGAAGAAGAAAGTCTATAATCAGCCGAATCCGCAAACATTTCCGAGGCATGAAGACCACAGAGATAAATGTTCACACGCTTCATTGTTCCGGGGCGTAAGGACCACAGTTAATGTTCACACACTTCATTGTTCCGGGGTGTGAGGACCAGTTAATGTTCACACACTTCATTGTTCCTGGGTGTGAGGACCAGTTAATGTTCACACACTTCATTGTTCCGGGGTGTGAGGACCAGTTAATGTTCACACACTTCATTGTTCCGGGGCGTGAGGACCACAGTTAATGTTCACACACTTTTCACTGTTCCGGTGCGTGAGGACCACAGTTAATGTTCACACACTTCATTGTTCTGGGGCGTGAGGACCACAGTTAATGTTCACACACTTTTCACTGTTTCGGGGTGTGAGGACCAGTTAATGTTCACATACTTCATTGTTCCGGGGCGTGAGGACCACAGTTAATGTTCACACACTTTTCACTGTTTCGGGGTGTGAGGACCAGTTAATGTTCACATACTTCATTGTTCCGGGGCATGAGGACCACAGTTAATGTTCACACACTTTTCACTGTTTCGGGGTGTGAGGACCAGTTAATGTTCACATACTTCATTGTTCCGGGGCGTGAGGACCACAGAGTTAATGTTCACACACTTTTCATTGTTCCGGGGCGTGAGAACCACAGTTAATGTTCGCACACTTCATTGTTCCGGGGCGTCGGGACCACAGAGTTAACGTTCACACGCTTCATTGTTCCGGGGCGTGAGGACCACAGTTAATGTTCACACACTTCATTGTTCCAGAGCAGGGCGTGAGAACCACTGAGTTAATGTTCACACACTTCATTGTTCCGGGGCGTGAGGACCACAGAGTTAATGTTCACACACTTCATTGTTCCGGAGCGTGGGGACCACAGAGTTAATGTTCATGCGCTTCATTGCTCCGGGGCGTGGGAACCGCTCAGTTAATGTTCACACACTTCATTATTCCGTGGCGTGAGGACCATAGAGTTAATGTTCATATACTTCATTGTTCCCACGAGACGGTCTGATGATTTGAGACAGATACATAATAATGCGTACAGGCTGGCATGAGAATGTCATTATCGGAGTGGTACTGTGGCCCGATGACAAAGTTACGTACAGACTGTCATAAATATATAATTATCTGAGTTGTGGCCTCTTGACATCGGAGATACGTACAGACTGGCATAAAAATGTCAATATCGGAGTGGTACTGTGGCCTGATGAGATCGGAGATACCTACAGACTAGAATAAAGATGTCATTACGTACTGAGTGCTACTCTGACAAAATTAATGGCATATCAGGAGCTGCACACCTGGCTACCCAGAGCGTAAGTAAGTAAACATGGTGCTTAACGTCCACAGAAACCGTACGGCTTATTAGGGACGGGAAGAAGAGGGGGGAGGGAGCATGGAGGTGGGGGGAGAGGGTGATTATATATCTATCGTTACACTGTCACCACCAGAATGATTCCTGCATTAAGATGGGCAGCGATGAGAGCCATTTTAATGTTTCAGTAGGAAGTGATGGACAAAGTCACAAGACAGTGTCCACAAAGCACAACCTTTTTGAAGAAAAAGGAGAGCCGAAGCGGTATCGAACCGATGTCCTTCCGCTTACCAGCCTAACGCCTTACCGCTAGGTCAAACCGGCTCACGACCCAGAGCGTAAAAGTCATGGACCTATATATAGTGGTCCAGAGCTCAGGAGCTGTGTGAAAGTCGAGGTGACCGTCCTGGGATCCCCGTCCCGAATAAGCCTTATGGTTTCTGTGGACGTAAAGCAACATTGAACTGAACTATACTGGTCCGTGGTAAAAGTACTGACGATTTACGCTGTTTTATTAGATGCGCGCGACCCCAACTCTGACATTTCCGTTCTGAGCCTGGCCTCCAGAATTTTTGTCAGCTGAGCCTTCTCCCTCTCTCTGCGCTTCTCCATGACCGTGTTGAAGGTGTAGAGGAAAGGGTTAAGCGCGGAGTTGAGCGGCAGCACGAAGATGGCCATGGCCACGTTCACCTCACCGGAAATCGGAACACCCCGAGAGGCCAGGATGCCCAACAGGCCGATGGGGAACCAGCACAGGAAGTCCGTCATCACGACCGTCAACAGTCGGCGCGCCACGTTCAGCTCACGGGACCTTTTGGACGTTTCGGAGGTCATGGAGTTCCTCTTCACTGACCAGTAGATGACCGCCTGGCCCGCAGCGATGAGCAGGAACAGCACGAAGTTGAAGACGATGACGAGAGCGAAGGAGTAGGCCTGACCCGGAAAGTTTCTTCTCGTGATGGGCAGCGGAATGCAGATGCCGCTCTGGCCGTAGAACTGCCACGATGACGTCAGAGGCAGGAGGGGCACGGCAGCCAGAAGCGCACCCGCTGCCCACGCTATCCCACAAGCCACTCCGGCAGACCACTTCCGGAACCGCAGGGTGGTGAACGGGGAGCAGATGACGATGACGCGGTCCAGCGTGATGAGGCAGATGATGAAGGCCGACACCTCGTTGGACATCAGCGACAGGAAGCCGGCTATCTGGCAGACCACGCTGGACTTCCAGTCGTCGTCCTCCCACAGGTAGGAGCCCAGGTAGACCTGATCGGCCGCGCCGACAATCACCAGGTAGACACCCATCAGAAGATCCGCCAGGCTGAGGTTGACGACGAAGACGCCGAAGCCGGTGGCGGCCCGCCCTCGTTCCCCACGCAGCCTGAAGACCAACGTGAAGCCGTTGCCCGCCACAGCCAGGCTCGCCAGCAACCACAGAAACGTGCGGTAAACGTCTGAACGCAGCAGGCTTTGGCACGACGACACCTCGTCCTCGGGCGCGTGGCAGTACTCCACGTTGAACTTCTCCGGCAGAGTGTCCTTGCAGCAAAGCTTGTAGTTGTCCGCGCGAACAATCTCGAGGGAAGACAGACCTTGAAAAATGTCCCTGGGGAAGGCGGTCAAGGCGGAGCAGCCCTCCAGATTCAGCGTTTTCAAGTTGAGCATTCGCTTAAAGCCATGGCCGCCAATTTCGCGGAGTTTGCTGAAGGACAGGTTTAGATGCTGTACGTTAGGAAAGTTGGTGAAGATCTCAGCGTCGAAAACCTCTAGCAACACGAGCGACAGATCAACGGCCTGAAGCAGAGGCCGCTGCTCCGACCGTTCTCCACCCTTGATGACGCGGACGGGGTTTGACGACAGGCGAAGAGAGCGGAGATTTGGCAGACTCAGGAAGTCGTCCATACTGAGGGACGTGATGTGATTGTCGCTGAGGTCCAGGTGCCGGAGATTTGGGAGGGTGATGTTGTGAGCGTGACGAAGGCCGCACCTTGACAGCCTCAGGGACACGAGGTAAGCGCTGGACTCCAAGTCCCACGGGGCCATGCCGCTGCCGCTGGCATCGAGGTAACGCAGGCTGGTTCTGACCTCTCCTGGAGGAACGGGCGTGCGACAGACCAACGCCAGACCCTGGCAGCGGCATCCCTCAGGACAGCTCCGGCCACAGAGCAGTTCATCATCCTGCTGCGGACACTGGAAGACGCCGTCACACACGTGGTCCGGATGCAGGCAGACCTGAGAGCCCCGACAGCGGTAGTAGCCGGGACAGGAGTACCTGTCACACGCAGCTTCGTCTTCGCGTGTCGGGCAGTCGTGCACCCCGTTACAGCGCACGTACACCGGCACACAGTTGCCGCGGCTACCCGCACAGCGGAAGTGGGTGTCCGGACACGGCTGGCCAACGTCCATCTTCTGCTGCGTGAAGTACCCGTGGCCGTCCAGAGTGAGCAGCGACGGGGACGGGAAGGCGGACTCCTTGATGGGAACTCGTGGGAAGCGCGCGTCCGCGGTCAGTCTGTTGTACCTGGTCGTCACGCACCTCTCCTCGTCGCTGAGGTCCGTGCACTGGCCCATGCCGTCACACACCTGTCCCGTCGTCACGCACTGCCCGTTGAGGCATGCGTGACCCGTGCAGGTTGGGGCGTGACGACAGAACGTCTCGTCAGACCCGTCCAGGCAGTCACGGAGGAAATCGCACAGCAAGGTGAAGGCGACCGTCCTCAGTCCGTCGTCACACTCAAACAGCTCCACCTCACCGCCCTGCCGGGTCGTGCACGTCTCAGGATACCGCGCCACCCCGCATGCGCTGTCTGGGTCACATGACAGGAAGTCGTGTACCACGTGACCGCCGCCTTCAGAGCACAGAACGACGTCAAACTTACCCGACCAGCGATGCGTCCCCCGCGGTAAGTCGGCAAGCTGAATGACTGCGCTGTTCAATGTTGTGAGACTCATCTCAGGCGCTTCAGGGTGGAACTCGCAGAGGAACTGATCGGCGAGAGCGGAGTCACAGCCGCATGTTTCAACCGCGGGCCGCTGACCGGCCGTGAAAGCAGCGCAGGTGGGGAAGGTCTGAACCGAGCTCGACTCTCGGGGCAGATTGACGTAGTAGGCGACGGTGCCGTCGTCAAAGCTGCGGACGTGGCGGTAGAAGATGGAGATGAAGGAGGACTGCTGGTCCCGGGTCCTGAGCCCCACGTAGACGGGTGCCCACCGTCTGCCGAGGGCCAGCAGCCGCTTCACCCTCTCCTCCTCCTCCCGCGTGTTGAGACTCACCAGGTGGGCCCCGCGGGACCTGCAGGCGTCCCTCGCCTCGCTCCACGACAAAGGCCGCAGCCAGGTGACGTAGGAGTAGCAGGTGTTGCCGGAGAGGATCCCTCCACCGCAGCGGGCGCTGGAGTAGCTGCAGCCCAGCTCGTCCTCTCCGCGCTGGCACTCCGTTTCCAGGTTGCAGCGCAGGTGTCCAGCGAAGAAGGAGAAGGCTGCCGTGGAGCAGTCGAAGCGTCCGTTGGGCAGCTGGCGAGGTTTCTCTGCGTCCTTGTGCACGGTGTAGAGCAGTTTTAGCTTCGCACCTGGCACGTAAACCCGACTGTAGTACGTCAGCGTGACCGGGGGTTGGTACACCGCTGTCGGTAGTCTTTTGGTGAGGCCGCAGACTTTGACTACTTCGTGCGCGTCCCTGCTGGTCCCGTCCTTGGCGAACAGACCGAAGTATTCCACCGCGCAGTCCTTCGCGCCTCCCAGTTCGAAGCGAACAAAACTGATCATCACAACTTCGTTCGGTGCGGCCGTCAGAAGAGTGGAGGTGTTGAGGCCAACCAGGTGTGACACGCCGTCTGGCAGCCTGGGTGGAGTGATATACCCTGAGCGGTTGGAGGTTTCAGTCACCCGCAGCTCCGCCACGTCCGTGTTTTCAAAATCCCTGGGAGTCGACAGAAATTTAAAAGTCAGCGACGCTGGTTCCAGACCTCCGTCAAACGATCTGATCTTTACGTGCACAGTTTTCGATGACGTGGTAATTTGTTGCGGCGGGATCGACCCGTCACCACAATACAAAGGTTCACCGATAAAGTCCCAGCCGCTACCTTCAGCAAACTGCACGCACGTGTTAGCGCAGGAAGCAGAACGGAGGTCGATGTCGTACAGGGTCAAGCTTAATGTGTCCTGTGGCGCTTCCACAAGTATGGAGCAGACCCAGTACCCTTCAGGGATTAACCTCCCAGGTCCGAAAGACATGTTGACCGCGCCTCGTCCGGCCGTGACCGTGACGTCAGACCAGATTCTAGAGCATTGGTACAGGTCCACGTAGAACTCGGGTAGAGTCGCCGGGGTCCCCACCGGGGAAGTTGTAGTCGTTGTGCAATCCGAGGCGATAGCGTCGCAGTCGGTGACTGTGGCCGTTGTCCTATCGCTGTCCTCGCTTTCCTCCACGCTCGCGCTTTGTTCTGTTAACGCTACGTCACTGCGCGACTGCCGCGTCACTGGAGCTGTTTCGTCATGAGTAGTGTTTAGAGTACTAATCGCGCTTTGCCCTGTTAATTCTACGTCATCGGGTGACTGCCACGTCACTGGGGTTGTTTCGTCATCAGTAGTGCTTGGAGTAGGAATCGCGCTTTGCCCTGTTAATTCTACGTCATTGGGTGACTGCCACGTCACTGGGGCTGTTTCGTCATCAGTAGTACTTGGAGTAGGAATCGCGCTTTGCCCTTCTGCTACGTCATTGGGTGACTGCCACGTCACTGGGGCTGTTTCGTCATCAGTAGTACTTGGAGTAGGAATCGCGCTTTGCCCTGTTAATTCTACGTCATTGCGTGACTGACGCGTCACTGGGTCTGCTTCTTCGTCAGCAGTAGCTGGATTGTGGAGGGCATATTTTTCCGCCATGGAGGCACTGGTGATAGTGTGGACGGAGGTTTGGGCTGCATGGCGGTCAGTACGGTATTGTGAAGATGGAGACGACCCGTCCCCGACTGACTGGTTGCAGTGGACCAACACCAGGAAGGCGACACGGATCAACACCCAGCTTCCTGAGGCACCACACCGCATGGTCAGCTCGTCACACATCGTTGTGCACACGGTGTGTGTGTGTGTGGAGTGTGCGTGCGTGTGAGTAGTGTGTGTGTGTGTGTGTGTGTGTGTGTGTGTGTGTGTGTGTGTGTGTGTGTGTGTGTGTGTGTGTGTGTGTGTGTGTGTGTGTGTGTGACTGTGTCAGTGCGTGTGTGTGTGTGGAGTGTGCGTGTGACTGTGTCAGTGCCTCTGTGTGTGTGTGTGTGTGTGTGTGTGTGTGTGTGTGTGTGTGTGTGTGTGTGTGTGTGTGTGTGTGTGTGTGTGTGTGTGTGTGTGTGTGTATGTTTCTACAATTCTGAAGTTTTCTCCTATCCAAGTTTCTTTTCAACTTTTATATCTTTCTTACTTTTACACATGTTGTCCTATTACAAACGAAACTTCTCTGAAATATTGCAACGGAATCCTCTAGAAAAATAATTATCGTCGAAATCGCAAAGCTCAGTTACACGATTCCTTTGTTGGGAGACTTGTCAGTCAAACTTGAGTTGTAGAAATGTCCATGATGGTGGAGTGCGTCCGACATCCATACCGTCTTCACACGATAGTGACATCAAACCTGGCCGGAGACAGTGGACCTGCTGGTGAAGCTGTGGACCACATGCGGGTGGAGTCCCCGCGGCGGAATGCCGGCGTCGCCATGGCAACCAGCCTGACCGTGTAGCATAGCCAATGGAACGCTGGAGACGAATTGACGAAATGACTTAATGTGAGTGGCAATGCTGAAATACCCACAAATGGACGTCATGTACTCCGGTATACGGAGGTCCCACCTTTTTACCAAAAACAATTCAAACAAATTTTGTTCCGTAGAGTGCACACATTAATTTTTGTTCCAAAGTGTGCACAAATTTTGTTCCAAAGTATGCACACATTTTGTTGACACCAAAGTGCTACAAATTTTGATTCAAAGTGTGCACAAATTAATTCCAAGTTTTGCACAGAGGACTATGCTTCAGCATAGGCTACATTTTGCTGACGCTGACTTTGTCTGAGAGTATTTTGAACTGTACGCAGGTTGTTCCGTCTGCCTGGTGACGAGGCCAGCGCCGGCAAGCAGTCCATACATAGTTCAGAGCTGTGTGAAAGTCGAGGTGGACGTCCTGGGCTGTCCGTCCTAACGAGCCCACTGGTTTCCGTGGACGTAAAGCTATACTGAACCACGCTTCGGCATTGGTCACAGCTTGTCCCTGATATATCAACTGACATCTGAGGACATTAAGCATCACTTCATCATCATCATCAGCAGTCCATTCGTCAGTTCCGACAAGGAAAAGCTGTAGCCGTCAGCGGAGTTGTGGAGGAGGACACCGCACAGCCACCAGGACAGGAGGCGACACAGGGGGCGGGGATAGCTCAGTGGTTAGAGTGCCAGATTCGTGACTGAAAGGTCGCAGGTTCGAATCCCTGCAGGAGCAGCGGGAGAATTTTCTTCTCCAGGCTCGACTTTCTGTGCTGACTCATATTTCGGTATCCGTTCCACCCCCGTGTTACCGCAGTAGCACGTAAAAGATCCCAGTCATTGTGCCAAAAGTGCAGGTGGCAGGTTACAGCTAAGCACGCATACACCTTACGTATGTGGCTTTGCATGTAGTGATATGGTGCATGGCTGTATGGTGTACACAGAACTTGCGCCGAGACGGCTGCAGTTTCATGTGGCACCAGCCATGCCAGCGGTGTAAGTACACCACTTCGGTGGATATTAAAAAAACGCGCTATAAAAAGCTATTCACTCATGTAGAACCACATGCGAGCGCAGCGAGTCTGCTCAAGAGAGCGGAGAATAGCGCTATATAAGCACGATCATCAATCATCAATCAAAACTCATAGTTCAGGAGCTGTGTGAGAGTCGAGGTGGACGTCCTGGGCTGTTCGTCCTAACGAGCAGTCTGGTTTCCGTGGACGTAAAGCTATATTGAACCCTGCTTCGGCATTGATCACAGCTTGTCCCTAATATGTCAGTTGACATCTGAGGACATTAAGCATCACTTCATCATCATCATCATCATCAATCAAAACTCTACTGACAGCTGCTCATATCAGTCCAACGGCACAGCGGTTTGCCAGTGTGTGGCTGCGGTGGCTTCTTTCTTCTGGATATAACAGTTCCGGCCCTTTTTGTAGTCAGTGTTGACCGTGCCTGTTACACACACACACACACACACACACATACACACACCACACACACACACACACACACACACACACACACACACACACACACACACACACACACACACACACAACCTCACCACCACCATCACCTTCATCAGGCTTCCCGTGTGTGCGCGCGCGCGCGTGTGTGTGTGTGCGTGCGTGCGTGCGTGCGTGCGTGCATGCGTGCGTGTGTGCGTGTGTTGAGACTTAACAAAAATTGTATTGACTGATCATCCATGATTGCACTGGTAACCGATATCTGGGAGCGTGACACTGTGTCAGTGTGAGTGTGGATTCTCAACTGTCATTAGGGAGTCGCTACGGTAAAATTTCTGTCTGATGGAACCGCGGTTTGTGTCAACAAACAGAGCAGTTTAATTAAAGAGCGCTGTTAGTATCTGTGCTTACTTTATCACCAACCCTCTGCTTTATCGGTCTGATCACACGTGCGTTTAAAGAGGCACGAGATGCTTTTATTTCTCGCCCAAACCCCGCTTTTTTCTCCATAGTTGAGTGAAAACGCAAGAAACTGTATTTGACTCTGCAACTTTGTTATGTTTTTATTTATTTTGAACAGATCGGTCTAGGACTTCACATCAAGTGACGCCGGAACAGGCCGAGCGCTCGATCGTCTGGTTCTCATTCAAAACTGGAAACTTTGAAATGCGATTTCTACCCGACTCAACCTTCTACGTCCAGATTTCGGCGTCATAACTCGATCCTGATCTTACCGGGTTTGAGCAGGAAACAAAATCCTGGCCAGTTCACATACACACACGCGCGCACATGCGCACACGAGTAGAAAGGGAATACTGAGAGACGGGAGCAGGGAGACTGATTCGTACCTCGAGTTCACAGACAGGAATAGTAAAAATGATGAAAACAAACGGGGTTTTAATATCACTGAAGAACAAGCTGTAGAAATGGAACTGGCAATCTGTGCATGGGCACATGGCATATGCACTGTTGCTTCAGGTCCAAACATCCGTACCAGCGGAAGTACCTCCAAGAAAGGTCCAGAAGGTGTCTTTTCCTTGAAGGTGTTTTTTCCTTCTTCTGTTTTCTTTTCTTCTTTTATTTTGTTGTTGTTGTTGTTACTGTTGCTTCAGGTCCGAACATCCGTACCAACGGAAGTACCTCCAAGAAAGGTCCAGCAAGTGTCTTCTTCTTTTTTCTTTTCTTTTTCCTTTGTGTGTCTTAAAAAAATATGCCACGGCTTTTCGTGTAACAATTTGCTATTAACCCCTTCACTGCTCCAGCCTGTACATTTCCTGTCTGAAAAGTGCCTACGTACAAACAGAACAATTTTCTGATCCTAAAACAAATCTACTTTCATCACTGTGCAGTTCATTTCAAATGCTAATGCAAAGGAGAAAGATAGGTTTTGAGGATCTCAAATTTTATACTTTGTTGATGGGGTTTGAGTGACGGTGCAGTAAGTGTGGCAGTGGAATGGTTAACAAGTGTTTGCTTAAATTGAAGCAAACAATGTTCTCTGCTAATGTGCATACTTCCCGTATTACTGTTGGTCGAAATGAGTGCGAAGTTTGCAGTTTATAATCATGACACTTGTATCCTAAACCCGTTTTTTGCCTCTGTATTTGATCAACGGAGATGTCTAATTGTTTTTTGTTTGTTTTTTCGGTATACAAATGAAAGTCTGCAAAGAACCCTGAATCTGTTAAATGTCAAAGTTCTTAAACTGCCTGGAAACCTCTCTTTCATTTTCTGTAGATTTTGTAGATAATTTGTTTTAACGCCGCCATAACCGTACAGATTATATCATGGTGTGTGTGTGTGTGTGTGTGTGTGTGTGTGTGTGTGTGTGCGTGCGTGCGTGCGTGCGTGCGTGCGTGCGTGCGTGCGTGCGTGCGTGTGCGTGCGTGCGTGCGTGTGTATGTGTGTGTGAGTGCGTGCGCGCTTCTGTGTGTGTGTGCGTGCGCGCGCGCGCGCGCTCAATGGTCAGGTTCAACATTCCCGTTAAACCAACAGACACACCGTCACACCCGCGTGGTCTCTTCTTCTTTGATAGTCACAGGCATCCACCATCCATTACGAAGAAACCTCACGGAGATTAACCCTTTCACTGCCCTTTCACTTCCACTGCCCTTAACCCTTTCACTGTCATGCTTGCCGCACCGCCACTCGGAAAACGACCAATAAAAATGCCAAAATTAAGGCTTTTTTGCCCCTTCGCTGGAGCACGTGAAAGGATTTCCATCAGAAAGCAGAATATTAAAAGTAGATTTGTTGTAGGACCGTTAAATATACTGTTTGGAGGCGTGTGTAATTATGTGCACTTTTCGGCCCGGAAATTCAAGTTTACAGGCTGGGTCAGTGAAGGGGTTAAGCTGAACTTCAGCGTCTCTTCGGTTCTGATGGACCGTTTTGCCACACCAACGCAACCACCACCACACAAAGGATCAAGAGAAGCTCCGTGACGCAATGAAAGTTAACGTACTGTAGGCGTATTAGCAAACACACAGTGCTACCCTTCAAGGGTTTGTGAGTAAGAACAGCTTCATACTGCACGTGTTGCGAAACATTGGTCAGCATCGTTTATGGTGTTTTCGACACGACACGACACGACACGACACTACAATGCACGACACTACACTACACGTATAAACACTTGAACGAGAGCAACTTACCAACCATTCAGACGACCTGCTGTTTGCTTTTGTTCCCATGTGCCAGTTTAGTTATGTGTGGGCGTCTCTTCGTGTCTGTGCCAACTTTGAGATGCTAAAAACGGTTTGTGTGTGTGTGTGTGTGTGTGTGTGTGTGTGTGTGTGTGTGTGTGTGTGTGTGTGTGTGTGTGTGTGTGTGTGTGTGTGTGTGTGTGTTAGCAACAGTTTATTTGTTCTAATATTCAATGACATTTGTGCGATTGATACCGAGTAAGTGAGTGGGTGAGTGAGCATGCGAGTCAGCGAACGAGTGGATGGTTGAGTTAATCGTAGGCAGACATCCAAAGATCTGATCCGTGCCGTTCTAAATGCATGGTATAATTTATTCCTGTACGGGAAAACAAAGCGCGACAGAGACAAAACCCAAAGTACGAAGCAGCACATCAGCAAAGATAATCATGTTCCGCTTGAGTGAATGTCGTCTCTTCTGGACAACAGTTACACACCCAACCCGGCGGGCAATCACATGAGCAACAACAACAGAAGCCTTTTTTTCATTCACTGTCGGGCAAATTTGACGCACAACTCCATGGCTGTGGCAGCAGTGGTTGCAAGCGTCTAGGCAAGACGGCGGGCCACGTCTGCTGGTTTAATTATCATTATTTAATTATTTCATACGTTTGCCACACATTACGGCCTTGTTTATGACGTCACTGATACTGACCACTGCGGGGGGGGGGAAAAAGAAGGAAAAAAAGAAGAAGAGGGGAAAAAAAGGCAGCACTCTTGGGCAGTCAGCTATTGGGCCTCCACCGTTACGTTAACAGCAGTCGTGCGGGCCCCAACCGTTACGTTAACAGCAATCGTGCGGGCCTCCACCGTTACGTTAACAGCAGTCATGCCCCCCACCCCCACCCCCCGTTACATTAACAGCAGTCGTGGGGGCCCCCACCGTTACGTTAACAGCAGTCATGCCCCCCCCCACCCCCCTTACGTTAACAGCAGTCGTGCGGGCCCCCACCGTTACGTTAACAGCAGTCAACCGGGCGCCAACAGCACGTCGCGCGGGCACCCACCGTTACGTTAACAGCAGTCAACCGGGCGCCAAAAGCAGTCGCGCGGGCCTCCACCGTTACGTTAACAGCAGTCATGCCCCCCCACCCCCCTTACGTTAACAGCAGTCGTGAGGGCCCCCACAGTTACGTTAACAGCAGTCAACCGGGCGCCAACAGCAGTCGCGCGGGCACCCACCGTTACGTTAACAGCAGTCAACCGGGCGCCAACAGCAGTCGCGGGGGCCTCCACCGTTACGTTAATAGCAGTCGTTGGGACCTCACCGTTACGTTAACAGCAGTCGTGCGGGCCTCCACCGTTACGTTAACAGCAGTCGCGCGGGCCTCCACCGTTACGTTAACAGCAGTCGTGCGGGCCCCCACCGTTAACAGCAGTCATGCGGGCCCCCACCGTTACGTTAACAGCAGTCGTGCGGGCCCCCACCGTTACGTCAACAGCAGTCGTGCGGGCCCCCACCGTTACGTTAACAGCAGTCGTCGGGACCCCACCGTTACGTTAACAGCGGTCGTGCAGGCCTCCACCGTTACGTTATTAGCAGTCGTCGGGACCCCACCGTTACATTAATAGCGGTCTTACGGGGTCCCACCGTTACGTTAACAGCAGTCGTGCGGGCCTCTATCGTTACGTTAACAGCAGTCGTGCGGGCCCCCACCGTTAAAGCAGTCGCCAGGGTGCCACCATACGTACTCAACACATTCAAATACAAAACGTTGGTCGGTACATCACACGGGCAAATGAAGTCTCACACAATGAACACCAGCACCAATTCATTTTGGTCGATTCAACAGAGAAGCGGTCAAACACATCGGGCACAACTACTCCTTACAGTAGTAAATCATCTCCCCGCCTTCAAACGACAGACATCGACAGTCATCACTGAAAGACCGGTGCGAAGACAAACGAAACATTTGCAGACGCAAAGCGCGCACATGAACGATCTGACGGATCATCGAATCCATTTTCTGTTCAACGAAACAAACCGAAAGCTATCACAAAATCATAAAACGATTATGCTTTGCAGCTAACATAACATGCTGGTTGGTGAGACGGGTCTGAGAAATTACACAAGACGGCCAGGGCGGGCCATATCCAAAATACATGCTCCTATAAAGTAAGATAAATATCTCCAAAAACGTTCATACAAAACATTTCTACTACCTCAAATTATCTATCTTTCTGTGATCATCAATATGATGAGAGGGACTCTGAGGGTTTGTGGCTGTGATGATGATGATGATGATGATGACGACACTAATAAAAACCATGACAACGATGATGATTACAATCATAAGAATAATAGCCGCGACGGTACCAGACAAATAACTAATAATAATACTCGTACAAAGAAAATACAATAAAAGAAGCTTCGATGCAGAGTATGTGATGTGGGGCAGCAGTATTTCTACAGCCTGAGTATTTCTACAGTGTCAATTAATTCAGTGCACGTGCCACGCGAACCAACTCCGTCAGTGTCATCATTGTGATGTGCTTATTTCATACAGTGCTAACACTAACACTGACCACGTTGTATAAATCAGATGCGGCAAGGATCGGTTCAGTGGTAGATACGGCGAAAAGGCTCTATGATAATATATATAATGAAAAATACCGATGGCAGGTTAAACTTGAATACGCATGTCAAAATTGTCTCAATAATAACGCTAATAATACAATACGAATATTAATAATACAATAGTAACGCTAATAATACAATAAGAATATTATTAATACAATAATAATGCTAATAATACAAAAAGAATGCTAATAATACAATAATAATATTATTAATACAACGATAATGCTAATAATACAATAAGAATGCTAATAATACAATAATAATATTAATAATACAATAAGAATGCTAATAATACAATAATAATATTATTAATACAATAATAATGCTAATAATACAAGTAACATCAATAACAACGTTCGTTAGATTCACCGTTAGCTATTCTGCGAGCAAGACTTTGGCATTTCTAATGTATAAAATGTCCCCAAAATGCCTAGGGTCGCTCACAGTTCAGGAGCTGTGTGAGAGTCGAGGTGGCCGTCCTAACGAGCCTTCTGGTTTCCGTGGACGTAAAGATACACTGAAGCATGCTTCGGCACTGGTCTCAGCTTGTCCCTAATATGTCAACTGACATCTAAGAACATTAAGCAACACTACCTGCCTACCTACCTAGGGTCGCAAGAGAGGAGATAGGGTTGCGTGATCTTAGGTCACCGATAGTGAGCCGATCATACTTGTCATGCACTTGTTTTGTATTGTCTGACGAAAACAAACATTCTTTTGAACCTTTTGCCTGTTTTGATCTCGTTTCCTAACGCTACCAGTTAATGTTGTATCAGATTGGTTAAATTCAATGTCAGCTGAGGCCAAAGTACGTTGTAGAGAAAAGGCGTTCGTTTGTTTGAGAGAGACACCACGGTAACATGGATTTAGGGCAATGTCAGTCAGTGAGGTTTGTGGATAGACAGAATTCAGTACAAATCATCGTCACCTAGACAGGTGTCTCTACAGGTGTGCAGGCAAATGCCGTTGTCAGGACGCCGCTACTGAGGGAGAGACCGCCGACTTTACACTGCATGCCCACCACCATCCCGCTTCTCAAGTTTTACACGTATAAAGAACTACACTTTTCAAGTCGTTATTATTAACAGCGCCAAGGTGCTAAAAGCTTGGTAACTTCTCTTGACTGCCTGCTTAATTAATTATATTCAATATCATTCATATCAATGCATGGGTATTAACGCGTGAAAACAACTACACTTTCCAGGGAGTTACTATTAACAGCTCCAAAGTGCTGAAAGTGCAACTTCTCTTGACCGCCTTCTTGATTATTCATTATCATTCATATCATTGTATGAGTTTCATGCGTGAAAACAACTGCACTTTTCAGGGCGTTACTATTAACAGTTCTAAAGTGCTGAAAGTGCAACTTCTCTTGACCGCCTTCTTGATTATTCATTATCATTCATTTCAATGTACGAGTTTTATGCGTGAAAACAACTGCGCTTTTCAGGTCGTTATTATTAACAGCGCCAAGCTGCTGAAAGCTAGGTAACTTCTCTTGACTGCCTGCTGAATTATTAATTATCATTCATATCAATGCATACGTTTTTCTTAATTATTCATTATTATTCATATAAGCGCATAGCCCCTATTCGTTAGTCAAAGAGGAAGGGAACACACAAGCTGGCCTAAACACAGAGAAAATATGCAAATATTCCCGTCTGCAGACTTCAGTTGGTTGTTCTGTGAATATTCATACAAAAGTACTATTTTGTTCTTGGTGTTTGTCACAAAAGCAACACGTGTGTGTGTGTGTGTGTGTGTGTGTGTGTGTGTGTGTGTGTGTGTGTGTGTGTGTGTGTGTGTGTGTGTGTGTGTGTGTGTGTGTGTGTGAGCGTGTGCGTGTGTGTGTGTGTGTGTTTTAAAATTCATTTTTGAGCTCCCCAGGGCCGAGGCCCGTTGGTTCGCTCACTTTACCAACGAAGATTTGCTCGTGACTTTAAAAAACGTTTAGCTCTTGACTCATTTCGATTCCTTTACCACATATGCCGGCCTTGTTCATGACGTCTCTGACACAGACTGCTGGCCACAAAATGGCTGCACTCACGGTCGTGTTTTCGTGACGTTAAAACATCGATTTAGTTTAAACAAAGACAGAGCCAGAGACCGAGTGAAACATTGCTATGTGTCTATTTTCCCCATTAACTTTCTGCTGATAAGGCTTGCGACGTGTCTTCCCTTTGAGTCCCCTTTAACCCAGCGCTATAAGCAGACTGAGAATATCAGTCATGCTCCGTTCAGTACAGAACTTTTCTTTTTCTTTTATGTTGTCCTTTAGAGTTTACCACTAAGCCGACTGGAATATCGGTCATTCTCTCCTCAGTATCGCATCGTGTGTGTCGTTTCATAAAGCGTTACGGAGATGACTGCTAAGTAGACAGTTTTAAACAATTTAACGATGCCCCCGTTTTCAGTCCGTCTGTATGAGAATAATGAAGAAACTGAGACAGAAACAGAACAGCTTGGAGACCAGAACACCAGTGCTGCCCCCTGTCACTGTGATGTATTTCTTCCGGTCGCTACGCGCAGGCGCAGGGCACCCAGACGGCTTCCTGTACTCGTCCTGAAATTTCAGCAGCAGGTCTCGCGTTTTCTCGTCACACAAGACGTTGGCGTGGATACAGTCGTGGGTAATGTCAACCGTTCTGAAAAAGAAACGAAAAGCGGAAAAAGTGAATAGCTATCGGTGATTTATCCGGATTAAGTGTTAGTTAACAAGATGGGTGTGTCGGAGAGTGAAGACTGATGGGTGTGTTGTGTACGATGGGTGTGTTGTGTCAGATGGGTGTGTCGATGAGTGAGACTGATGGGTGTGTTGTATAAGTAGAGTGTAATAGTGAACAAGACCTACGGGTGTGTTGTGCAAGATGGATGTGTTATGTAAGATGGGTGTGTTGTGTAAGATGGGTGTGTTGTGCAAGATGGGTGTGTTGTGTCAGATGGGTGTGCTGTGTAAGATGGGTGTGTTGGTGAGTGAGACTGATGAGTGTGTTGATGGGTGTGCCGGTGAGTAAGACTGATGAGTGTGTTAAGATGGGTGTGTCGGTGAGTGACACTGATGGATGTGTTGATGGGTGTGTTGGTGAGTGAGACTGATGGGTGTGTTAGTGAGTGAGACTGATGGGTGTGTTGGTGAGTGAGACTGATAAGTGTGTTAAGATGGGTGTGTTGGTGAGTGAGACTGATGAGTGCGTTAAAATGGGTGTGTTGGTGAGTGAGACTGATGAGTGTGTTAAGAGGGGTGTGTTGGTGAGTGAGACTGATGAGTGTGTTAAGACAGGTGCATCGGTGAGATTGATGAGTGTGTTAAGATGGGTGTGTTGGTGAGTGAGACTGATGAGTGTGTTAAGATGGGTGTGTTGGTGAGTGAGACTGATGAGTCTGTTATGATAGTGTGCCGATGAGTGAGACATCTCTCTCTCTGTGTCTCTGTCTCTCTCTGTCTCTCTGTCTCTCTCTGTGTGTGTCTCTCTCTCTGTCTCTCTCTCTCTGTCTCTCTCTCTGTCTCTCTCTGTGTCTCTCTCTGTCTCTGTCTCTCTCTGTCTCTCTCTGTCTGTCTGTCTCTCTCTCTCTCTCTCTCTCTCTCTCTCTCTCTCTCTCTCTCTCTCTCTCTCTCTCTCTCTCTCTTACGTGCAAGCTTTTGTTGCAACGGTGTCATTGGACTTGATGTTCTTGGTGGTCAGTTTGTCCACGCACTCAAACACCTCTCTGTAG
>OY757554.1:5481973-5605256 GCA_963584105.1 Alviniconcha strummeri
GTAAGATGCAGGCCCTGATACAAGACAGTCACTGGTAGCAGCATGAGCGCTACTGTCCGTTATTTCGGCTTGTCCATCCCTCTAGCACACAGAAGTTTGTACAAAAGTCGTCTTTTGTGTTGAGACATTCGCCTGCCAGACTTCAGTCCGTCCTCTGGCGCTTTCAGCCGCATCCAGTCACGAGGCGAATAGAACGTGTTCCCCACCAGCTTCCAGTTTTCGTACTGACTCATCAGACTGGCGATCAAGCTGGCAAGGTACGACTGATTCTCCAGATACTCCAGTCTCTCCTTGGCAGCTCGCTTGAAACGCGTGTTTAAGCTATTGACGTGCTGGAAGTGGTTCTCCAGGCCGAGGAAATCTTCTGCCAAGTCGCGGACTTGTTCCTTCAGTTTTCGAGTCTGTTGAAGCATGGCGTTAGCCCGCACCAGAGCAGCGTCGTAGCGAATGCGCTCCTCCAGGATTTGCTTTTGAATGTGATTGAATAGGATCTCCTCGAAAACACAAGGACCATTGGCATTGTCTGCAGAGCTATCACTGGTTCCGGTAGACGAACTCGATCTGGTTCTGTTTGTCTTACTTTTAGAGCGGTCCATTATGCGTTCAAGACGAATACCGCACACTTCTCTGAGCATCCATGTTGTTGGACAGCAATAATGACGTAATCAGTTTTTTAAAAATCGTCACGTTGCACTTTTGGGGCAAAAATTTACCAGTCGGTAAACTATGACTGACATTAGCGATTAGCCAATCGGCGCACGCAGACCTGACACACCTTCTGCTAATCCTTCCGTAGGCAGGTCTTCAGACAGCGAACGGAGCCCAGCAATGGCGAAAACATGTGCATGGGGGCTGTGAACTCAAATATATGGTACCCAGATCCACTTGAAGGTGGAGTAAAATTCGTGCCATTCCGCAAACCCCTTCGAAGTGTGGAGAAATTACGCTAAGACTGATAAAAACATCACTGCGCGGTCATTGATAAAAACATCACGCGGTCATCCTCTTGAACGACTAAATGTAAACATCGTTGATGGTAATCGCCATCTCTTTCAGTCTTAATTATTTGTACAAAAGTCAGTACAAGAATATCCTCAGTGTTTGGCATGAAGCCTACGCAGTCAGTTGTGTTGAATTTAGCTTTTTCTAGTTCAAAATACATTGCCGGATTAGCCTAGAGATGCAATGTATTTTGAACTAGAAAAAGCTAAGTTCAGTACAAGAATATCCTCAGTGTTTGGCATGAAGCCTACGCAGTCAGTTGTGTTGAATTTAGCTTTTTCTAGTTCAAAATACATTGCCGGATTAGCCTAGAGATGCAATGTATTTTGAACTAGAAAAAGCTAAATTCAACACAACTGACTGCGTAGGCTTCATGCCAAACACTGAGGATATTCTTGTACTGACTATCATCGCTGGACTCTCCCTATACCATCACGGCAAACGAAAGCAAATTTTCTCAAATAATGCATAATAAACGTTAAAAGATGCTGTCAGAACACCGAGCTGCATAACATAATTATCTTTGTTTCAAAACAGTTCTCTCAAATAGTCGTCAGTAAGAAATGCGTCAGAGTGTACGTCATTCACTTCCTGCCTGTGATGTTTCTTCATATTTGCTGCTGCTTACTTGATTCCCGCAATGTGCAGTACGAACCTGCTCTCTGTCGTAGTCTTAGTGTTGTTTGATACGGCAAATAAGATCGAAATATCATCACATAGACTGATCTTTCAAACACGCCAGCGCCGCCATGCTTCCCATTTATAAATGCGTCGAAGTATTCGAGCAGTAGGCGTGTCCTGGCGACAGGCTAATGAGATTACGCCTAGTATAGATACATACGTGGCGTGGTTTAGTAAGTAAGTATAGGCCTAGGTACAGGTAACGTTGCCCGTTAAAGTCCAATCGACAGTAGGCCTGTCAGTTATACCAGAACGAACATCGTTCGGTTTTTCCGGATGCAATTGTGCGTGGGTGCGTGTCAGCGTCTACACCGCGTGCGTGCTCGCGTGCGTGTGTATCTGCGAGTGCTTTGGTCTGTTTCATATGACGGTGTCTGTATCTGTGGATTTAAGACTTACAACATTGGATCAAATATATAAGTAGCCTATCCCGCACCCCCCACCCCCCACCGCGCGCGCACACACACACTCTCTCTCTCTCACACACACACACACACACACACACACACACACACACACACACACACACACACACACACACACACACACACACACACACACACAGGGGCACACAAGTCACACATACACACGCGCGCGCGCTCGCAAAACCGAAACCAACAACAACAAAAACACGATGATCGCGATCCGACGATGTATTTTACTCACACAAAACATCATTGCTCTACCGTAGTCCTGGACAGTTCGGCCACTGTGGCGTAGTTTTAGGGCGGAAATCGGACAGTTTGTGATGACCTCCCTTCTTTGGGCGCAATAGACTGCTTCTCCAAAGTGGACAGTTAGTGGAATGAAGTCTGGACACAGATGAGGAAAAGGCCCCGCCGGCAACATCAGGGACAAAACTGACCCAACCAGAGACACTAGTAATAGTATCTCTGACCCGGCAACTCAAGTGACCACCAAACACATAAAAGGTTCAAAAGAACGCTATTTACCGGTCCCCAGTGGTTAGCGCGTCGGACTGTGGGTCGGAAGGCCTGGGGTTCGAATCCCATCAGTCATGTGGGATTTTTCGGCCCTGGCCGGCTCCTACCCAGAGCTGGGAGTGCTATGGGCCCAATGGGAAGGCTGGAACCACACAGCCGAGCTTCATCCAATTCACGGATGCGTCTTTGAGGGTGTTGCTCTAATTACTTGACCAACACTGCAGGTGCCGCAGTTCCCGGGCCTGGTTAACACCGGGATAACTGTGACAGTAAGCGTGGTCTGCGGCCCTGTCAAGTAGTCTCAAACCGAAATGGACCTCCATAGCATCATCAGTTATCATCCTCATCCTCATCGATCACTGCATAAATTTAAAAAAATTTTTTTTTTTAAATCTCAGCTTCTGTAGCCCTTCATGCCACACTCTCGTTGTGGCCTCAGTCTCGGTGTTCCTCCGAGTCCCTCCTCCTGCCTGGGGCAGTTCTGATCAAAGCCCTCAACGTCAGAGAGTCCACATAGGAGGATTGGTGGAGGGACGTAGCGGCGGTCTGCTCTCTGGGGAGACGCTCACTCAGTCTGACTCCGCGACTTAGCTAACATTGTCGTCAGTAGATGGTGTCCTGCGTATGTTGAATCAGAACAGGCACTACTGAACACCACCGAAGTGACTCAGCAGCAGTGCAGTGTTTCCTTCGGATGACGTCACTTCCTGTGGACCTCTGGGGGCGGGGCCCTGGGTGTGGCCGGAGGTGGGGGATGCCGGGACGAGCGGCGCGGGAGCAGTGCCTCTGAGGTCGGCACAGATGATGGGACAGCCAAAAAAAAAAAAAAAAAGAAAAAAAAGAACGCTATTTATTAGGACAAAACACATCATGCGAATTTTCGGGGTAATCCCCTTTATCAAGCTACAAAACGACACTTAAACAACGGTTGAACGGTGAAAAACGATGAAAAACGACTGAGATGGAGAGCTAAGCCACTTATCTGTCTTTTGTTTGAGTTATGTTGTTTTCGTGTCACTCTCCATCTCATTTGTCATCGTTTTTCATCGTTTAACTGTCACGTTGTTTCAATGTCGTTTTGTAGCTTGGTAAAAGGGATTACCCCAAAATTTTGCATTCCGACCTTTGAACGGCCTTTATGTGTTTGGATCTTGTTTTAAAACGCTAGCAGTCATTGTTTCAGACTTCTTCTTTTTTCACTAATGGCCACCGCTATGCCCGGGCCCTCAGTGTGGCCAGCTGTGGTCCAGCGTTCACTGGTTCAGTGTTGCTTTACCGTCCACAGAGACCGTACGGACTGGCATTAGGGACGCCCAGGACGTCCACCTCGATCCGCTGTTACTGACGCCGGCTCCTGAGCTCTCATGAACACTGATTGTGGTTGGAGAGCTCAAGGGCTGTGTGAACTGAACAGGGAGGTAGGCCTGGCTCTCCGGCATTCCCTATCCGGCACCGCTATAAGGTCTTCCCCCGTCCCTGCTGAACTTGAGCCATACGGTTTCTGTGGACGAAAAACACGGCCATGGACTGAAGAAGAAAGAAGAGGGGGAAAAAAATCTGACTGTGGTCGACAACTGACCGCGGCGTTTGTTTTCTAAGCACTGCCGGGTTTACGGCATCCTTCTTCCAACCACTGCCATAACATCCTGGAGGACATGTCGTAACTTGATTTCGATGGCCCGGATTACCATCCGATTCCCACTGACTCGGACTGTCTCGGCCGCTACTGAAGGATGATTCCAGACCAAGACGGTACAAACTCCAAGCACTGGTTCACCCATGGATCTGTATCTGCAGTTTTACCCAAGGACTATCTAGGTCCATGGGTTTACCTGTTCGACATCCTTGCCTTGTCAGTGACTGTCACGTTCTGGCTTCATACGGCTAACCCACTGAGCTACGTGGGCTCCGCATGTCCCCATCATCAAACTGCACGTCTTTTATTTAGTATTATTCTCAAACAGTTTAGTTGTTGAAGGGAAGCAAACGTGTTTCAGAGCCCATGTAAGATGTTTTAATAATAATATGTTCTTGTCTGTTTATCTGAGGATATGAAAACTTCGATTGTTATTTATTAAATAATCATCAGGTGACGCTTAACTGGATGGCTAGCTTGATTACTTCATAAAGCATTTCATGGCAATAGTTGTGCAAATCGTTGACGTCGTGCAGACGTGGGGTTATATGCCCTTGATGTCTCAGTCGTAGGCAGACTGTTTTCTGCGGCTCATTTTGAGCTCTTACTTTTTGTCATCTTTTACGAGCTGTTCTGGGTGATGCAGTTTTAAGTGCCGTACATTGTGTATGTATTGCTGGACGTTTTATACAGTTATTGCTTTTCTAATAACTAATCCCGTTCCGCGCTTTTGATCACTAGAAGTAGAACTGGTAGTGGCACAGTGGTACTGGTTCCGCGTGTTTCTGTTGTGTTAGTTCTCCCTTTTTCAACTTTCAAGCTCAGATAGTCCGGTTGCGGTGAAATTGACTGTCGGACTCAAACCACCCAGTCACAATCACCGTATTGCTTATTATGTTATATTGTTTAACTGTCTTATACTGTGCACTCAGTTGAGCCTGAAGTCTGCATTTCCCAAAAAGGTGGACGTGGGAACCTCCATAAAAGTTCGACAAAACGTGTTTGCACAGCACGCACCAAGACCACAGGAGTAAGAGCACTGGGCATGTTAAAACCCCAATGTCAGCCTCTAAATGTAAGAGAAAGTCCAATGGCAGGTGGGATTCAAACATAGGTGACGCATGATATAATACTAACAATATTAATAGTGGCAGATTACTGATTAGTGAGGGTTAGTACATGGGTGGTAGTGGTACTTTGGTAGGGGTTAGGGAACTGTTTTCTCTCGTGATGTCAGTAATTTGTGTGTGGATCAGAGGTTATGAAGATTGTTTACCCCATGACGCAAGTTTTTCGTCTACTGCTTCGTTCTCACCACAGTGAATTCATAGGGACCATTTGACTTTATTTTGCTATGTAAACATTAAACTTTTACTTTTCTTTGTACATTAGCATCGTATGTTTGTATGATATTGTAATGTGGGTTGCTTTTATTGATTTTATTGCTGTTTTAGCTTTACAATGCAACCCTATCAAGTTCATCCGAAATTAAAATGGTGGACCATAGCGGTGCGACTGACTGAAGTAACCAGCTGCTGCTGAGTGTGTCTTTGTTGTCAGTTTTATGAGCGTAACAACTACTTGACCAGTGATGCCGTTAAAGACTGATTTGTAAAGTTTGTCATTGGATGAACCTTCTCAATTGACTCTTCTGTGTGAAGGGGCTGGTGTTTAGGAGGCGATCTGTGTGACTTTGGCTCCATTACGCTTGAGGCATGCACACCAGTGTAGGTAGACAGTTGAGTTGGGTTGTGCCACTACCACCACCACTACCATTACCACCTGTGCACTAACCCTCTGTAATACTGAATATAGTGGTTGTGGCTATCACACAGTCAGTGAAAGAACAGAGGCAGATTTTTTTTATTCAGTTTAAGATGCTCACTTGATTTTTTTGTTGTTGATTTTTTTTTAATCTGATTTTTTTATATTATTTTTAAGTATCTGATTCTTAATGATTAGAGCTCTATTGCTAGTAGTAGTATTAGACTATTAGTTTGCATGCTACAGTAAGCACCTTTCAAGAAGTGTTTGTGTTTATTGTTTGTGTTACATAATAATTAATTATGGAAAATCGTAAAGACTAAAGAGTAAACAGCCCTTTTACCTGCATGCAGGACAGAATGGAGATAGTTGGGCTCATAGCCTGCCTTTGATCAGTTTGAATGGTGAGCATCATAGATTTGGAATGGGGATAGCTCAGTGGTTAGACTTAGAGTGCTGGACATGTGATCAAAAGGTCCTGGGTTCAAGTCCCTGCAGGAGCAGCAAGTAAATGTTCTTCTTTCTTCAGGGTCAGTTTTCTGTGCAGGCTCTTATTGCAGCATCCATTCCACCCCTGCGTTATGACAGTAGCTGAAACAATAACACTTCTTTTTCCAATAAATTGTGCCTTTTGTGTTTGTTTGGCTGAATCAGTGAATGAATTTTAAGTCAGCGAAGTGAGGGAAGGGTTACCAAGTTTTTACTCAAGTCAGAGTCTCTGGGTCACGTCTCTCACATGTGTACTTTCAGTTACACTTACAATGTTAATGTTACTGTAGTGTTAGTCAAATAACATACTAATACTGTAATACTAATAGAGCTCTATATTATACTAGTTCCCGTAACAGCTATTGCAGGTGTTCAGCCTGCCTTGGCATCAATAAACAATCATGTGGCCCACCACAGCAGCAGTAATACTAATAGTCATGTTGTAGCTACCTGAACATTAGTACAATAGTAACATATCTTGTCCCCACTCTCCCAGTCTCAGCACCTTAATCTTATGAAACATTGTTTCCCCATCCAAACATTAGCAGTTGCAGTGTGTCTAGCTCTGGCCACCCCAAGATAAAAAAAAATTCACCATTTTTCTTGGCCCACGTTGTTGTCACTGCAGATCACAGCAGTTGTGGTTTGCCACTGGAGCACAGCTTCAGTCTGTCCTCTCCGGAATGACCTGTTTTTATTATATTTTAATCAAGCTGTTGTTGTCATAACTCATTATTACTATTAGAAACATGAACTACAGAGAAAATTTACTCTATTGATGGAAATAGCAAAGGAGTAGCTGTTGAGTAATAATTTGTGTAAAATAAATCAGTTGTCTACAAAAGTACTTGCATAATGGCAAATTCTTCACCATTGGCCAAAACTTAGTTTTTATCCCTTGCGCCTATGTGTTTTACTTAGTAATTATTATGTGACAAACTCCGAGTGTTTTCCATTATAAAATTTATTTGCAGCTGATTACCATATAATTTGTGTCATGTGGTATAAGAATTTAGTTTTTCGTCATATATTTTTCACCTGCTTAAAAAAAAAAAAAAAAAAGACTTGTGGTTTGATTAACTTGTTTGTATAAAATTCAGATACTATTCCCGAAAGAAAATTACACCGGCAAAAATTCATTGGCAGGGAAAGAGTGAATGAGATCATCTACCTAGCTAATAATGTAATATAATAATTAATATACAATTACAATATATTTGCTTGTTTATGCTGCAGCATGGATGCAGAACTGCTAGACCAGAGTCTGTCCTTCCACGGCTCTGCCTTGATGCAGCAGTTGAGTGAGGAACATGGGGAATCACTCTCTGTGCCTGCTGCCTTGCGACGGCGCTACTCTGTCCCAGACTCCCCAGCCAAGGATCGATGGATGGCAGATGACAAAAAGTGAACGCCAGTTTCTTCTTGCTTTCCTTACTGGCCTAGCCCTGAGTGCATTTTGGGGGGTGGTTTGTTTTAACCAAGAAGTCTGATGTTTTGTTTCTTTGGTGCTTCTGAACATGTGTGAGTTTGATCTCCATTTTGTAACACCAACAGAACTCAGTTCCGTTTCTGTGCTGGTGAACAACATGGTTGTAGGAGTTGTAGTAGCAGGAAGCAGTAGCAGCAAGGCTGTGGTTTTCGTGTTCACTCAGTGCCATCATATTTAGAGTTATGTTGAAAGAGGCTTTGTAAGCAGAACCATAATTTCGGAAATTGATCCACTCTGCAATGATGATTTTGAGACTAATTGTCTTCATTTGAATGGTAGTCACAAATATCAGGCTGTTGCAGCTTGTGTGCACTCCTAATTTCAGGAAAACTCTCATTTGGGTCAGTGTGCAATAGCACCGGCCTGTGACTGTGAGTGAGCTCTTGTGATACTGCAGAGAAAACCCCTGAACCCAGTACTGTAAAAGTGTAATGTGAGTCAGCAAATGGCTGGGAACGCTTACTATACTGCATACACAAAGCCTCACTCAGCTAGCTCTTTGAGCAGTACTGTTGATTTATGATGTGTAACAATCAGTATTGGAACAGAAACCATAGCAACATGGACACATGGGTGTGCCACCAATAATTGACCATGTGATAATTTGTCTAGCAGTAGCAAAGCATGCCATTTCATTTTGGGGAAAACAGTTTTTCACAAGCATTACTCTGAGTCTGATTTCTTTCACCGGCAGTACTTACACTCAGTTTGGTCATTCGGCAGATGCAGTTGTCCTTCACAGATTCCGTGTGCTGTTGCTGTGTTTCAGCGATGCTGACTTTGTGGCAGCTGTTCAGAAGTTTATTGCCAGAAAGGCAGACATGTTGTTTCGTCGTACGGGGAAGAAAAGTGCCCCTCGAGAATGTGTGGAGGCTGAGCAGCCCGAAGGTGAGTTGCTACCAGTGTAAATTCGCATCTTCTGTGGAAAGTAAAAAGCCACAGGAGCTTGTTCTGTATTTTTTATTTAAGGTGCCCCCCTCCCAGAGGATAGTTATCTGCATGGTTGGTGAGTCTGTCCTACCCAACTGTGAGAAACAGTAGCTGTGTGCCCTTCTCTGCCTTCACATCTGTTGGGATAAACTCCTCTTCTTCTGCCTTCACAGCTGTTGGGATAAACTCTCTTCTTCTGCCTTCACAGCTGTTGGGATAAACTCCTGCCTTCACAGCTGTTGGGATAAACTCCTGCCTTCACAGTTGTGGGGATGAACTCCTCTTCTTCTGCCTTCACAGCTGTTGGGATGAACTCCTCTTCTTCTGCCTTCACAGTTGTGGGGATAAACTCTTCTTCTGCCTTCACAGCTGTAGGGATAAACTTCTGCCTTCCGAGCTTTGGGGATAAACCCCACTTCTGCCTTCAAAGCTGTGGGGATAAACTTCTTCTGCCATCACAGCTGTTGGGATAAACTTCTTCTGCCTTCACAGTTGTTGGGGTAAACTCCTCTTCTTCTGCCTTCACAGTTGTGGGGATAAACTCTTCTTCTGCCTTCACAGTTGTTGGGGTAAACTCTTCTTCTGCCTTCACAGTTGTTGGGATAAACTCGTTTTCTTCTGCCTTCACACCTGTTGAGATAAACTCCTCTTCTTCTGCCTTCACAGCTGTTGGGACAAACTCCTCTTCTGCCTGCTGTTAGAGTTTCTGCTATTTTCTCCTAGCTGTGGCGCTGTCCTGCACAGACCTGCATGGCTTGGTGAGGCTGTCAGAAGCACACGGCTCATGCTGGCACAGCACTGGGGGTGGCTAGCATGCTCCAACCCACCAGGGCAGCCAGACTTCAGGGGGCTGGTTGAGTCATTGATGGCACAGAAGGAAGACAGTGTAATTTTGTTCTAGCTCCTCAGCGTTCGCTTTTTCAGATCCAGACAAAGATAACTCCTGCGTCTCACCTGATATGTGTTAGGGATAGTGAGAACCCGACAAAGATAAGTCGTGTGCCTCATCTTTTCACATGTGGCTTTGATTAGGTTTAACTTACTTGTTTTATATATATGTAAGACTTTTAATTTATTTTTGTTCTTTTTATTATTGTGTAATTTTAACATTATCCAAGTGTGTATGTGCGGAGGGGGGAGGGGTGGGGCATGCGTGCAGGTTCATGAGTGTGTGTGTGCGCATGCATTTCTTGCTGTTATTGAACTCTTACTCGGCTCTGTCTTAAAAGTAGGATTTTATATTATGAAATGGAATGTTATTTATAAATGTGTGTGTGTGTGCTGAACTTTTACTTTGCCTATCTTAGTCTTAGACCTAGGACTATATTTTACATTGGAACATTACTCATAGTGTGTGTGTGTGCATGTGTGTGTAAGCGCACTTGTGCAGGTGTGTGTATGTGTGCGTGCGCGCAGGTGTGTGTATGTGCATTTGGGTGTTGTTTTGTTGGTGCAAATGGGTGTATACCTTTAACTATGCTAGTTGATGTATGTCAATGTTGTTGTTTGCTTATGTTTGTATGTGTACCACTTTCAAGACACTTTCCTTGTTGTAAAACTTGGTGAATAAAGAATCTGAATCTGAAGGATAGTGGTGCCTGAGGAGTCATTTGCCATTTCTTGCCTTTCATGGTTCCAGGTTTGTTTGGAATAATGCCACCTGTGATTTATATTTTTTATTGTTGCTGTCTTTCTTTTCACGTTTTCAGATGTGTTTAGAATAATGCCACCTGTGAAATTATTTATTGTTGCATTCTTTTGATGTTTTCAGATGTGTTTGGAATAATGCCACCTTTGGAGTCTTTCATGGGTTTGCCACCAGATGTTTGTCAACAGCATTTCTACGAGGTCAGTGTTACTGTTAGTTAAGGGGAAGTTCACATTTGTCACCATCTCTGAGGTCAGTCTCAGAAAGAGACAGTTAACATTTGTCATCATCTCTGAGCTCAGTGTCAGAAAGAGACAGATAACATACTTGTCATCGTCTCTGAGCTCAGTGTCGGAAAGAGACAGTTAACTTACTTGTCATCATCTCTGAGCTCAGTGTTGGAAGGAGACAGTTAACTTACTTGTCATCATCTCTGATCTCAGAAAAGGGCAGTAAACCAGGGGTCATGCTGCCTTTTAGAGATTTGTGTCCACTGACACCAAACATTACGTATTTTGTCAGTTGATTTAAACAAAATTTTATTCAAGACAAAATAAAGATACAAAGAATCGTTATGTGCTCAACAACAAGCTCATAACGATTCTTTGTATCTTTATTTTGTCTTGAATAAAAATTTTGTCAGTTATATGAAAGATACATACAGCATAACCTAGAATTCATGCATACACTTGTAAAGCCAAAATGATGGAGCTCACTAAAGTGAGCAGATGAAAATAGTTTTAAAAAAGTTTTTCCATGCACAAAAAAGTGGAAATATTCAGCAAATTTGCTGTTCACAAAGAGTTTAATAGATCGGGACATCATATTTGTGGTGATGCAGCGATATGACTAAAATATGTACAGCACCTGAAAAATGCAATATGGACGCAAAATTTTGCAAGGAGCACCATCCCTGGTAAACATTTGTCATCGTCTCTAAGTCAGTGTTAGAAAGGGGCAGGAAACATTTGACATCATCTCTAACCTAAGTCAGTGTCAGAGAGGAGCAGCTAACATTTGTTGTGCTAAGTCAATGTTAGAAAGGGGCAGGAAACATTTGACATCATCTCTAAGTCAGTGTCAGAAAAGAGTGCACAGTAAACATTTGTCACCATCTCTAAGCTCATTGTCAGAGAGGGGCAGTTAACATTTGTCATTCTCTCTAAGTCAGTGTCAGCAAGGAGCACTTAACATTTGTCATCCTCTCTAAGGCAGTGTGAGAGAGGGACAGAAAACATTTGTCATCATTTTTTTGCTCAATGTCAGATTTTTTTAATTCTTCCTCTTGTCATCTGCTTTTTGCCTGCTTCCTTAATATTGCAGTGCAGGAGGGTGGTGCAGATTTGCTGACATTTGCCTGATCTTTAAGTGTGAATTTTCTGAGCAATGGATCATCATCTTGGGAGTCCCTTTGCTGTGGTTACAGAGCCTGTCAACAGGGGACGCGGTGGTGGGTGTCGTTGCATCAGTCAGTGACTCAGGAGTGATTGCCACTTTGTTGTGCACAGACACGCCTGGCATACATCGGGACATTGATGAACTGAACATCAGCGTGAGTGGAATGGGCTATACCACTTTTGGACTGAAGGATAAATAATGACCTTTGTTTGTGACCTTCAAAAATGATTCATGCTCATATGCGTGTGGTTATTCAGAGAAATGATTAATAATTGGTGTGTGAAAGAATTACTGCACTTAAAATGTGAGCTTTAGTACAATATTTCCTCTCTTTTTTTTTTATAATATATTTTAAAGCTTTTAACAGACTTTTGTATTAATGTAATTTCAGTGATGGCATTAGATATTTTTCAAACTAGTGTGACACTAGTCTAAGGTGATGAAAGTGGTTCACAGAAACTAGTCAGACAATCACTGTAAGTCAGCGTAACCAGTCAAATACATGGCTCTCTGTTATACTACTAGAGCTGTAGTAGCAGACACCCTGTTCCCTTCACTGTCAAAACCACACACACACTCACTCACAGAGCTGCTTTTTTGGTGTGTTTTTTTACAAGTGGTCAAACAAAATAGCAGCTGGCTTGCCGACTTTTCCGCCAGGTATATATGCTGATCTTAACCTGTAAAATACTGGAAATTACTGACTAATGTGAACTCTGTGTTTGTGCAGAAGAAAATGTGTTATATGTTGAAGTGAATGTGGATAGGAGGTGCATACACTAACGCTGAGTTTGAACACTTGTTTGCAGTGTTTCTGTCCAGCCAAAGAACTGCCACGGATGTTTCCGCACCAGAGCTTATCAGAGGCGTACCAAGCTCGTGACGTCTTCAGGGGTCAGTGTCGTTTATTTCTCCTTTAATTTAGTTTGTTTTTCCTGGATCTGTCCATCTTGTTCTTCTGCATGCCTTTAATGACTGTCCTGCAGAACCAAGATGACATGTATGCAGATACGATGTGCGTGATCTTGTAAAGTTGTATGGACCTGGAGGAGATACACATCTCTGCGTGCTTGTGGTATGGTGTTGACCAGTGTACATGGAGACACGTTCTGCCTCCTGTGTTTCAGGCATTGTGCTGGCTGTCAATCCAGAGAAAAAGAGGATATTTGTGTCACTGAGAGATCGCTCAAAAGATGACAAAGACCAGAAGAAGGAGGATGGCCCTAAAATAGTAGGACTCTCCCTGTTTTGTTATTCTGTGTATGTGTGCGCGTGCATGCATGCGTGCGTGTGTGTGCGTGTGTGAATACTGTAATTGCCACTTATTATACAATGAGATGCTTACACTAGAGAGAGGCCTGTTCTAAACATTGTGTATGTATGTATAAACACTGATATTTGATATGTTGATGAAGATATAGCAATTCTGGTAAACAAAATGTTGTACATGTGTGTGCAATTACTATACTACAGTTTAGAATAGCATGCCTGCCCTTGATGCTTGTTTTGAACAGAGCCTTTTATTTTTAGAGTGTGTGCTTCTAATTTTTACAGCTCATATATTGATTGACTCATCATGAGAAGTCTGTTCTGAACAGATTATTCTCTGAGCACAGCTACCAATCATTATGATTATGATAATGTGTACACTTGATACCTGTTCTAAACAGACTATTCTCCAAGTACAGCTACCATTTGTCATGATTGTGATGATGTGTACACTGGATACCTGGTCTAAACAGATATTCTCCATGTACATCTACTGTTCGTTATGATTATGATGACATGTACACTTAATACCTGTTCTGAACAGATTATTCTCCAAGTACAGCTACCATTCGTTATGATTATGATGACTTGTACACTTGATACCTGTTCTGAACAGATTATTCTCTGAGTACAGCTACCATTCGTTATGATTATGATGACGTGTACACTTGATACCTGTTCTGAACAGATTATTCTCTGAGTACAGCTACCAATCGTTATGATTATGATGACGTGTACACTTGATACCTGTTCTGAACAGATTATTCTCTGAGTACAGCTGCCATTCAATATGATTATGATGACGTGTACACTTGATACCTGTTCTGAACAGATTATTCTCTGAGTACAGCTACAATTCGTTATGATTATGATGACATGTACACTTGATACCTGTTCTGAACAGATTATTCTCTGAGTACAGCTACCATTCAATATGATTATGATGACGTGTACACTTGATACCTGTTCCAAACAGATTATTCTTGGAGTACAGCTACCATTTGTTAATTTTATGATAGCATGTAATGATGTACACCTGACACCTGTTCTGAACAGATTATTCTCTGAGTACATCTACCAGTCATTATGATTATGATAATGTGTACACTTGATACCTGTTCTAAACAGAGTATTCTCAGAGTACAGCTACCATTTGTCATGATTATTCTCTGAGTGCAGCTACCATTCATTATGATTATGATGCCATGTACACTTGATGCCTGTTCTGAACAGAACATTTTGTGGGCCTTTTGTTCCAGGGACTGATCAGTAAAGATGACTTTCCTGTTCATTACAGGTAAGACATGCATGGTCTCAAGCTGTGTATGAATAGTTGTTAATGGCGACATGTAGTATATGTGCATGACAGCCAAGACTGTGAATGCATGGATCAAAGATTAGTTGTTTTGAATCTTGATTGATTTGAATCGGTGAATTGTGGCATGAATTACCTGATCCATAGTGGGTGTACAAGCACAAGATGTGGCAATGTGGTTTCATGCTCAGTGAACTGGAACAAAGATAACTGACCTCAGCGTGTGTACAGGCACAAGATAAAGCAGTGTGGTTTGATGCTCATTGAACCAGGACACAGATAACTGACCCATAGTGCATTCACAAGTGCAAGGTACAGCAGTATCTTTTGATGTTCATTGCACTGTGACACAAATAACAGACCCATGATGCATGTACAGCAATGTATTTTGATGTTCAGTGAACTGTGACACAAGTAACGGACCAGTGGTACATGTACAGCAATGTTTGTTGATGTTCAGTGAACTGTGACACACAAAAACTGACCAGTGGAACATGTACAGCAATGTGTGTTGATGTTCAATGAACCATGACAAAAAAACTGACCAGTGGAATGTGTACAGGCGCAAGATGCAGCGGTGCGGTTTGACGTTCGGCGAGCTGCTTCAGTCGATCCTGGGTTTCACCAACAAGGGTAGTGTTGACGCCCTGCAGACATCACTGGCTCTCAGCAACTCTGCCTCTCTGATGAGGGGCCTTCACAGGTGGGTACAAGCTGTTTTCTGCCCTCCCCCCCCTCCCCCCAACTTCCTCCCACTGTCCTGTTCCCCACCCCCACCCCCACCCACCAGGTGGGTGCAGCCTATTTTCTGTTCCCCCCATCTCCCCACCCCCCCAATCAGAGGATTTAGTGATTATATGATGAATTGTTTCTTTGTTCATTCCTCACTGATGGTAGACTACAGACACAGTCTGTCCTTTGGTAGATGAGGTCTGTGGGAAAGATACTTGACTGGGGATCACACATATTCTGTCTTCAGTAGTTGAGGCCTGTGGGGACCACACAGTCAGATGAGGTGTGTTGGAAAGATGTTTGACTGGGGACAGGAGCATAAACTGTGATAGGCTAAATGTGTTTCAAGAGCAATTTAGGAAGAGGACGTGCACACCAGTGAGAAAATGTGTTTAGCGCTATGAGAACTGAATTCCTTCTTTGTGGGGAAGAAGGCTTCACGGCACTTCCGGACAAATGCAAGGTGCAGGCAATGGTCTTTGCAGAATAACTTGCGGGGAAGTAACGGCAGCAAAAGCTGCATGATGCAGTAGGTTTACCGCTGCTCCAGCGAGGTTGTGTGCACTGTGCTGTGGTGTGTGCAGCGTCAAGGTGCCTGAGGAAGAGTATGCAGAGCGTCTCCGGAAGTGGCAGACCAACAAGCAGGCCCACAGCAGGTCAGTGGTGTCAGAAAAAACAACCATTGTTGCGGAAGAGAGAGATCAGGTGCTCACACCTGGGCCCAGATGTATGAGGAGCAAATGCCCTCTTAAACCCTTTCACTGCCCCAGCATGGCAAATTTCCGGGCTCAAAAATTGGACACAGGCACCTGCTAACAGTATATTTCTAGTGGACACAGGCACCTGCTAACAGTATATTTCTAGTCCTATAATAAATCTAATTTCATTGTTGCACATTTAAATGAAAATCTTTTCAGACGCCAATGCCCAAAAGAAAACACAAAGGCTTAAGGATTTCAAATTTTGCACTTTTGTTGGTTGTTTTCAAATGACATTATGGTGGTGAAAGGGTTATTCACATTTGTCTAGACATTGACAACACTGAAAAAAATCAGCATGTGTAGAGCACACATAGACTGTCCAGCCAGCCTAAATACGTTTAATGTTGTAGACTAATTTTTCTACATTTAAAAAGCAGCTGTAAAATGGCTGTTCTGGTCCTGCCATTACTGACAGAGGCTGCTATTGAGGAGAAAACGAACGCTTGTACAGACCAGTGCCATCCCACATACCATTGAAGACCACCAACTATTCAACAAAATCTGGATCAATCCTGTGTCATGCAGGTAGTGGAGGTGGTGAAGCAGGGAAGGTGTGTAATGTAGTGTGTTGCAGTGCTGTACAGGGAGTGGAGGTGGTGAAGCAGGGAAGGTGTGTAATGTAGTGTGTTGCAGTGCTGCACAGGGAGTGGAGATGGTGAAGCAGGGAAGGTGTGTAATGATGGTATGTTGCAGTGTTTGTGCAGGGAGTGGAGATGATGGAGCAGGGAAGGTGTGTAATGATGGTGTGTTGCAGTGTTTGTGCAGGGAGTCGAGATGGTGAGGCAGGGAAGGTGTGTAAAGATGGTTTGTCGATTGGCGTGTTGCAGCATTGTACAGCGAGTGGAGATGGTGAGGCAGGGAAGGTGTGTAAAGATGGTTTGTCGATTGGCGTGTTGCAGCGTTGTACAGGGAGTGGAGATGGTGAAGCAGGGACGGCAGCTGGAGGCCATACAGCACCTCAACATGGCCCTGAAGATTGACCCCACCCACACTGAAGCTCTCGTGGCTAGAGGAGCTGTGTAAGTCTTTGTCTACATGTGTGTCTATGTGTACATCTGTGGGTGTCTATGTGTACATCTGTGTGTGTGTGTGTGTGTGTGTGTGTGTGTGTGTGTACATCTCTGTGTGTGCGCAGGTGTAAACATTGTGTGTGTGTGTGTGTATGCAGGTGTAAAGGTGTGTGTGTGTGTGTGTGTGTGTGTATGCATCATATGTGTGTGTGTGTGTATGTGTACATCTGTGTGTGTGTGAACATCTGTGTGTGTGCGCAGGTGTAAACAGTGTGTGTGTGTGTGTGTGTGTGTGTGTGTGTGTGTGTGTGTGTGTGTGTGTGTGTGTGTGTGAAGGTGTATGCAGGTGTATGCATCATATGTATGTGTGTGTGTGTGTGTGTGTGCAGGTGTATGCATCATATGTATGTGTGTATTTGAAAGGGGGGAAGGGGAGGGGTATAGTATGTCAGCTTTTTCGCAGAAGATGGACTCAATCACTGTTCTTTGATTTGTAATGTCCTCGGATATCGGCTCAAGCACACTAAAGCTCCTGTGCTTAGACAAGCAGTGAATGTGTACAGCTGTTTTGTCAAGATGTTTGGGTTTCATGCAACATGAGTGTGGCGCTGATCAGTGTCCCAAACCATGTCATTGACATTGCTAGCAGAAGCAGAGACTGCAAACACAGCAACATGATGACATACTGTGGGCCAGCTCACACCGAGGTGTTGTACGTGGAGGATCTCTAAAAGTCTGTGGCCAGAAGTGCCCCCACCCCCCGCTTTAGGTCATAAAACATCTCAACTGGGTGCAAAACTAGCCCCAACCACCAAAACTGCTGGTAGCTGCAGGAGTTTTGTTGAGTGTGTGAATGGGACGAGTGATCTTGACGAGACTGCTTGTAGCTGGGGGAGTTTTGTTGAGTGTGTGAATGGGACAAGTGATCTTGACGAGACTGCTTGTAGCTGGGGGAGTTTTGTTGAGTGTGTGAATGGGACGAGTGATCTTGACGAGACTGCTTGTAGCTGGGGGAGTTTTGTTGAGTGTGTGAATGGGACGAGTGATCTTGATGAGACTGCTTGTAGCTGGGGGAGTTTTGTTGAGTGTGTGAATGGGACGAGTGATCTTGACGAGACTGCTTGTAGCTGGGGGAGTTTTGTTGAGTGTGTGAATGGGACGAGTGATCTTGACGAGACTGCTTGTAGCTGGGGGAGTTTTGTTGAGTGTGTGAATGGGACGAGTGATCTTGACGAGACTGCTTGTAGCTGGGGGAGTTGAGTGTGTGAATGGGACAAGTGATCTTGACGAGACTGCTTGTAGCTGGGGGAGTTGAGTGTGTGAATGGGACGAGTGATCTTGACGAGACTGCTTGTAGCTGGGGGAGTTGAGTGTGTGAATGGGACAAGTGATATTGACGAGACTGCTTGTAGCTGGGGGAGTTGATTGTATGAATGGGACGAGTGATCTTGATGAGACTGCTTGTAGCTGGGGGAGTTTTGTTGAGTGTGTGAATGGGACGAGTGATCTTGACGAGACTGCTTGTAGCTGGGGGAGTTGAGTGTGTGAATGGGACGAGTGATCTTGACGAGACTGCTTGTAGCTGGGGGAGTTGAGTGTGTGAATGGGACGAGTGATCTTGACGAGACTGCTTGTAGCTGGGGGAGTTGAGTGTGTGAATGGGACAAGTGATCTTGACGAGACTGCTTGTAGCTGGGGGAGTTGAGTGTGTGAATGGGACGAGTGATCTTGACGAGACTGCTTGTAGCTGGGGGAGTTGAGTGTGTGAATGGGACGAGTGATCTTGACGAGACTGCTTGTAGCTGGGGGAGTTGAGTGTGTGAATGGGACGAGTGATCTTGACGAGACTGCTTGTAGCTGGAGGAGTTTTGTTGAGTGTGTGAATGGGACGAGTGATCTTGACAAGACTGCTTGTAGCTGGGGGAGTTGAGTGTGTGAATGGGACGAGTGATCTTGACGAGACTGCTTGTAGCTGGGGGAGTTGAGTGTGTGAATGGGACGAGTGATCTTGACGAGACTGCTTGTAGCTGGGGGAGTTGAGTGTGTGAATGGGACGAGTGATCTTGACGAGACTGCTTGTAGCTGGGGGAGTTGAGTGTGTGAATGGGACGAGTGATCTTGACGAGACTGCTTGTAGCTGGGGGAGTTGAGTGTGTGAATGGGACGAGTGATCTTGACGAGACTGCTTGTAGCTGGGGGAGTTGAGTGTGTGAATGGGACGAGTGATCTTGACGAGACTGCTTGTAGCTGGGGGAGTTGAGTGTGTGAATGGGACGAGTGATCTTGACGAGACTGCTTGTAGCTGGGGGAGTTGAGTGTGTGAATGGGACGAGTGATCTTGACGAGACTGCTTGTAGCTGGGGGAGTTGAGTGTGTGAATGGGACGAGTGATCTTGACGAGACTGCTTGTAGCTGGGGGAGTTGAGTGTGTGAATGGGACGAGTGATCTTGACGAGACTGCTTGTAGCTGGGGGAGTTGAGTGTGTGAATGGGACGAGTGATCTTGACGAGACTGCTTGTAGCTGGGGGAGTTGAGTGTGTGAATGGGACGAGTGATCTTGACGAGACTGCTTGTAGCTGGGGGAGTTGAGTGTGTGAACGGGACGAGTGATCTTGACGAGACTGCTTGTAGCTGGGGGAGTTGAGTGTGTGAACGGGACGAGTGATCTTGACGAGACTGCTTGTAGCTGGGGGAGTTGAGTGTGTGAACGGGACGAGTGATCTTGACGAGACTGCTTGTAGCTGGGGGAGTTGAGTGTGTGAACGGGACGAGTGATCTTGACGAGACTGCTTGTAGCTGGGGGAGTTGAGTGTGTGAATGGGACGAGTGATCTTGACGAGACTGCTTGTAGCTGGGGGAGTTGAGTGTGTGAATGGGACGAGTGATCTTGACGAGACTGCTTGTAGCTGGGGGAGTTGAGTGTGTGAATGGGACGAGTGATCTTGACGAGACTGCTTGTAGCTGGGGGAGTTGAGTGTGTGAATGGGACGAGTGATCTTGACGAGACTGCTTGTAGCTGGGGGAGTTGAGTGTGTGAATGGGACGAGTGATCTTGACGAGACTGCTTGTAGCTGAGGGAGTTGAGTGTGTGAATGGGATGAGTGATCTTGACGAGACTGCTTGTAGCTGGGGGAGTTGAGTGTGTGAATGGGACAAGTGATCTTGACGAGACTGCTTGTAGCTGGGGGAGTTGAGTGTGTGAATGGGACAAGTGATCTTGACGAGACTGCTTGTAGCTGGGGGAGTTGAGTGTGTGAATGGGACGAGTGATCTTGATGAGACTGCTTGTAGCTGGGGGAGTTTTGTTGAGTGTGTGAATGGGACGAGTGATCTTGACAAGACTGCTTGTAGCTGGGGGAGTTGAGTGTGTGAATGGGACGAGTGATCTTGACGAGACTGCTTGTAGCTGGGGGAGTTGAGTGTGTGAATGGGACGAGTGATCTTGACGAGACTGCTTGTAGCTGGGGGAGTTGAGTGTGTGAATGGGACGAGTGATCTTGACGAGACTGCTTGTAGCTGGAGGAGTTTCGTTGAGTGTGTGAATGGGACAAACGATCTCAACAAAACTTCTTGGATCTGGTGGAGTGAATGGAACGAGTGATCTTTGACAAAACTGCTGGTAACTGGAGGAGCCCTGTTGAATGTGTGAATGGGATGAGTGATCTTGACAAATACTGAGAGGGGCGCCTACATGTCAGTGTGGTGTTAATCAGAGAAAGGTGACATTGCAGGTATGCCAACAATGCCTGCTACCTGAAAGCCATTGAGGATTTTGAAACTGCACTGGAGGCTGACCCGAAGCATGTCAATGCCAAGAAATACCTGGTGGAGACCAAGCTCGTCTATGCTCGTCGGTGAGTGCTGGTTGTGAAGTACTTTGTAGGGGAATTTCTTGAGAGTAAACGGACTCTCGTGCAAACAGACGTGTGCTGAGTGAGAGATAGAAAATCAGCCAGGTTGTTGGAGTCACAGGAGCCATTCTGTACACCATTAGCCATTGTGCATTTGCCTACATGTGTGACTCAAAGTCTGTTTTAATGCCTCAGAAACCAAGGGTTATTAAGAAGGCACGACTATTTGAAGCTGTAAACCAAATTGCACTGTCAGTGATGGACATTTATTACTTTCATTGTGACTCACAGTGTGAGGGAGTTAAGTAGCAGATTGCAGTTTTACATAAAGGTGTGCACTTTGCATGCTGAGCAGTTAGTCATATGGGGGGCAGCCTTTATATTTGTGTATGTGTTGGGTGGTGGAGGTTAGTGAGTGAAAAGGAAAAGCAGAAGAAATTGCAAACTTAACAGGAAGCCCTACATCATGCACACAAAGGCACACACGCACGCATGCACACACACATCACACACACAACACAGTACACACACACAACACACGCATGCTTGCATGCATGCACGCACACACACACACACACACTGAGCACATCAGTCAACTCAAATATGAACAAGTTGGGGGGAGGGGGGTAGACTGTTTGGTAGCTGTAGTAGGTTCTAAACAGATGGGTCTTTAGAGCAGGTTTAAATGCAGTGGTCAACTGACTGTCGAATTCCACAAGGTGGGGAACTGCAGACAGAAGGAGGAGCACTGGAAAAAGAGGGTGTGTGGTGTTTCAGGTATGAAGAACAAGGAGACATTGAGGAGGCTCTGGAGAACTTCAGGGAGATCTTGAAGACTGACCCGCTGTCAGCAGAGGCCAAGCAGGGCATGGAGAGATGCAGGCGCCTTCAGGTGACACTCAGCTGCCTTCAGCGGCACAGTCCTGCACTTTGCCTGATAAGACAAGTGCACTGACTCACTGCTTTTGTATATCGGAACAGACTCACTGTGCTCTAGTCGTGTATGACTGAATGAGTGACTGTAGTGTTTAGATAGTGTGTTTTTGTTTGTGGAGTGTGTTTTAGAGTGCCCAAGTGTGTTTTTGTTTATGTAGTGCATTTTTGAGTGCCCACTGAAGTGTACTTGAAGTGCTGTTTAGTTGTTACATGGCTGGTGCCACTTGAAACTGCTGCCATTTTGGTGCACAGAGTTGTGTGTTCTGTGTAAGCGGACATTATACAACCATGCACCAGGTTACAGTGTTATTCCAAGTCATATATCTTCATCTGGTCTTTAAAAAAGGTTTTTAAGTGCATGCTGGGTTATTTTAGTGTTTCCATAGTCCACTGAACTCTGACATAGACTACAGGATCTTTAATGTGCATATGTACTATTTTTTTACCTCAGTTTATAATCTCATCCAAAGCACTTTTGTAGAGTCTGCATAGAATTTTGACCCCAGAAAGAATTACAGAAATTGTGGGTGTTTCAAGTTGCTACGTATTATGGCTTCCATTTTGAGAAAATAGATCGCCCTGATATAACTGCACTTATTGATTGGGCAATACTTTTTACTTACTTGAGAAAACGGCCCTGAAAGATTTTGTATCATTTTGCATATTTTCCTTAGCAACAGAATAATGCAGTATTGAAAATGTATGGATGTCAAAATACCTAAAATTCAACTAAAGACCAATTTCATGGGAGAGGTCCCATTTTCCACTGTGCATTTTTGTTCTGCGCATCACTGCAACAGGCTGCATGCCACTGTTGACTATACTGTTTGTCATCAGGGTGCGGAGGTTGGAGACCGGCGGGGTGGCTCTGCAGAGCCTGTGTCCATCAGTTCTTCAGAGGATGAAGGAAGCAGTCTGCAGAAGAGCGCCGACAAGCTGAAGCGTCTGATGCAGGCAGACAAAAAGGACAGCAAGTGGGTGTAGCTGGTTTGGGATGGCGGTCGTAGGTTGAGTGTTGCTTTACATCCACAGAAACTGTAGGCTTATTAGGGACGGGAGCCCTGGACGGCCACCTCGACTTTCACACGGCTCCCAAGGGAGATAATTGGTGGGCTACCTGACTTCATGGCACCCCCTGAAGTTAGTGTGCATTCCAACCATTCTGCAAGAGCAAGGTCTTCAGAACGGCAAGATCATAGCTCCATTTGTTTGTGTACTAAGTTGGATGACATTGACCCTCAGTGTCACAAGGCTTGTTGTTGGAAGGGTGAAAATGCAAGTTGTGTTTTCTCAGCAAGTTCTTGTCTAGTTTCATCTTGAGGTTAACTCAGTGGTAGGCAGTACACTTTCCTTGACTTCAGTGTGCATGTAAAGGAGATACTTGAAGCATCTCCGGACTGCAAAACGTTCCATGTTGGCTGTTTCCTGAAAGCTGGAAAACTGTGACAAGTCGGTGTTTGGTTTAAACAAAAATTTATTCAAGAGAAACTAAGGTACGATGAATTATTGTGTGCTCATCAACAAGCTTTTTAGAGCTTACAGGTGATGAGCTCATACAGTTGGGAAAAAATGTACAGCGGACAAACAGTTTCACCTAGCTAACAGTAAATAATAAATGAGATGTAAAAAAACACCACAGCAATAACAACAAAAACCACGAGGAAATGAAGAAAGAACGGCAGAAGAAAAGAAAAAAAGAAAAAAAAAAACTGAACAGTCTGTGTTTGCATGGCAGTGAACTCCATTTGAGGTTTTCACTTGATACCTGTTTTGGTGACCTTGGTTGACTTTCAAGGTCACAGCAGTAGCACAAAGATAAGTTTGAGGTTTGATTGTTGCATATACAGGGATACTCCTATAAGTTTGAGGTTTGATTGTTGCATATACAGGGATACTCCTGGACTGTAAGTTACATTTGCATTTATGTAAGGGAGGTAAGTAGTGTATTTTCTTCTGCCTCAGTAAGAACCATACTGCTGGTGTTTACACAGAGGTTGTTTAGGCGAGTTTTTAACAGCGTGCATTATGATAAGCACTGTTACGCTTGACATGCTCATACCATTTTGACGGAAGTCTTTAGTTTGCTCTTCCTGGAGTCACAACTCCTCTCTGTCTTGGTTCCACTCAGCTTTAGCTTAAAAACGGCGTCAACACTTCAATTCAGTTCAATTCAATTCAATTCAAAAACTTTAATCATCCCACAAGGGGCAATTTTGTTGTGGTCATGGCGGGCTCATAAAAAATACATAAAGGTAAGAGAACAATACAACAAACAAAAGGGTCTCACTTTAACCGTAGCATAGTTATAAATACAGAACAGTTATGACTGCATCATAAAATAGTAGACAGTCCTTGTGTATGGTGTGCTCATGTGTACATATATGTTTGTGGGTGTGCATGTACATATCCTTTGTGTGTGTGTGCGTGTTTGTAAACATGCAGGTTGTGTGTGGAACATGTGTAAATGTGTTTCACTGCAAGTACTGATGTGTGTGCTTGTGGAGCTACATACGTGTTCGTTTGTACACATGTGCTTGTGTTTACATGGCTTGATTTGTTCTGTTCTGTATGCTCACAGGAAGAAGCGCAGAAGTGAGGATTCCCAGGCAGGCAGCTCCAAGAAGTCCAGACGGAAGAAAGAGCGGAAGAAATCCAAGCATCGTTCAGGGTCCTCGTCCAGCCCATGCCCCGCTCCTCCTTCGCCACACGCTGAGCTGAATCAGCTGTGGGAAGAATGGCAGTCGCTGCAAAGCAGTCCACGGGGCCATGAGAAGTCAAAGGCCAAAGTTCGTCGGTCAACTTCATCGCCGTCACCGACAAAACATCGCCAATCGCGAAGCAGAGACCGTTGGCAACAGCGCAGAGAGGGCTCAAGGGGCAAGGGTGACAGTTGTGCTTCATCTCCATCGCCCACAAAGGGTCGGAAATCAACAAGCAGAGAGAGACGATCGCAGAAGAGACAGTACAGTCGCAACATTTCACCGCCATCGCCTCGGGGCCAGCGTTCTCGGGAAAGACGAGATTCAGGGTCACGGTCAAAGTCTTCCCGCTCCAGAACAGCGAGTTCCTTGAGTCGCTCCAGATCCCGCAGTCAGGGTGGGAGCCCTGAGGTAGGCGTGCAGAATCGAGGCAACAGAGACGTGAACAACAGTGCCAACAAGTGGGATGACCTGTCAACTTACATCGGTGTGTCCTCCAGGCAGCTGGAGCAAGTCATCGTAGGACTCGGAGGTCAGAAGCGGGAGCGGGAGCGTGACCGGCGGGGGAGGAGTGGGGAGCAGAGCGACTCCAGTGGCAGCAGCGATGGAACTCGGGACAGAGGAATGGGAAGTGGCCAACACCGAAATCGTAGTGATAGCAGGGATCGTGCGATGAGCAGAGAACGCAGGGTGAGCAGAGGGCAAGGGGGTCGTGGGGTGAGCAGAGAACGAAGGAATTGCCGAGATTCTGGATTCAAAGAACGAAGGGAAGGCAGGGAACGTGGACGGAGCCGAGAAGAAAAAGGTAGCAGGGATCGTAGATTCAGCAGAGGAGATAGCAGGGAACGTGGACAGAGCAGAGAACGAATGGGTAACAGGTTTCTTGGAACAGGCAGAGAACGAAGTGGGAGCAGGGGTCGTGGGATGAGCAGAGAACGAAGTGAGAGCAGGGATCGTGAGATGGGCAGAGAACTAAATGAGAGCAGGGCCCGTGGGAGGAGCAGAGAACGAAGGGATCATAGGGGACAAAAGGATAGGATTCTGGGAATGGGCAGAGAACGAAGAGATAGCAGGGATGGTGGGGGGAGCCGAGAACGAAGGGATCATGGGGATCAGGAAGTGGGCAGAGGACAAAGGTATAGCTGGAATCGTGGCATTGGAAAACCATGGGACAGTGGAGAACATGCCTTTAGCAGAGATCATGGAGATAGCAGAGATCTTCAGGTTGGAAGAACTTATCCAGATGGTAGTAAAGAAAGCGGAAAAGGCAAAGAGCCTGCAAGAAGCAGAAAACGTTCTGACAGCGGTGAACGCAGAGATAGCAGAAAGCATGGAAGAGTCCGAAATAGCCAAGAAGGTCTTGGCGAACAAGCCAGTCATGATAGCATTCCAGAACAGGTCAGCATCCAACACCAAAAGAGAAACCACAAAGACTTTGGAAAGAAAGGTCATAGAGAGAAAGTCCCTGAAGTGCTGCCGGACCAGAAAATTGAACACAACTTTGACAGAGTGAGAGGGAGAGCTCAGCAGGAGTGCAGGGAAGGGAAGGACAGAGTTGGGAGCGGTAAGAGTACTCCAGATGGTCGAGGTGATGATCTCGTAGAGAAGGAACAGGCCAGCCAAGAGAACCCCAAAGATGAAGATGGTGGCACTTTTGGGAAGGGCACAGAAGGGACCGATGGCCGAAGAAAAGAACGAAAGGGGGAGAGAGGTAGGGGCACCAGCACAACCGCTGTGGGCAGCTTTGACGACCAAGTTCTGGCTGGCTTTACCCACGCTGCTGACTGCAGAGAGGACACGAGGATCATCAGCAGACAGGGAACGTTGACTGTGGTTTCTAAATGGGACTCCCCAGCCCGCCAGTCCCGCTGGGACTCCTCCCAAGACGATGCCCAGACCGCCGCATGTGAACAGCTGCTGTTGAAGCAGGAAGGCAGTACGCCTGATGCCCAGGTGGAGACATCGGAGTGGGGCCTAAAGGATCAGGCCCAGAAGGAGGACAGATGCTGGAGCCCCGTCCTTCCCAGACAACTCGGAACAGAAGTGGACAGCGAGTGGTCTCGGGAGAGCGATTCCACCAAGCGGCCTAGGGGTGAGGTTCCCGGCAAATGGTCCAGAGACGAGGTTCCTGGCAAGTGGCCTGAGAGTGAAAGTTCAGTGGCCCGAGACGGGGTGACAGAAAGCAGGCAGCCCAGACAGGATGAGGACTACGGCCAGAGGCCTCCACATGGCCTGAGCAAGGCCGTGGAGCAAGCGGATGGAGGGCTGAAAGCAGGGCGTGGAATGAAGGCGGTGAAAGAGGAGAGGCCTGTGGACAGTCCACTGCAGCCTGTGTCCATCCAAGACCTGGAACACAGGCTGCACCAGCAGATCGCCGTCCACTTCTCTGCTGCCAGCTCCCCTGCCTCTGACGATGGCGGTCATCCCCAGCGTGAGGAAGGACCAAAGTTGCCCGACGGTGGCTGCAGAAGGAGCGAAGGAAGATTCCGGAATGGAGATCCTGATTTGAGACCAAATGACCCTCACGGCAGAGGGTCAGAGAGAGGGACTGCTGTGGCAAGGCAGCACACATCCGAGTTCTCTGAATCTCACAAAAGATCAGGTGCCAGCAAGCAGGGTGATGCTGAATCCTTGACAGCAGTCTCCTGGAAGCAGCGGGAGACCTCTGTGGACAGCTATCTGTCTCGACAAACGGACAGAAAAGTTGCAAAAAATGAGTGCAGTGAGAGGGGCAGTAGTGACAGAAAGTCTGTGAGGCGTGCTAGTCCTGAGGTGAAAAAGTCCTGGTCACATGTAGAGCAGAGAAACCAGGTCTCAGACAGAGGGCAGCACTCCAGCAGGGAAGTGCAGCGTGGTTACAGAAACACGCCTACAGAGACCAGTGCCTCTTCCTGGGTGGAGAAAATCATCAGCAATGTTGGTGTTGCGCCTTCTGCCAAGCCAGTCCCTGGTGACACAGACATGAAGTTCGTTGTCAGGACATCGGCTGCAGCAAGCTCTCCGTCTGCACGGCAACTCATTGCAGAAAATGTTGTGTCATCAACATCAAGGAAAAGGAGGAAATCTCCATCACCATCTTCATCCTCTGGCAGAGAATCCAGCCGCACCAAGAAACGACGGTCAAGCTCTCGACGGATGTCCTCAAAGGACAAGTCCAAACGGAAAAAGAAAAGACGACATCAGTCGTCATCCTCCTCCTCTTCCTCCTCCTCCTCCTCGTCAAGTGACCGACGGAGGAAAAAAAAGCGTTCTTCATCGCAGCGGGGAAGGAAGAGTGAGAAGAAGCGAAAGTCCTCGAAACGATCAAAACGAAAAAGAATCCCCTCCTCCTCCTCCTCTTCCTCCTCGTCCTCCTCCTCGCCATCACCTGAGAGAAAGCGGAGGAGAAGTTCCCAGCAGGAAAAAGTGTCTGGTTTGGGCAGGCAAGGGTTAGGGCCTGAGATGTATGGACCTGCGATTCCCAGCCTGTCTGTGAAGGCAGCCACGGTGTCCGCATTGCCACAGAAAGCTGCCGTCCACCCGGTCAGTGCCAAGCTGAATGAACTGGAAGACTTCCTGAAAGAGCTCAAAACCAAAAAGAAGGAGCAGTTGGTGGCAGGGGGAACTGGGAAGAAAGACTGATGCTTTTGTGTGATTTGTTTTTGTTTGTTTCACTGGCATTGTGGTGTGCGGACTTTCCTGTAAACAGTGGGTGCTGCTTAAGTGACGCCTGAAGAAAAACTGGTGATGCACTTGTGTGTGCTTCAGAATGGACTGACTGTCCTGTGTTTGGCTGACTGTGGACTACTTCAGGTTTAACATGCTGAGGAAAAGTGAAGTACTTGTTTAGGTTGTGGAAGTTCAGGTTTCTGATCCCAGTTACTTCTTGGTTCATTTGTTATACTGATGGCGGTCCATTCAGTTTTCTGTTCACTGTACTTCCACTGGTAGAAAAACCTGCGTCCTTTTTATTGACTTGCTCATCTTAGGTAAGGATGTATTTATTGTACTGTAGATGTTGCCTTTCATGTGAACTGTTCAAGTGCATGTAAATATGTGTGTGTGTTGGAGGTGGGGGGTTGGGGTGGTAAAAGACAAAAATGGGGGTGGGGGGGTGCTGGGATGAAGTATATATGTGATAATGTGTGGTTGAAGAATGGCTGTTGAGACAAAAGTGTGTTTTCAGTGAAAATGGGGCGGTCGGTAGAGAGAAGTGCTGAGTTGGGAACAGCACGGACCCTTCCTTTTTTACGAGCTGAGCCATTTTGATGTTCTTGGGTTCCATGTGACGCGCTGTTGGGGTGGCTTTGGGGACAGGTGAGCTAGTGCTAAAGTTGAGTATTTGGTTTTGTCATTTATCCTGGCACTTAACCTTTTTTTTTTTTTTTTTTAACTTTCACGCTTTTACTAATTTGATAGAATTTCATGTTTTTACCAAACCGAACCTTTTGTAACTCTAAATGTGTGTGCTCTGGGGGAACAACATGCCTGTGGGCCCTGGCCAGTTTCCAACTGAATAGTCAAATTTGAAATATCACATTCACTTTCATGGACAGACTCAATGACAACAATAATGGTTAGAATTCCCTGTAGCTGCTTCGGTCTCCTAACGAAAAGTGATCTGAATGATGTCCTGACCAAGAATTTCAGTCAGGGTTTAGTTGAGGAGAACATACAGATTCTGTTTAATGGTACAAGAATTTTCTAACAGTTGATATTTCAGGTACACACACAAAGCTTGTGACATATGTTCCTCTTTTGGTAATTGTTTGAAGTGATTTTTGCGTGTTGCTGTGTTTGTTGAGGGCTGCATCATTGTCGAGGAGTGTGCAGGGTTTGACTGTTGCTGGAACACCCCTTGTGTTGTGTGGGTGTTACCAGCTGGTTAGGGATTTGTATTAAAGTTCTCAATTCCCAAGTTTGGCTGTTTTGTGTAATGAATGGTGTGTGCAGTGGTAATGGTGGAAAGAAACATGGTCCCAGCACAGCTGGCCTTGCGTACAGTGATCGTTCTGTGAGCCACCATCTCTTTCCATGGGGTGTACAGTGATTGTACTGTGATCCACCATCTCACTACATGGTGTGTACAGAGATTGTGCTGTGAGCCACCATCTCACTACATGGTGTGTACAGAGATTGTGCTGTGAGCCACCATCTCACTACATGGTGTGTACAGAGATTGTACTGTGAGCCACCATCTCACTACATGGTGTGTACAGAGATTGTACTGTGAGCCACCATCTCACTACATGGTGTGTACAGAGATTGTACTGTGAGCCACCATCTCACTACATGGTGTGTACAGAGATTGTGCTGTGAGCCACCATCTCACCTTCATGGTGTGTACAGAGATTGTGCTGTGAGCCACCATCTCACCTTCATGGTGTGTACAGAGATTGTGCTGTGAGCCACCATCTCACCTTCATGGTGTGTACAGAGATTGTACTGTGAGCCACCATCTCACTACATGGTGTGTACAGAGATTGTGCTGTGAGCCACCATCTCACCTTCATGGTGTGTACAGAGATTGTACTGTGAGCCACCATCTCACCTTCATGGTGTGTACAGAGATTGTACTGTGAGCCACCATCTCACTACATGGTGTGTACAGAGATTGTGCTGTGAGCCACCATCTCACCTTCATGTGTACAGAGATTGTGCTGTGAGCCACCATCTCACCTTCATGGTGTGTACAGAGATCGTGCTGTGATCCACCATCTCACCTTCATGTGTACAGAGATCGTGCTGTGAGCCACCATCTCACCTTCATGTGTACAGTGAGTGTGCTGTGAGCTACCATCTCACTCCATGGTGTGTGCAGCGATGGTGCTGTGAGCCACCATCTCCATGGTATGTACAGCAATGGTACTGTGAGCTACCATCTCCATGGTGTGTACAGTGATTGTGCTGTGAGCCATCTCAGTGATGCGTATGTACAGTGATCATGCCGTGAACCATCTCAATGATGTGTATATACAGTGATCATGCTACAAGCCACCTCCATTTAATTGGTTATTGATGATTTAAAAAAAAGCTTCTTTGTGGCAGTGTCCTTATACTTAAGGCCTGTAGACTGTGAAGAAATAGTCCTCTCTCTCACACATCCATCCATCCACAGAGCTCAGGAGCTGTGTGGAAGTCGAGGTGGCCGTCCTGGGCTCCCATCCCTAATAAACCTACGGTTTCTGTGGACGTAAAGCAACACTTCAACCATCCATCCATCCACCCACCCACACACAAACCACTAAAAGAACCAAGTTATTGACCAACATTTATTCTCCATCAAAACAACATGATTATGGAAACACAAAGGATCATCGTCCATAGCGGTGTAGCAGAAGGGGGTGTTCACCTCATTTCCTTACAAACTACTGGCGTTATTTTAATTTACGGAGTTAATAGAATTTAAGATCCTGCCAACCTGCTGTCATAGGGTAACGTCAGGATAAACAATCTCTGTCGCCAACCTACTGTAACGGTAACGTCAGGATAAACTTTGTCGCCAACCTACTGTCACAGGGTAACATCAGGACAATGTTGCCAATCTACTGTCACAGGGTAATGCCAGGATAAACAATCTCTGTCGCCAACCTACTGTCACAGGGTAACATCAGGATAAACAGTCTGCCACCAACCTACTGTCACAGGGTAACGTCAGGATAAACAATCTCTGTCGCCAACTACTGTCACAGGGTGACGGGATAAACAATCTGTCGCCAACCTACTGTAACAGGGTAACGTCAGGTTAAACAATCTGTCGCCAACCTACTGTCACAGGGTAATGTCAGGATAAACAATCTCTGTCGCCAACCTACTGTAACAGGGTAACGTCGGGATAAACAATCTGTCGCCAACCTACTGTCACAGGGTAATGTCAGGATAAACAATCTGTCGCCAACCTACTGTAACAGGGTAACGTCAGGTTAAACAATCTCTGTCGCCAACCTACTGTCACAGGGTAATGCCAGGATAAACAATCTCTGTCATAAGTCGACACTTTCTCATGTCCCCAACTACACTTTTTCATTTTTTTAAAACGTAGGTTGTGGATTGTTTTGAGTTGTTAAACGCACAGAATTCTTCCTTTGGTTGTAAAAACTAAAACATGTCAGATTTGTTTTACTGCTAAAAAACACTAACATGCAAAACTCCTGACATTTGCAGTTGTGTTACTATTAAATAAGTCAGCGTTTGGTGCCAAATAAAGAAATGTTCACCTATTTTTGGCTGTTTTTCTTCAGAGACTGTCATTTCTCATCATGTCTTCTTGGCATCTCACAATGCTTTCTTTTTTTTCTTCTTTAAAAAAACACACAAACTTTGATAGCATGGTATTGGTAATTTTGTTCAGAAACTGTCAAAAATAAAACAGCTGTCTACCATTCTGACTTCTTGGCAGAAATGTCACATTCTGGTATACCACTATACAATTCAACCCATAAATATGTGTATGAGGTACACTTGACAAAGTCACCTGAACATCAACAAGTTGCCATCAATTAAAGATGATGCATTTTAAACATTTCCAGACACACAGTGTCAGAACAATAAAATGCACGCTTGAAATATAATGCAATGACACACTGACATACAAATCTGAACAAAACAAAAATCTGAATAAAAATTATTTATCTATCCAAAAGAAAAAATGAATCAAACAGAATGAGGCCCACAGCACTAGTGCAGAATCAGCAAACAAGGGAGTTAATTAGTGCTTGAAATATGTAACACAAGTACAACAACAAAGACCTGAGTCACAGACTCCTGTTTTTGTTGTACTTGTTACGTATTTTGAGCGCTAATTAACTCCCTTGTTTGCTGATTCTGTATCCGAAAGAATTAAAAATGAAATGCTCATACTCTGCCATGACAGATGCTGCATTAGCTACTGGATCTCAACATCCTGTTGACTGCACCTCTGGACAAGATGAGACCATCAGATGGTAATATGCTGGTATAATGAATTCTTTGTTATGTACATTTGCATCAAATGCTCTAAGCTGATGGCTTTGGTCTTAACAAACATGCAGCTGCATGCTAGCAATAATTTAGTTTACTTATTCTGATCTGAAAATAAGGCATTGCCACAGCAAAATTTGGAACAGAAAATACTTGGCTTTTTAAAAGCAGAAATTATACAGTTAGAGAGATGGATATAACCATCTATAAAACTGTAGTGGTAACCATAAAATACGGGTTTCACAAATCTCTTGAAAAACAGAAAGAAAAAAAGTGCTCTTCCAGACTCCCTAGAGAAGATGTTACTCAGCTGATGTCCACCAATTCTTTCTCCAAGACTCAGTGAAATCTCTCAATCTTGTGCTTTCGATTACTTCCCTTAAACAAATGCCAGTCATAGAAAGAACTTCTGTGTGATCTTGTCCATGGCTAACTTTGAACTTGACTATGTAAGAAGTACTGATCAAGTAAAGAAAGTTTTCATGGTGTACAATTTAAAAGACCCCACTAAAACAGCCTCAAAAAACAAAAAAAAGGGCAACATTAGGCCGAAGGAGTTGGACATGGAGAGTTTGAAGAACACACCATTACAGACTTTTGTCTTACACAGCAAGAGAAAGGAACTGTTAGACTTCTCTCAGTATTAGGAGTGGCCAATCACAGTTTTTGGTTATTCTGATGCTATAATGCGTAGCTGTGTACTGCCGCACCACATTCTTATTAAAAGGTGGACATGGGATCCTTAATCTGCGCATGATCTAAGTACATAATTATGCTCTGCATGAAGGTGAAACAGACGTCTGACAAGTGCTGACATAGAAGAACTGAAAAACAGTCCAATTAAATATGGTCAAATTAAATGTAATCTATATTTTTGGTAACTTTTAAATAGCACATGTCCTTGTATGTTCTACTTTGAAAAAAATAAAGTATAAGCAATTAGGTATTTCCAAATGAATGCAGGAACCTCACGACTGCTTAAAACAGGGTGGGGGGTACACTGATCTGTAACCCCAGACAACTGTGTAGCTTACATCCGGCATACGTCCTCATACAGATGTGTAGGTTACATCCTGCATGCGTCCTGATACAGTTATTTCCAATTTGCTACGAGTTCAGGATGGGAAGTTTGGAACCTTTTAAGTCCTTACAAGAAGGGGGGAGGGGGTATAATTTTAATTTATAAACAATTCTTTTGTAATGCCCAGTCAACTGTGTAGATAATGCATGGCAAAGCAAAGCATGATATGTTTGTTATGATGAGTTCAGTACAAGAACCTTAAAAAAAAAAAGTGTGTGTGTGTGTGGGGGGGGGGGGGGGGGGCACATAATACACACAGAAATCAATGCCCAGTATACTCTGTAGGCTATACATCGCAAAGTAAATCATGAATAAAAAGTATTCAATATCAAATTCCATTAAGTCCAGCTTAATCACCCATGACTGAAATACATGACTATAATGATACATTTCATTAAATCAGAACTGGTAAAAGATGTTACTCTCATTCAAGGGTTTGAAAGTGGAAGATGCAGTCTGGAGATCATATCTAAATAATGCCTTCAACGAATCTGCAGTGAATACTTTTCCCTAACAGCAATCAAGCACACACAGTACAACAAAATACGTTGTAAAGTAAGCAACCGTGGAATCCATTAAATGGCTCCTCTCTCTCACTGACAAGAAAGTCTATAAACAGTAAACAGTACACCCAAATTCAATATTCCTCTCTCACTGACAAGAAAGAGTATAAATAGTAAACAGTACATACAAATTCAAAGGGTCACAAAGGACCCTCCCTGAGTGGAGTGAGTGGCAAACATCAAAAGAGAAAAAACAAACACCTGATATCATTATGCCTAATTGCCCAGTGGGTGTTTTATCATGATTGGCAATTTCTTCAGACAGTTTAAAAGCTTATGACCCAATCCAAAGAGCTGCAACAAGATGGGAGACAATCTGTGAAATCTCATTTAAAATTCGAAAACACTTCAGAGAAAGAAAAAAAGAAAAAACAGACGACACTTCAGAGAAAGAAAAAAAGAAAAAACAGACTGACCGATCACCTGCAACAACATGAGCAAGAAGACAACTTTACCCAAATTTACATAACTGGCCCAAAATCTACATGATCAAGAAGAACTTCGCCAACATTCACAATATCAACATTATCAAGCAGAAAGAATGGGCCAGAATTAATCAGAGCCATTCTGATCAAAAGCAACTAACCAGCATTCACATAAAAAGTCATGTGACATACATGATACATTATTGCCCTGATATAACCGTACCAGTTGACTGGGCATAAAATGCCAACTTACTTACTTACTTACATCATACATTTTATTGGACAACGGATTCACAAATACATAAAGTGTACGAATTTATTTACTGAGTAACTCACCACACACAATGTAATCAGTAATTCACAGCCAACAACAACAACACTGCCAACAACTGCTTGTGACCATATGATGGCCAATGTTCTTTGATGCTGTCACAGCATAGGCTGAAAATGTAATGACTTCTGGACAGGTCAGTTGCTGGATTTTAACGTCCTGTCAACCACACAAAGGTTACCTCAGGATGCTTAAACTCTGTCATAAGCAAATGCACATTTTAAAACTCTCTTCACATGTACACCCTTTCCTAAATCAAATTTACAAACTCAGTCTATATACAAATGTAAAACAAATCATACATACAAATGTAAAACAAATCATACATACACAAACATTCTTAAGAGTCGGTCCCATGTTCAAAAAGCAAACAAGGCCTGGACATGCTGGTACTGTCAAGCAGTCCATCCAATTTATTGATACTGGACAATGAAAAAGAAAAAAAAGGAATGGACAGAAGTTCTTGCATTTTAATGTCCCATCAACCACATTGGCTTAGCTCAGGAGAATGGACAGAAACGATAGAAAGGACAAACTGGACCAGGTAGATGACCAAGAAAAAAAGACAATGACATGACAGCCCTGAGATTCCAAACAGGAGGAGATCATGCGGACATCCCCAGCCTACTGTCAGGGGTTACTGGACAATAAACAACTCGACACCTGCCTCAGTCTAACACCAAACTGTACATAACGTCTGCCTCAGTCTGTCAAATACACTGCACCAGTCTGTCAAACACACCTGCCTCAATCTGTCAAACACCAAACTGTACAGAACACCTGCATCAGTATGGCAAACATCCAACTGTACATAACACCTGTACCAGTCTGGCAAACACCCAACTGTATGTAACACCTGCCTCAATCTGTCAAACACACCTGCCTCAGTCTGTCAAACACCAAAGTGTACATAACACCTGCCTCAAGCACCAAACTGTATAGAACACCTACCTCAGTCTGTCAAACCCCAATGTGTACATAACACCTGCCTCAGTCAAACACCAAACTGCATATAACACCTACCTCAGTCTGTCAAACACCAAAGTGTACATAACACCTGCCTCAGTCAAACACCAAAAAGTACATAACACCTACCTCAGTCTCTCAGATACCAAACTGTGTATAACAGCTGCCTCAGTCTGTCAACCAAACTGCATATAACACCTACCTCAGTCTGTCAAACACTAAACTGCATAACACCTACCTCAGTCTGTCAAACACCAAACTGTATATAACACCTACCTCAGTCTGTCAAACACCAAACTGTATATAACACCTACCTCAGTCTGTCAAACACCAAACTGTATATAACACCTACCTCAGTCTGTCAAACACCAAACTGCATATATCACCTACCTCAGTCTGTCAAACACACCTGCCCCAGTCTGTCAAACACACCTGCCCCAGTCTGTCAAACACCCAGCTGTACACATCCAACACCTGCCTCAGTCTCTCAATCACGAAAGTGCACATAAGAATGAGTCCCCACAAGCATCAAATCCTTACATGTATGAATTCACAGTGTCTTCAGTAATGACAGCTGTCCCAATGTGCCAAGGGTAACAGCTTCATCAGCGTTAACAAGACTGGCTGTTTCAGCAGATTCAACAGATTCAAAACCTTCAAATACTCTGTTTCCCCTGTCCTGTGAATAATAAACTACTTTCCCCTGTCCTGTGAATGATAAACACTCTGTTTTCCCCTGCTGCGTGAATGATAAACACTCTGTTTTCCCCTGCTGCGTGAATGATAAACACTCTGTTTTCCCCTGCCCTGTGAATGATAAACACTACATTTTCCTCTGTATGGTGAATGATAAACACTCTTTCCCTCTGTCCTGTGAATGATAAACACTCTGTTTTCCTCTGTTCTGTGAATGATAAACACTCCAATTTCCTCTGTCCTGTGAATGATAAACACTCTATTTTCCTCTGTCTGGTGAATAATAAACACCCTCTTTTCCTCTGTCCTGTGAATGATAAATACTCTCTCTTCCTCTGTCCTGTGAATAATAAACACTCTCTTTTCCTCTGTCCTTTGACTGCAGTGTAACTGACAAACAGCTGCACGCTCCCCTCCTTTGGAGCTGCAGCCAAAAGTGCAGGCATCCCAGCCTGTATGCAGGGATCTTAAAACATCACGGTCAGTGATGAAAACTTCAAAATTATTTGTTCCTTTCTGACCGGAGGCCAAGAAAAATGGGTAGAAATTATAACTGATTACAAACAAATGACCTGGGAAATGGCAACTGCTAGAACACAGTTGTATCCGAAGCAGACAAAAGATTGCATGCATAGCACACAATGTGGGGGTTGGGAGGGGGGGGACTTAGTAACTAGATCCCAACGTCCTGTCAACAGCACCATTCTCTTAATTATTAATGCCAGATTAAAGACAGGTATAAAAAGGTATGGACAGAAAAAACAAAACAAAAACAACACTACCCGTCCCTAATAGAACAGTCCCTGTGGACGTAAAGCAACACTGAAGAAGAAGAGAGAAAAAAGCACACACACACACACACACACACACACACACACACACAAATAAGTTACAAATGGCAAATACCAGTGCCATATGGCAGCAGTCTGCACATACCACCTATCAGCTATCATCACTTAGCTGCTCAACAAGACCCACACAAAATGATCTGATTTATAAACAAAAAGAATTCTGTGGGGAAAAAATCAGGAGAATGGACCAGAAGAACGACAAGACAGAAAGAGAAAGAAGGCAGAAAAACAAGAGAGAGAGAGAGATAGAGACAGAGAGAGAGAGAAATAGGAAAGGGAAATCACATGACAGCCCTGAGATTCCAGACAGAAGGGAAACATTAGACGTCCCCAGCCTCCCCGTTTTTATATCTATATATATACTGGGGAGGTAGTTACAGATATGTAGGGGAAGGGAGTTATACATACAGGGGGAGGGAGTTACAGAACAAGGCTGTAAAGAACAAATAATTACTGAAAAGCATTTGCATTCTGCTACTTTGTAGCAACAATAAACTGTGTTCATAAATATGACTAGTAGCACCCTTTCTACTCAACATACTGTTGAAAACTGGCTACGGTAGTTATGTGAAAAATGCAGTACGCAACTTGAATCAGTCAATGCAGTTCCACAGAATGATGCAACTGATCGCTGGCCTTCACAATGGCATCAGGAGTAAACATCCTGCAAAAATGAGGACAACTTACAGCCATTGCCATGAACAGGAGTTACGTAAGCACACAGGATTCTGAAAATGCTGATGAATTAAGGAATACGTATCACAACAAAGGTTACAACAAAAATGTCACAATGAATGTCAACAGAATCATTTCTATTCACAAACCTTAGCTGCACTCAGTTTAAAAATTAACAGTGAAACTGTATGTCAGTTACAGAATTATGATAATGAAATCAGAACTAATGATGATCAATTTAGAACTGAAGGGGACGAATTGAGAATTTTTCTCCCAGTGTATGATGCTGGAGCATGGAAGCAAGATTCATGCAATGTTACAAGTTTGACACAAACAATATGATGAGGAGAAGAAAAAAAAAAAAAAATATGTCATAGTAACACCCAAACTCCAAGCACTGGTTTACGACATCTTTTCTTCAACCACTGCTGTATTTAGTTAGGCCATAGGGTCCAGAAAACTGTCAGCTAACGAGTAGTTTTTTGTTGGTGCTCAAACAGTAGTAAGTTTGTTACAAACAACTCAAATTATATCACACGTTTGTTTTATAACTGACTGTCTTGCTTACCAAAATAAACCAAAATCGTTTGAATCGAGACGGAAATCTTTTTTTTTAACCCAGGGTGGATGCGTCGGGTGATTACGTGGGTGCTTGGGCGCTAGGTTGCTTCTACAGTCATATTAGTACCCGAACCCTTCGGAGGGTGCTGACCACATTGCTGGACAGCTGCGTGGAGATAAAGAGTACCCCTTCAGTGGCATAACTAAATCTGGCAGAGTTTGGAGGAAGGTGCCGGAAAGCAATGCTCAGAGTGTGAGCAACACCATATCTTTAAACATTCAGCACATGACATTTAAAAAGAAGAACAGCAAAAAAAGAACGGATTTTCACTGCTGCATGTTTTGAGTGCTTGTATTAATCATTACTATAGATTTCAGAAATAATATGAATTGTTTTTACCCAATATGAGATTTTGTGAATTTGCAGCAAGTTATTTACAAGTACACAATTTTCCAACATTTTCCATGTGGCCGACATTTTCAAGCAAAAGACATTCAAGTTATATGTCAGCATAGAATTCAGTGCAGTCACAATATATACTGTACACTCCATTGTACACTACTGGATGTGGACAGCGCACTGTAAACTTGAGCCACAGAGAGCGTCAGTAAACTTCCCGACAGGTTTGTACAGGATTGTTATTTTAACATTTCTGAGCATAAAGACTATTTTCCAACACCAAGCTGTGGCTCAGTTAAATGCACAGAAGTTTAAAGTTGAAGGAATTCTGCACTTTCCTTTTATCATCCATCATTTGGCCTGCCATTTGTTTCTTCTTCCAAATACCTTCTGACACCCACGTGCTGAAAATCCAACAATAAAAATGCAAGACTTGTGGCTTTCGCACCTTATCCTGCTTTGGACCCCACATTTGGAGTTCACTCCCACAAGACTTTAGAGTTAGACACTGCTCAACCCTGTCATCTTTTTAAAGCCAACCTGAAAACCGCCTTCTTCTCACAGTATTTTCGCCCCGACTAACATCAGTACCCAGTTTCTGCAAGTCATTGTGTGTGTGTGTGTGTGTGTGTGTGTGCGCGTGTGCATGCATGTGCACACACATGCACACGCAGGCATGTACAATACAGATCAGTGTCATACACATTTGAATTCATTGCAGTGTGTGTGTGTGTGTAGTGTGTGTTTATTTGTTTTTCAGTATAATACTTTATGTAAATTGTTTTGGTAGGACTGTGCTCTACATGTGTATAGAATATCATATTTAGGTTAATATGTATCATGTGAGCACTCAGGGCGTTGATGAGCACATGATAACCGTACATTATTATTATTATTATCACAAAATCCCCAAACAGCAACCTGCAGCAGCCAGTCACATTGCCAGTGTCCTTGTCTGCCTGACCCGGTCACTCAACATGGTGCCAAAATGCCAGTGGTTCTCTTCCCACACTTTCTGGTACCTCAATGTAACACCAGTGTTGACACGGAAAATAACACCAGCTTTACCAGGCACTGGACACCAGTGTTGATATGGAAAGTAACACATTTCAATAGGGACTGGACACCAGTGTTGACACAGAAAGTAACACCGGCTTCAACAGGCACTGGACATCAGTGTTGACATGGAAAGTAACACCGACTTCAACAGGCACTGGGTGAAGGTGTTGACATGGAAAGTAACACCAGTTTCAACAGGCACTGGACACAGGTGTTGACACAGAAAGTAACACCAGCTTCAACAGGCACTGGACACCAGTGATGACTTAGAAAGTAACACCAGTTTCAACAGGCATTGGACAAAGGTGTTGACATGGAAAATAACACCAGCTTCAACAGGCACTGGTTTTAACTGCCTTCTCTGATTGTAAATGGGTTAGTAATGGGGCGGTGAACTAAACCTGAAATACAAAGTACTGGAAACTCATATGAAAGTCAGTGGCTGGAAGTGTACACAAGGACAGGTTGATGGTGCCTCTGAGTTTAAAACGGCAGCAACAAGTGTGTGTTGGTGGTGCAGGGCGCGATTCTGCGAAGACGACAGATTCTTCAGGCCTGGGACTGGGATTGGGACTGGCACTCCTTGGACTGGTTGAAGTGGCCGACAAAGTTGAGCCACTGGTGACCCTGGTTCTTGCTCGGCAGCCTATAAACACACAAAATGGACAATGGATTATACTTCTGGGAGGCACTAGCAGTACAGACCGAGACTTGATCACTTACTGAACTGGGTACAAGCAGGGCAGAGGCAGAGACAGTTTATTTTTATTTTTTATATAACAGATCCTCTTCAGCACCACAGAAGCAGCAGTGAAACCAAAGTCAAAAAGTCAAAAAGGTCAGCTGACAGAAAATGGAGGTAGGAAAGGCAAGGGGAGACCAACAGAGACAAACTGGGGGTGGGGGTGGGGTAAAAGGACAAATTAAAACTGACATAAACTTCATTCAAAATAAAACCCAATCCCAATTTTTTTTGCCATGACACTCTCGCACATGGTGGTGCACCAGCATGCCAAGTTTGGTTACAAGAAGTCGAGCAGTTCAGAAGATATCTTGTTGCAAACAAGCTAACAGGGACAGTCCCCAACTTTGTTATGGGGGTAAGAGATTAGTCAGCAGTTAGATGTCAACTGTACAGTGTCACTTCAGGACTACTAAACTCTGTTGTAAACAAATGCATATATGATGATGATGATGATGATATATTGTTTTATATTTCAGAATTCGTCTAATATGTAACCTCTAGCTCCAGTAAAATCTACAAAATCAATTCTTACACAAAGACAAAACACAACATCCACATGTATATTCAGCAATATGCATCACATACTAGAGCCAGTAAATTCCTCCTTATACATGAAGAGAGGGTGAAATCTCATGCTACTGCTAACAGTAACAACAGCGTAAAATATCTCCAAATTTTGAACCCACCTTTCTACCAAAATTATCTACCTTCAAAGGAAACTGCATCAGATACATTGTTTTCTATTGTGCTTGAAGACCTACAGACATTTTGATCTCTTTACCTCATATCCACGTCCTGTCCCATCTCTTGCTCTTCTGCACGGTCAGTGTCCCTGAACAGAGAACTGAACTCTGTGCTGCTGAGCTCATCCTTCACTTTGGTCGGATCAAACTTCATCAAGCCTGAAGAAAGACAGTGCACTGGTAAAATTACAAGTTTATAAAGTAGATAATAGCCAGTGGGTGTACTGGAGTACAATACTGATAAACAATTGATTTTCAATGCCCAGTCAACCATGGCAGTTATATTAGGGCAAAATATGTTTTGTGAGAGCACAATATGAGCTAAAAATATCTACATATTACAACCAGAACATTAGTGATTTAAAACAGGTAAAAAGTGTGTAAAAATAAAAAAGGTGGGGGTGGGGGGGGGAAGTATATCAAAAATGTAACAAAAACTTGTAAGTTTCCCAAACTGGTTACACCTTTCAGATAATCCATGACCTTGGTTCAGTTCTGCTTCAGCTTTTCTGTCTTCAAAAGAGTGGTCTGTGGACACCGTCTTGTGACTCTGTCCCTCACAATAATTATTAATGAAGCCTTAAAATGGCTCTCATTGCTGTCCATCTCAATGCAGGAGTCATTCTGGTGGTGACAGTGTAGTGTTAGGCCCAGTCTCCCTCTTCCCCCACCTCTTGGGACCTCGCTCACCGCCAGTACCTCTTTGGCGATAACTCAGCAAAGGGTTCATACAAAAAATCATTTTAAGATTCATGAACTTTTCACAAACCTTTGCAATATGGTGCAGAAAAGCAACACAAAGGTATGCAACTCTTCCATACATCCAGTAAAGGGGCGTAACCCTTATTATAGCTGACGGCCGACACACACTCCACTAGTCAAAACTAATAGGAAGTGCATTCTTTGTGATCTCGCACAGTGATTTTTTTTAAAAACTACGGTTCGGTCTTGGGAAATGCAGTTTTTGACTGATAAGCTGATAGTTTTTCCCTAGCACTCTGAAGACCCACAAATTCACAAACTTTCACAGACCCCACTCAGTTTTCACAGACTTTCAAAGCCTTGAAAAGATCATCCCATTTTCCCCAAACTTTATTGTCCCTAATATGCTTTTAGTATCTGAGAACATTAAACAAGAAGAACCAACCCCAAACTTTCAAAGACCTTCAAGGACCATGCGAACCCTGTCAGCATTAAACAACTTTAACCAATCAATGGCCAAGGTCGCACAATTCTTGGCTTGCAGCCACAAAACCCACTCACTGAGATCAATGTCTCCAAGCTGCTGGGCCTTCCTGAGCAGCTGAGCTGGGGTCAGGAACTGGGGAATGCGGCAGAAGACGCAGGTGGGTGTGGCATCTGCAGGGAAGAGACCCAGACCTTGCAGCAGGGTGGTGAAGTAGGGATCTCTCAATGCTCGATCTTCCTCCTCATTCACCATCACCAGCGGAATGGACTTGTCTTGTACTGAAAGAGAAACACGGCACGCCATTACAGACTCACCCAGAATGAACTAGCATCAGAACAAAGGTAGCTTTATCTCTCAAACAGTCTGGTAAATCATGTGCAGACATCCTGCACGAAAACTAGCATCAGATCAAAAGGTGGCTTTATCTTTCAACAGTCTGGTAAATCATGTGCAGACATCCTGCACGAAAACTAGCATCAGATCAAAAGTGACTTTATCTCTCAACAGTCTTGTAAATCGTGAACAGACATCCTGCACCAAAAGAAATTTGCAACATTGTGACAGGTCCTCCTAGAACAAGCTAGTGCCATCACAATTGTGATTTTAACTCTCAACAATGCAGCCAACCATGGACAGACAAACTCCACTGAAAGCACACAAAACAACACTTCTAATAAACAGAATTTAAATGAAATCATTCTTTGTTCATCTAGCACTACTTTCATATGGAAATTAGCAGTGTAAAGACAAAGCTATGCACTATACTCACATGCGTAGAATCTAGCCAGTGGTTCTTCCACATGTACACGATACTCGCAGTCTCGCACACCTGGAAACACCAGTCAGTATTATGTCATCAATGCATGGGTTTGTATGGCAACAGAAGGCTTTGTATGGCAATAGAAGGCTTTGTATGGCAACAGAGGGCTTTGTGTGGCATCATAAGGCTTTGTGGGTGATGGAAGGAAGGATTTGTGTGGCAACAGAAAGCTTTGTATGGCAACATAAGGTTTTGTATGGCAACAGAAGGTGTCGCATGGCAACAGAAGGCTTTGCATGGCAACAGAAGGCCTTTTGTGGCAACAGAAGGCTTCGTGTAGCAACAGAAAGCTTTGTATGGCAACATAAGGCTTTGTGTGGCAACAGAATGCTTTGTATAGCAATAGAAGCTTTGTGTGGCAATAGAAGGCTTTGTAAGATTTGTGTGGCAACAGGAGGCTTTGTATGGCAATAGAAACTTTGTGTGGCAATAGAAAGATTTGTAAGATTTGTGTGGCAGCAGAAGGCTTTGCGTGGCAGCAGAAGGCTTTGAATAGCAAGGGACTAGGTACAGTAATAGCTCACTAACCACATGCATGACAGGCTTTGTACAGCAGTGCATAGCTTGGTATGGCAGTAGATCACCATACAATTCACAGCATTGTATGGCAGCAGATCACCATACAATACACAGCTTTGTGTGGCAGTAGATCACCATACAATACACAGCTTTGTATGGCAGTTGATCACCATACAGTACACAGCTTTGTGTTGCAGTAGATCACCATGCAATACACAACTTTGTGAGGCAGGAGATCACCATACCACTTGCCACATATATAACATCCAGAAAAAGTATATTTTCACCGTGTCCATGTCTGACATATATATCAGCTAAACAGGGACCACTTTTACTGTCCACTTTCCACATATATATAGACAGGGACCAGTTTCACTGTCCACTCTCCACATAAATAACAGCCAAACAGGGACCAGGTTTACTGTCCACTTTCAACACACATATATATATATACAGACAGGGACCAGTTTTACTGTCCACCTTCCATATAAATAACAGCCAGACAGGGACCAGTTTTACTGTCCACTTTCCACATATATATAACAGCCAGATAGAGAAGGCATGTTGGCCAGAAGAAAAACAAACATTTTCACTGTTTCCATGACTCACATGCATAAAACAGCCAAACAGGGCCCAATTTTACTGTCCACTTTCCACACATATATAACATCCAGACAGAGAAGGCACACTGAAGCACTGACCCAGTCTGACGTAGGCAGCCTCCAGCAGCTGATCCTGTAGCCATCGCAGGTGCCCCTCGTGCCCCGCCCCCTGGATCTTCGCCAACAGGAAGGGCAGCAACTGCTCCTGGGTCAGGCCAGACAACTCTGCCGCCATGATGGAGTTCCTCTTGGCCTTGTCAGCAGTCCCTTGGAGCTAAGCAGTTGGGATTGGATCAAGGACAGCTCTGTTAGCATCTTCCAGCATGCATTTAAAACTTCAATCTTTCTCAAAATGAACAAACACCACACACATGGCCATACCCACACACGTACACACTAGCAATAAAGCATACGTACACACATGTATTCAAATAAAGCATGCATAGATGTGCGCATGCACACACAAACTACAAAAGATGAGTAAAAGAACATATTTCTAACCAACCTCTTTGATTTCCTCAGACAAAGCTTCCATCTGTTTCTCTTCAAGCCAGCCGTTGTGTAGCAAATGAAGCATCACCTGTCAATTAAGTCAGTCCATCAATATAACCAATCAATCCATCCATCTCAGGACAGTGTCATTCTTTGATTCATGGAGACACCTAGCAAGCAGTCACCACTGCGCTAAACACCTGACCTTTGTTTTGCCTCCCCATTGATTCAACATGTCTATTCTTCCTGTCCATTTAAAAATGAACAATGTGCAAACCTGCATACAGCTGCTGGTCAAAATGCAGCTTGGGAAAACCTTTCCCATTACCTTCACACCATCTCCCTTTCTACCCTGTACCTAGCAGACAGCCACAGGTATGATGTCTACCCACCTCCCTGTTTTACTATGTACCTAGCAGACCAGCCACAGGTATGATGTCTACCCACCTCTCTGCTCTACCCTGTACATAGCAGATAACCACAGGTATCATGTCCACTTACCTCTCTGCTCTACCCTGTACCTAGCAAAGCCACAAGTATGATGTCTACCCACCTCCCTGCTCTACCCTGTACCTAGCAGATAAGCCACAGGTATGATGTCCACTTACCTCTCTGCTCTACCCTGTACCTAGCAGACAAGCCACAAGTATGATGTCTACCCACCTCCCTGCTCTACCCTGTACCTAGCAGATAAGCCACAGGTATGATGTCCACTTACCTCCCTGCTCTACCCTGTACCTAGCAGACAAGCCACAAGTTTGATGTCCACCCACCTCCCTGTTCTTCCCTGTACCTAGCAGATAAGCCATGAGTATGATGTCCACCCACCTCCCTGCTTTACCCTGTACCTAGTAGATAGCCACAGGTATGATGTCTACCCACCTCCCTGTTTTACTATATACCTAGCAGACAAGCCACAGGTATGATGTCTACCCACTTCCATGCTCTTCCCTGTACCTAGCAGACCAGCCATGGGTGTGACATCTACCCACCTCCCTGTTTTACCCTGCACCTAGTAGACAAGCCACAGGTATGTCTACCCACCTCTCTGCTTGACCCTGTAAGTAGCTAACAAGCCATGGCAATGACACCTATCCACCTCTCTGCTCTACCCTGTCAAGCCATAGGTATGAACTCTACCCATGCTCACTGACAATGTAAACCAGTGAACAAAGTACCCAAACATTCTTACCTCCGTTCATTCTCACCTTCTGTCATGTAAACCAGTGAACTAAGTACCCAAACACTCCTGCCTCCATTCATTCTCACCTGCTGTCGTGTAAACCAGTGAACTAAGTACCCAAACACTCCTGCCTCCATTCATTCTCACCTGCTGTCGTGTAACAGATGATCCACGACTGTGGAGTTGGGTGACAAGGTCGTCAACCATGTTGACTGATCCCTGTAATTCTGTGGTCCATGTGAACAGCAAGTCTTGCTCCTCTTCCGTCAGGCCGCCAATGCCCAGTAGATTTCTGTGGGTGGAAAAAAGGGGACAGATTTTACTTGTCTGTTATAATGGACCAGTCAGTGGGAGACATTGTTGGATAGCTACAAGTTCCAGACAGAAAGACAGACAAAGAGAGAAAGGATAGAGAAGAAGGAAGAGAGAGACAGAGAACTCGAACTCAAATATGAAAACTTTATTTTACAAGGACTGTAGTTTAGGTTCAGTCAAAAACCTAACTAGTCCTTGCTAAGCTACCGATGAGTAAATCTAAAATTACAGGGCATCATTTACATGATGATTTATATGATGACAGAGAGAGAAAGACTGCGAGGCAGAGACAGAGAGACACACAGAGAGTTACATTGCAGTCATAATAATAAGTGTAGAAGCACAAGAATATTACACTTTAATTGCTTTTGTGAATAGATGTAAATATAAACAGGCAGACTTGATGTGAGGCAGCGAAGATGCACCACAGTGATAATTCTAGCCTTTGTCCTGAGCAAAGGATATGCAACAAAATGATCTGGACAAGAATGAGGCAGGCTCCATATAAACAAACAGTTAAGTCAATTTTCTACTTTAAACCTCGTTGTGAATTGTTTAGTCACAAACATGAAAAAAAAAGGGTGTTTATTTTCCATTTTACATGCTAATCAGAACGTTTACTCAAAAGGGTCCTGTGATCAGACAGCCCTCTGTGGCTATGGGCAGGGAGCATGTAAGTAAGTAAACATGTCGCTTAACATCTGCAGAAACAAGATGGCTTATTAGGGATGGGGAAGCGGGGGGGGGGGGGGGGGGCAAAGGGGAGAAAGAGTGAGCAGCTCAACCACGCACTCTGACCCTGAAAAGACCAAGGAGGCCGTGGACCACCACCAGAACAACTATGTTAAGGCAGTGGGGACCTTGCCAGTGCAAAGCAAGTAGCATACTCCACTAATTGCTGTTTCAACTGCTGTGTGGAGCAGAGTCACAAGTAGTGAGCAGACATCAGGTCAGTTCAAAGTCTCATCAGGGGTCCAGTGTTTAGACAGACCCTCTGTGAGTAGTGAGCAGACATCAGGTCAGTTCAAAGTCTCATCAGGGGTCCAGTGTTTAGACAGACCCTCTGTGAGTAGTGAGCAGACATCAGGTCAGTTCAAAGTCTCATCAGGGGTCCAGTGTTTAGACAGACCCTCTGTGAGTAGTGAGCAGACATCAGGTCAGTTCAAAGTCTCATCAGGGGTCCAGTGTTTAGACAGACCCTCTGTGAGTAGTGAGCAGACATCAGGTCAGTTCAAAGTCCCATCAAGGGTCCAGTGTTTAGACAGACCCTCTGTGAGTAGTGAGCAGACATCAGGTCAGTTCAAAGTCTCATCAGGGGTCCAGTGTTTAGACAGACCGTCTGTAGCTGTGAGCAGTGAGCAGACATCAGGTCAGTTCAAAGTTTCATCAAGGGTCCAGTGTTTAGACAGACCCTCTGTGAGTAGTGAGCAGACATCAGGTCAGTTCAAAGTCTCATCAAGGGTCCTGTGTTATGACAGGCCCTCTGTGGCTGTGAGCAATGAGCAGACATCAGGTCAGTTCAAAGTCTCATCTTCAAAGCCAAGCAGTGTACTCACCCTGAGGAGTTGGCATCTTTGTGGCCAGTCATGTTAAACAGTTTCTGGGCACACTTTGCAGGGTCGCTGGATGCCATGCTCATGAAAGTCTCCATGATGAACTCTATCAGGTCATTGAACTCCACCTGATGAACACACACACAGGATGTGCAAACCCACAGATGGTGAGATGTTTGCTCACCATGATGCATTCTAATCCACCCCTGCCTTATAACTGTTCATGAGTTTCCAGCCAAGTCCTAATCATTACTTAGTTAACCATAGTTTTCCCACTGCTGGCCAAGGCCAGAATTGTTTCCTTACACAAACCCACCTAGTTTCAACAGTTACAGTTTTCACAACACTTGAATCCACATGTTCACTGCTACCCCTGCATGTAAACGGCAAGAGTATGGCAGTGTTCTGAGGATTTAAAGTGCTTTCAACTCACCCTGTATCTTTTCAACCCTTTCATTTTCAACGCCGAGGCCACAGCAGTATACCCAGCCTAGGTAGGTACTTCACGAGCAAACAATTCTCCAAGACCTTGAATGACAGTATCCTTCTCAGCTGTGTGCGCGCGTGCACAGGTGCGTGCGTGCGTGTGTGTGTGCCGGTCCATGTGTGCTCTTTATTGGCATTGTGTGCATGTGATCCTAAGTGTGTGTGTGTGTAGGTGTGTGTGCGCACATGATCTTGTGTGCGTGTACTTTTTGCCATGCTTTGTATGAACAGTTTAGTAATTTTCATATTTTTTGTATGCTTGTATACCACTGATCTGTATAATTATGGATATTTGGCTCTGTATGTTTTTCTTCAAGTTGTAAAGTGCTTTGAGTTTCCAAAAGTGCTCTATAAGTTCCCAGTAATCATTCATTATTACTATCCCATGCTTGTTTACTCCCTGTGTCCAATCAAACCGCATGAAAGTAGACAATTTTATTTAAACTGCACAGTTAAAATGAAGCTGCATACATGAGAAGTAAATGCAGTAGCCCCCCTTTATTCGTAGTTGAGACAGTTTTGACCCACAGACACAGATTAAAAAATCTGCTTTGTCCATCTGAGACTCAGGTACAAGACTGGATTGACATGGTTGTCCCTGTTCATGTGCTCAGGAGTGATGCATGTTCAGTCTTGGTGAGACCACAGTCTACAGAAACACACAGCGTTTAAAACCTTATTATTTTTGTAACCGTGCACTTTGGGCTCACGTTGGGCATAAGTGCCTTACAAATACTTTTACATTACAGTGTACGCCATATCATTATTTTCTTCATCATTTTCATGTAAAACCACTCTCTCACTCTATCTGCTCCTAATTTTTTTTAAGCAGATTTACCAAATTGGCCACACTGTCAGGTTCTAATAAGAATTCATCTATAGCCTGTCACAAGTTAGATACACAACGATGTACCTCAGAATTAATCTGACACTGCTGTCAGTCAGTGGATCATCAACAGGCTGCCAATGACAAAATCTGGCAAGGTATAAAATCAGAGGCAATGCAACAAAGACTTACGTATTTGCGGCAAAGGACATCACCCCAGATCTCTGAGAACGTCTTCAGGATGGGTAGCTGTAGCAGAACGTCGTCACGGCTACAGTCCCCAGCAATGTGATACATCATGGTCATGATTGCTACGTTGAGTGACTCGTTGTTGGTGGCGTACTGCTCCAGTAGACTGCCGTATTTCTGCACCACGTCATCATCCGCATACCTGTGTCAGACATGCAAAGCTGTTTACAGTCTGGGTATACATATACATACTGTTTTCATGTACATAATGTAACTTGGGGCTATGGAACAGTTCACATGATGATCAAAGAATGTAACTTGGGGCTATGAAACAGTTCACATGATGATCAAAGTATTTATATGCATTATGTGTATTTTATCTGTATTTATGTAGTGTTGTTGTGTGTGTTTTTGGGGGGGTCTGTGTCATGGTTTTTTAATGCATCACTTTTGCTAAGTACTACAGATCTGCTTATTGCTGTGGAAAACAGATCCATGACAGTGGTGATGAAGACCAGAACTCCCTGCTAGATGATCAGCACATTATGAGGTTAAGAGGTAGACTGGAGCCCCCAAAAGCACCTGGCAGAGCTGTGGGGTAGAAAGAGGTACAGAAACACCCTAGGCAGAGCTGTGACTGTGAGGTAGGAAGAGGTACACAACCCCCCCTAGGCAGAGCTGCTAGGTCAAACAGAGGTACAGAAACACCCTAGGCAGAGCTGCAAGGTCAAGCAGAGATACAGAAACACCCTAGGCAGACCTGTGAGGTAGAAAGAGGTACAGAAACACCCTAGGCTGAGCTGGGCAGTAGGAAGAGGTACACAAACACCCTAGGTAGAGCTGCTAGGTCAAGCAGAGGTCCAGAAACACCCTAGGCAGAGCTGTGATGTACAAAGAGGTAGAAAAACACCCTAGGCAGAACTGTGACACAAACACCTTAGGCAGAGCTGCAAGGTCAAGCAGAGGTCCAGAAACACCCTAAGCAGAACTGTGATGTACAAAGAGGTAGAAAAACACCCTAGGCAAAACTGTGGGGTACAAAAGAGGTAGAAGAACACCCTAGGAAGAGCTGTGAGGTCAAGCAGAGGCAGAAAAACACCCAAGGCAGAGCTGTGAAGTACAAAGAGGTAGAGAAGCCCCCTGGGCAAAGTTGTGGGGTCAAGCAAGACAAAAAAGAGATGAAAGAAGGCATTCGGCTGAGTTGTTACATAAAGCAGAATTAAAGGGGAAAAAATGAGTAAAAAGCACTCACTGTTTAATGTGTGACAACATGGAGAATGGCGGAGGGACATAACCCTGAGAAACCCACTCTTCCAGTAGGAGCAGGTAGGTATTGTTGGCATGAATGAGATCACGCAGGTAGACCATGTCGTATGGTGACTGATGGGAGCGAAGCAGCAGGATGAACAAGCGTCGCAGGTCTGCCATCTGAGCAAGGCACTCTGTTGGCAACAAAGCATTATACAGAAAGAAAATGAACAATGCGCCCTCTTCATAAGTCAGCCTTAACTGACCAAATACGATAGATAACATAAACTTTTAAACTTTACTTTTCAGCTGATCAGTGCAATGCTAGCTGCTTATCAACAGTAAGATTACTGCACTTACAGTCTCCTGTTGTTGTTGTTTTCTTATTCCTGAGCAACAATGGTAGAGGATGAAGGGAGAGGAGTTGTGACTTACTCTGCAAGGTGTGCATGTAATCTCCATCTTGTGACTTACTCTGCAAGGTATGCATGTAACCTCCATCTTGTGACTTACTCTGCAAGGTATGCATGTAACCTCCATCTTGTGACTTACTCTGCAAGGTATGTCTGTAATCACCATCTTGTGACTTACTCTGCAAGGTATGTATGTAATTTCCATCTTGTGACTTACTTTGCAAGGTGTGCATGTAATCTCCATCTTGTGACTTACTTTGCAAGGTATGTATGTAACCTCCATCTTGTGACTTACTCTGCATCTTGTGACTTATTTTGCAAGGTATGTATGTAACCTCCATCTTGTGACTTACTCTGCAAGGTGAGCATGTAACCTCCATCTTGTGACTTACTTTGCAAGGTGTGCATGTATTTCCATCTTGTGACTTACTTTGCAAGGTGTGCATGTAATTTCCATCATCTTCTTCCATTTCCCTGTTGTGAGTCAGGATCACCTGGAACAGCTGGTTCAGTGTACACACCACCAGGTGGAGCCTGCACACACACACAACCATGATAACTGCTGTAAGAGTCAGGGTTGAACATGGCACAACCTAAAGGAACAAAACACTATTCACCAAATTTGTCCAAAGCAGATGAAATACCCACTGACACCATCCCATTTTCCAACTTTAGTACTACCCAGCATCACTGAAATATTGTAATACTATTTATGAATGAACCAATACATGCACACATGCACACGTAAACACACACAAGTAGGGCTGGCCAAAAACGTTAACCACTATGCTGAAGTGAAAAATCTGGGAGTGCATCTCTTGCAGTGTCAGTCTGCTTGGCGACAGCACTGCACCTTCTGCCTCTTTTATCTGTCATTATTTGTTAAGTCAACACCCATCACCTTCCTTCACTGTCATCACCTTCCTTCACGGGCTTGTGATAATAACCCACTATACAAAGTGTAGCCACAGAAGGCTCAGGAGTTCAGGATTCGGATTACACATCAATTTTCAAGGATCTGCATCCTCAGGTGACCTTCATCTTCACCTAACAGATCCAATCCAGTGCAATACATTTGCACGACACTCTGGCTCATGAAGAAGATGCACTGTCACGCCATGTCTGATTACCAAAGGCACGGTGGTTCAGAAGATTTGTCCAAAAACTCAATCCAGACACATGAACAAGATTCAGATTCAGATTCTTTATTCACCAAGTTTTACAACAAGGAAAGCGTCTCCAAAGCGGTAAGCATACAAACATAAGCAAACAACAATACTGACATACATCAACTAGCAACCCATTTACACTAACAAAACAACACCCAAACGCACATACTCACACCTGCACAAGCGCGCACGCACACACGCACGCACACACACACTTTGACAAGAGATAGACAAGGTAGTTCTAATACCCTCTCCCCCCACCCCCACCAACTTTTCTACATGAGGGAGGGGGTACTACAACCCACCTGTATCTGATGAGAGGGCAGATGTCCTGTTTCTGCACCTGGCCAGTCAGAATCTCACAGTTGTGATACCCTTGGTACACCAGGAACCCGAAGACATCCAGGTTCAGCAAGTACCTAAAATCACAACACAAAATTGTTGTACAAAGTTGGTCGGTTCCTTTGGTTTTTAGTAATAATAACAACAACAAAATTCATGCTAAAATAACAAAATATTTCTGAAGTGAGAACCTCTAATGTAAAAACAGACCATGCCTGGCCAGAGTTGTAGCAGTATTCCCACTGAGTGCGTTGATCTCTGCTTCATATGAGAGACTGTCTATGGTAGTCAATCAAAGTATTTGAACATACTGACAACCTCACCTTCACAGTTGATGCTGATGATAGGAGGCTTGACCTGTCCATTAGAAGTAAACCCTGACAAAAGATAACCACTCCATGGAACATCCCTTTCTTGGGGGGGAAGGGGGGGAGAAGGGGGGAGGAAGAGGGGTCACTGTGTGATGTATGTCACAGAACCATTACTCACCTGTACTGATTAAACTCTATGTGGGTATGTCTGGCAAAGCTGAGGAAGAAGCCAACAGTCCACATGAAGAACGAATCTTCAAGCACACCTTCCTGGCTGTTGAGCAACACTTTCTGAAAATGCACAGGACCCCCATAGAGCGTACACTTAAAGCCAGTCACATCACATCACTGCACTACTGTGCCTATGCAACGTGGTAAAGCAAGCACAAGAACAATGCTGTACTACTTCTGATATGCCAGAATGCACACATATACACGAAAGTCCCAAGAAAGAAATGGAGGAACATATATATATATGCAAATACCCTGGTTATTGCCATGTCTGTCTAAACACAGCATTAAAAGAAATCCATACATGCAAAACATCAATAAAGAACAGCTGCTATAAATTAAGCGGTTGAGTGAGGGGTGATTCCTGTGAAGGCAGTGGAGTTACTGATACCTCTAATAATGTGTGGCAGTCTGACACTAGTTCTATGGCAGGATGCTGGGTTTTCCTCCCAACACACCCTGGTTTTCTCCTCCGCTTCCTTCTCTGGTAAAGTGCCGCTGAGTTATCTGTACCACCTGCCCTTCTTTTCCTCAGTAAAGCTCTGCCGAGTTATTTGTACCGTCTGCCCTTCTTTTCCTCAGTAAAGCTCTGCTAAGTTATCTGTACTGTCTCCCCTTCTTTTCCTCAGTAAAGCTTGGCTGAGTTATCTGTACCACCTGCCCTTCTTTTCCTCAGTAAAGCTCTGCCGAGTTATTTGTACCGTCTGCCCTTCTTTTCCTCAGTAAAGCTCTGCTATCTGTACTGTCTCCCCTTCTTTTCCTCAGTAAAGCTTGGCTGAGTTATCTGTACCGTCTGCCCTTCTTTTCCTCAGTAAAGCTCGACTGAGTTATCTGTACCGTCTGCCCTTCTTTTCCTCAGTAAATCTCAGCTAAGTTATTTGTACCATCTGCCCTTCTTTTCCTCAGTAAAGCTCTGCCGAGTTATTTGTACTGTCTGTCCTTCTTTTCCTCAGTAAAGCTCGGCTAAGTTATCTGTACTGTCCGCCCTTCTTTTCCTCGGGAAAGCTCCGCTATCTGTACTGTCTGCCCTTCTTTTCCTCAGTAAAGCTCTGCTACCTTTTCCTCAGTTAAGTTCTGCTAAGTTATTTGTACTGTCTGCCCTTCTTTTCCTCAGTAAAGCTCTGCTGAGTTATTTGTACTGTCTGCCCTTCTTTTCCTCAGTAAAGATCTGCTAAGTTATTTGTACTGTCTGCCCTTCTTTTCCTCAGTAAAGCTCTGCTGAGTTATTTGTACTGTCTGCCCTTCTTTTCCTCAGTAAAGCTCTGCTGAGTTATTTGTACTGGCTTCCTCTACCTTATAGTTATGCCATCAGACATTACACACCCAGTTCACTAGCTCCAGCTTACTTAAAAACATGACACAGCAGCTTTCTCTTTAAGTTATACCATCAGACATTACACAGCCTTTTTCCTTTCTCCAGCTTACCATGAGACACTGCACCAGGTTATTCAGACCAGAACACAAGATGTCGGTGGCAAACTTCCGCACATATGCACTGAAACAGATGACATGAGGATGTAAAGAAAGAGTGGCTCTTCCACATTCCAAGAGTAATGTCCCTTCCTTCAGGAATGAGCATCAACACGGAGAAGCAGCAAGTTGGTGACAAGTGAAAAATGCAGACTGGCCCCTGAAGCAAAGCACTACCAGATATGACTTCCACTCAACAGACCAAAACATTCATATCACCCAGTAACTGAACACTTCACAATATTTTTGATCTGATGACTGTTTCAGTCAGACAGTGGCGTAACTCTAAATTAGCCTTCAACCTCAACCCCAAACCATAATTATTTTCCTCCCCTTTCACCATCTTTCTTTCACCTCCAGGTATGACAAATGACTAACTCTTCATCATTTTTGTTTTACTCCCATTTGCTGAAATGGCCAATTGGAGCAAATGCAGACATCTCTGAACTTTTCTCTCAAACACAGTCTAAACCTTTTGAATCTGAACTGTGCCAGCCATTCCATTCTTCATTTTGTTGTCAGTTTGAACATTTGTCCCGACTTTCTTGTACAGGCAATCAGTACTAAAAAGTATCTTCGATCCCTTCACCATCTTGCTTGCTGTGACAGTTCCTTACAAAGCAGTTACAGACTATTTTCTGCTCTTAAGCTTGAAAACCAGGCAACTTTCAGGCACCCCCAAGATAAAGGAGATAATGGTATACTTTGTGCAGTGCATCACTGCATGACGATCAGTGCATCAGAGGCAAAAGTAGTTGGTGAGGAAAAGTGTATCAGTATGGAATGGATGCAGTGATTAGTGGGGATGAGAGGGTGGGGGGTTACTTTGGTCAATCTCTGCTTGCACATCATATTCATATAATGGCCCCAAAATAAACAAAATGTATGTGTCAGTTAATGCCATTAAAACAACACTGTACAGTATTCTAATAACGGAAAAAATTTATCCTCAGCCACCACACAATTTGACAATGGTGCTACTGCTGTGCTACCAGCTAAACATGCCCAGTAAACATGCTGGTTCTGGACCAGCTCAGAAGTGGGCTGGGATGATTTTTGCACACTGGCTTGCTTCTGGACTGGGTCTGTTTGGCCCAAACCCAACACAGTCAACCAGAATCAAATCCTGGCTGTCTGTGGAAGAAAGCAACTGAGTCCAAAAGAGGGTCAATGCCAATGGTAGTGGGCCAGTTGCATTCTGCCAGAACCGGGCCAGATGATTCTTGCACACCAGCTTGCTTCTGGGCCAGACGTGTTTGGCCAAACCCTGACCAGGCCATCCAGATAGATCCGAGCCAGTTTTGCACAATATGATCTAGGCCTTTTTGGGAAGAACAGAACTGAATTGGATACAGGAAGTCGGATCTGGCATACAATCTGACTGGATTCTGGCTGCATACAGGCCACAACCAAAATGCTTTAAATCAGGTCCGCCATGTTTATTGGTGTGTTAATGAAAGGCTTTGGCTAGGTAGGAGTGGGGTCTAAACTGTAACATAACTGCACTTTTAAAACCAGGTTTTGAATCAAATTATTGGAATTACAGTGAAGAAAACCTTTTTAAAATCAGTTTCCACCACACATATATATATACGAGATATTCATCTTGTATGTAACCTTCTCCCCCACAAAACAACAAAAAACATGCACGCTCACATGCATGCACAAACACACACACACGCACACAGACATGCACACACACACACATGCACACGCACACATATGATGCAAACACACACGCACACACACCCATGCAGTGGTCAGTACAAACTCACACTATGATGTCCCCATCCATAAGGCATGACCCTGAGGACAGCTCCGACATGATCTCTCTCTCCTTCCCCATGTGAAGGTTATCCCACAGCGCCAGTGAATGCTCCTCCACCCCGCTGTCTCCCCCCACCTCCCTTTCTGAAGCTGTCCTCTCCCCTTGTTTCTCTTCCTCGCTGGACTCCGGTCTGCCGCTGTCCATGGATGACTGGTTTGCTTGCTTTTCAGTTTCTGTCTGTCCCTCAACTTGTTTCAGCTTCTCTGGTGGTTCACATGTGTACATATCATGTTCACTAACACCCTGCTCATGCATGGATTTCCCACAGTGTTCTTTGACGCACACATCCAACAGAGCCATTTCCTCTTCCTCACTCAAGAAAGACTCAGTTGGAGAGACAGTGCCGTTGTCACTTTTTTCCCCGTTTCCAACACCGCCATCCTGGTCTGTGTTTTCATCCGTCACCATTTTCTTTCCAGCTCTCTGCTGAGCTTCATCTGGTTCCTCTGTGGACCCCACAGCATCACAGCCCTGTAACAAGCAGCCTGTTGCCACATCACTTCGCGAAGCGACCATCTTTTCCACAATCATCGGAATTTCACCAATCTGAAGCTGCTTGTCAAAGTTGCGCGAGAGAAGCTTGGACATGTGAGATGGGATGAATTCAAACATGTCTGATCCACTTCCAGCATCCGATCTACAATCATCATCGTCTTTGTCCTCGTCCTCTCCTTGCTCCAGGAGAGTACCAGCCTGGGGGGTAGACAGCAGACACATTGTAAACAACTCATAAAGCCATGAAGTGAAACAACAACGCCAACAATAACAATACTTGCAGGAATACAGTATAACACCCTCCCCCCACCCCACCCAACCACACTGAGGCAGATGATGAAAAATAATATAACTGTGCACAGACCAACTTCCCCCTTTCTGTCACGTTTCCTAGGCATCATACTTGTGGGATTGCTTCTCTCTGTGGTTAGTTCCCCTGCTTTCTCTTATTTTATAGAAAAATTGTACACAGAAATGACTGCTAGCACTCTAAAACAAGATTCAAACACATAAATGGTTCAAAGTAATGCTATTTATTAGGACAAAACACATGTGAATTTTCAAGGGGAATCCCCTTTATCAAGCTACAAAACGGCACTTAAACAACAGTAACTTACCTGTTTTTCATTGAGCTATGTTGTTTTCATGTCTATAGTGCTTGAAAACAACAAATCTCAACCAAAAACAGGTCGGTGGCTTTAGTGTTAAACTGTTGTTTAAGTGTCATTTCTGTAACTTCTTAAAGGGGACTACCCCAAAAATGTGCATGTTGTGTTGTCACATACAGGCAATGTAAAAGACTCATTAAATGCATACAGTAAACCTGACATTACCAAGTCACTGTACACACATACACAGTTGTGTTTGGATCTTGTTTTGTATACTCTTCTCAGTGCCCCCTCCACCCCTTCACCCCAGGCCGTTCACCTGTGTGAGAAAGCTGCACACAAACCAGTCTAATGTGCTCATCTGTTCACGGTTATGACACAGTAGTCACCTCACCACATGCATCCCAGTGCAAAGACAACTGTTTTGTTGTTGTTTTTAGGATCAGCTCTGTGTGTGTGTGTGTGTGTGTGTGTGTGTGTGTGTGTGTGTGTGTGTGTGTGTGTGTGTGTGTGTGTGTGTGTGTGTGTGTGTGAGTGTGTGCGTGCGTGCAAACGTGCATGCGTGCGTGCGTGCGTGCGTGTGTGCACGTTGTGTTATTCTAAAGGGCCTTGTGCTCCCATCTTGAGAGGTACATGGGTGCTCTAGGAATCCTCTTTATCATTAAAAGCTAAGAGTTCCCCAAGAAACCTGGACATTCACTCTGGTGATAAACATTATAGTCAACATTGTCTCTAGCCAGACTTACATAGTTTTTAAAGACCAGTGACAACAGCTGTACATTGGACACCACCCAGTCAGCCTGAAAACCAAGAAAGCAATGTCGCTGATTGTCATTCCCATACATTGGTAGTGCCATCATTTAAATCAAAAGGAAGAAAGAAGCCAGGAAGGAATGACCAAACAAAAACAAGCAATGCAAACTGCTACACAAACTCCTATGTAAACTGCTATGCGAACCGCTACACAAACTCCTATGCAAACTGCTACACAATTATTATTAAATTGGTTTTACACCCAGTGTGGTTATATCAGGGCAATCTGCTACACAAACTCCTATGCAAACTGCTACGTGAAATCAACACCTTTATAATGCTGTATGGAACCACACCATTCAAATAAGAGTATCAGTGCATACAACTGGAAGCAATGCTGTACACAACTAAGTTACAGCATTGGCACATATACCTGGAAACAATGTTGTCTGACTTGGTTACAGTATCTGCACATACACCTGGAAGCAACAGTGTACAAGTAGGAAGGTTACAGCATCTGCACATATACCTGGAAGCAATGATGCCCCCCAAAATCAGCACATTTACCCAGAATAAATGTTGCACAACTCAGTGCCTTCCCTTTCATCATCTAACCATTGTTTACTTTGAGTTGGGAAATCTTAAAGCACATGCACAAGCAAACTTCCCCCCTTCCCCCCCTCGTACCTTATGCAGTGGCTGCTTGCAATCAGTTCCACAGTTAATAACTATGTCGAGAGCTACTGCATGCCTCACCTTCTGTGGGTGGTTGAGCATTCCCAGCACTAGCTTGTCCATCTCAGACAGGAAGAAAGAACTGAAACCACAGAACTGCCATCACCAATTGTCTTCACGTTACACCATACTTTGACACATGAGAGAAAACTGAAACCACAGAACTGCCATCAACAATTGTCTTCACGTTACACCATACTTTGACACATGAGAGAAAACTGAAACCACAGAACTGCCATCAACAATTGTCTTCACGTTACACCATACTTTGACACATGAGAGAAAACTGAAACCACAGAACTGCCATCAACAATTGTCTTCACGTTACACCATACTTTGACACATGAGAGAAAACTGAAACCACAGAACTGCCATCAACAGTTGTCTTCACGTTACACCATACTCTGACACATGAGAGAAAACGGACATTCCCCTTCTGCATCTTTGGCATTCCGTAACTCTTCAATCAACCTCCTTCCAACTCTGCTCTGTCTCTCTCCCTGCACACACACACACTCCCACGCATGCATGCACACACACACACACACACACACACACACACACACACACACACACACACACACACTCATGCATGCATGCCCACACACACACACTCATGCATGCATGCACACACAGAGGAAGAGAGAGAGAGAGAGGGGGTAGAGAGGTAGAGAGCAAGGGAGAGAGAAGGAGAAAGGCAGGAAGGTAGACAGCTGGAGACAGAGACAGACAGACAGACAGACAGACAGACACACAGACAGAGGTAGACAGCAAGGGAGAAAGAAAAAGGCAGGAAGACAGCAGAAAGTGGTAGAGAGATAGAGACAGAAAGAGAGAGTGAGAGAGAGAGACAGAGAGGGCAAGCGAGAGAGCAAGAGAGAGCAAGAACAGAGTCCTACCTGAGCATAGACTGCAGGGTGATGGAGGTTTCCAAGGTCTGGCTGTCATCAGGGCTGGTGTGGATCAGATTTCGCAGCAACAGCAGTGCATGGTTCAACAACTCACTGTCAGCTGGATGCACCTTCTCCCCACCATGCTGAAAACAAATGTATGTATGCCAGTCAACTTCACGAGGGACTGAGCACAGCTTAAATAAAACATCATTCATACAAAAAAACAGTCTTCTTGAACTGTTTAAGAACCACTCTGCTTGGTGATCTTCACTGCACAATTCCAGTTCCAGGAAAACTCTGTCAGTGTCACTTCACTGGATCTATTGGATGGTCTTCATACAAGAGCTGCACCACAAACACACACACACACACACACACACACACACACACACACACACACACACACACACACAGAAAAGAAGCACATGCATACCCATGCACCCCTACCCACCCACCAACACACACACACACTTTCTTTTTATCAGCACTCTATATCCTCATAGTTCAAATTGGAAGAAAAAATAATGCAAAACTAAACCTGCAAAATCAGTACATGTGTGGAACTCATGAGACAGTGCAGAAAGAAAAAGGGGAACAATGTCAAGCAAAAACAAACAGGAAAAACAGCTACCACGTTTCTCTGCTGAGAATCTGATTATCATCTGCTTTGTCTTTGGAAAATGATCCTACATATGCTTTTCTGATTAGTTCAAACCTTTGGTCAATGGCAAATTCACTGAACATTTCCACTTTTCCGTATTATGGCACGATGGCACTTTTCTTTATGTCTGACGCACGCATCCATCATGTTTTGCTCATTGGCTACGACACCACCAAAGTTGTGTCTTATATGCATGAGCATCATATATGGATTTTTTCTTTTCTTTTCTGAGCCAAATTTGGCGGCACGTGCTTTATGCCCAGAAGCATCCAGTACAACAATGGAAATGACAGTAAGCTGTATAACCTGCCAACAGCACTATGCAGTTGAGGGGTGCACAAGGAAACAGCCAATGAAAGATACACTGGGACAAAAGCCAAGTTTAGTTCAGTTCAGTTTACTTCAAAATGGTATCTATACGCTCAGTAAAGCCCTTATGTGCTCCATCCCGTCTCTCAGACGTTTCCCCAATGTCACCTTTGAAATAGTTCCAATGTTCGTCTAACTGATGATGGCCCTATCTCATCCTTTCAAAAAAGATCATCTAGCGCTTCCTCTTTCTACACCTTTCTCCTCCATGTGATCAATGGTGTGAGGGCCTTGGCTTTGTGCCCACAGGTAATGTCTCAAGCTCCTCAACACTTCTCAAAAACTGAAATGGGGCAGACTGTGAAATGGTTATCTGTACCCAAACCAAACCAGTCCCACACATGGGTCAGACTGCAGCAGGGAACTCACCCTGAAGAGGGCTGTCTCCATTCTGCCATGGAGATTTTTGAAGAAGTCCAGGTTGGTACAGCAGGTCTTGGCCCTGCTGACGAGGGTGTTGATTTCTCGCTGACACTGCTGCCCCAGCGGAACCCCCAGCTGGACAAACACCTCCAGAGGCTGTGTCAGGTTGGCCAGTAGTCTATGAAACATAAACAATCATCAGTAAAAACACTGTTAGTCTTCACTCCCCAGCTGGGCAAACACCTCCAGTGGCTGTGTCAGGTTGGCCAGTAGTCTGTCAAACAATCATCAGTAAAAACACTGTTCCACTGCTTTAAAGAAGATGTTCCTTTCTAGTGCACATGGTCCTTAGTGTGAACTAGTGGCCCAACCAGAAGGATGGGACAGAAGGCTGGTGCAAGTAATCATCTAACCACACAGTCATGAGCAGTGTTTCTTCCCCTGCAGGCAGCGCAACTCCACAATGAAGGCTTGACAATTACTGCAGTCTTGTACCATTCCCAACTTGTCAGGACAATTAATGATTACTGCGGTGTTGTACCATTCCCAACTTGTCAGGACAATTAATTATGACTGCGGTGTTGTACCATTCCAAACTTGTCAAGACAATTACTGCAGTGTTGTACCATTCACAACTTGTCAAGACAATTAGTGAATTACTGCAGTGTTGTACCATTCACAACTTGTCAAGACAATCACTGCAGTGTTGTACCATTCACAACTTGTCAAGACAATTAGTGAATTACTGCAGTGTTGTACCATTCCAAACTTGTCAAGACAATTACTGCAGTGTTGTACCATTCACAACTTGTCAAGACAATTAGTGAATTACTGCAGTGTTGTACCATTCACAACTTGTCAAGACAATCACTGCAGTGTTGTACCATTCACAACTTGTCAAGACAATTAGTGAATTACTGCAGTGTTGTACCATTCCCAACTTGTCAAGACAATTACTGCAGTGTTGTACCATTCACAACTTGTCAAGACAATTAGTGAATTACTGCAGTGTTGTACCATTCCCAACTTGTCAAGACAATCATTGCAGTGTTGTACCATTCACAACTTGTCAAGACAATTACTGCAGTGTTGTACCATTCACAACTTGTCAAGACAATTATTGCGGTGTTGTACCATTCACAACTTGTCAAGACAATTAGTGAATTACTGCAGTGTTGTACCATTCCCAACTTGTCAAGACAATCACTGCAGTGTTGTACCATTCCCAACTTGTCAAGACAATTGCTGCAGTGTTGTACCATTCCCAACTTGTCAAGACAATTACTGCAGTGTTGTACCACTCCCAACTTGTCAAGACAATTAGTGATTACTGCAGTGTTGTACCATTCCCAATTTGTCAAGACAATTACTGTGAACTACCCACTCCCAACTGTGCCATTGTGACCAGACTATGTCATGCAAGAGGGGTTGTGTTTGTTGCCTTTGAAAATCCAGCATCCAAGGTGTACTCAACAGTATCTTGCTGATAAAGTAGCCATTACCATAAAAGGCTCTGTGACTATGTATGTGTGTGTGTGTGTGTGAGAGAGAGAGACAGAGAGAGAATGTGTGTGTTCATGAAGAAAGGGTTCTGCTTCAAACAATGCTTTACATAACTGCATAGTATGACTGCATTCTACATGTGTATAGAATATTGTGCTTAGGTTTGCACGTATCATGTGAGCAATCGGGATGTTGAGAACTTGATGAGTGCATTATAAATGTACTTTTTTTATTATTATTTAGCTATGTTCCCCAAGAGAAAGGCGATCTCTTCATGGTGATGGCCTTTGAACAGAGATTTAGAAATGATGGTCCCACTGAAAGTGAAACCAATTCTGAAATACTCTTCCACTTACCGCAGTGAACGGGCAATGATGCCTGCATCCACAGAGCACATGATGAGCGGCACCAGGTCCTGCAAACACACCCAATAAACACCTCACTTTTACTGTTTTAGCCAACTGTTGAGGCAAGAGAGAATCCTGTTCAGAAGAAATCATACAATACTCTGTAGGCTATGTCTGCATTCTTTTTCAATGCCATTTGGCATGTTTCCTAGTAAGTGAAACCTGGCTTGTAGAAAATCTGTAAACCATAAAGACCCAATGAAAAATTACAACCTGAGTCAGCACTTTTTGTTTTCTACCTTGGAACACTGACTGTGCCTGATGAGATCTGACAAACAAAGAACTACAATGGACTCTATAGCAACGGGTCTGCATTAAAATTATAAAAAGCTGCTTTGCAGCTGCTTTAAAAACTTGCCTTGTGAAGACTGAAGAACTTATGTTCTGTTCTGTACATTAAAAAAAAAAGGAACAATGTCTTTTCCTGTTAAAAAAAAAAAAAAAAAAGAGAGAGAGAGAGAGAGAAAGAAAGAAAAAGAAAAATCTGATCATCCCTTTCTTTGCAACTCTGACTTCAATAGAATCAGTTATGAATATGATAGTGTCTTCACATGAATGTGACATATTCACATTCTAGATTTTTAAATAATATGACAGCCTTGAGTATATTATAATTATATACATAAGTGGATGATCCAAACAGAAATTTGCATCTTTCAATAGTATGTCTGGATTAACCAGGGATGTTTTGATCATGAAAGTTGATCCTCGATTTATTTTGCTCAGTGTATCCAGTGGGTACTGGCAAAGGCATTCTTTTAATACAACAATAGATGATGATGAAGATAATAACTGATGAATGCTATGTATGTCCACTTTGGTTCCAGCCTACCTCGCAGGGCTGCTGGCCATGCTTCCTGTCGTAATTATTCCTAAATTAACCCTAACCAGACCATGGAACTGCAGCACCTGTGGTGTTGATCAAGTAATTAGAGCAACACTCTCAAAGATGCATCCCTGAAGTGGATGAAGCTCAGCTGTGTGGTCCTAGCCTTCCCACTGGGCCAACAGCACTCCCAGCTCTGGGTACAAGCCAATCAGGACAGATAAAACCCACATGACTTTGACTGGATTCAAACCCATGACCTTCTGACCCTATCCAAAGTTATAATCACTACACTGTGGGGCCTTGTAACAATAACACTCTCTTACCCTTTCCACAATCTTGCTAAACGACAGCTTTCGGCGGCCATTTCTCAGCTTAGGATCCTCTTGTGTCAAGGTCTCTATGATCTCGTCAAGGACATCTGTACACACAAATTATCAAAAAATTCATAATCCATATGAAAAAATCCACATGTGAGTTAAACATACCCCAGCTACTAACCACTTTTCTGCTAACTTTTTCCTCAAGTGCATAAAGATATAATTACTCTTACAGTGCTCTATGGAAATACCCTGTAAAACAGTTGTGGGCTCATGCCACTGTACATTATCACTAACAAAATCATGATATTAGCCTAAAAGGACAAGTATTATTATATACATACAATTACAAGCACAATCTAGCATTTCACACCCAACCAACAACAACATAATTAAACACACAAACACATTGAGCAGCCTCTAGGGATCGTGTTAACACAGTTCTTAATACCACATAATTATATGCATTTTTAGATCATGATGAGTGATCCAAAAATCAAACGGCCAGACAAGCCACTGAGAGAAACAAACCTAGAACGGACTAGCAGCCCCACCCTGCTGTGCCTAAACTGTCCTCCCTCCTTTTCAGTTGCTAAAACTAGCAATCTATCATGGTGTGTGGCATAATAAATAAGCGTTCTTTTGAACCTTTTATGTGTTTAGTAACTCTGTCTTACTGATTGATTACTGAACAACTAACAGCCAATTCTCTCTCTGAGTCTTTCATCATGGCATGCAAACAGCAACACTGTCTTACTGAACAACTGATAGGGGCTTGGCACACCCTAATCAAGGTCAGGTGATGTACCTCGGGTGGAGTTTATGTACCCTGTATTTATACGCATGCCAAGTGAGAGTTACCATAGGCAGCTGAGGTCTTTGTTGCTGTACCCGAGTTGCGTATTTTGAGTGCTAATTACCTCCCTTGTTTGTTGATTCTTCAAGATCAGTAGGTCTAGTTAGATCTAATGGAGTGTCTGGGTCAAAACCACTGATGACAGACGCTCACTGGAATGGAGAGATCTTATGCAGGGGACAGCAGCAGGTCATTTGGAGGGCACAGTGATGGTGGTGGGGTGGAGGGGGTGGTCAGATTGATGCTTGGCATGTTTTATTTACAGGCATGCAAAAAAACTGACCCACATCAGATCATTGTGTTCAAGGTCAATGGCACAGCAAAGGTTAAACTTAAACATTTCAATTAATGTTAGTCTGGATATCATCTGAACCGCTGAACCATTTGTAACCAAACCTAGTATGGTGATACATCACTATAAGCCAGAGTGTCATGTGCAAAAAATGGGTTGGTCTTCAAGGTCAAGGTCACAGGAACTGAGTTTGGGTTCATACAATGAAATCATGACTATTTATATTATATAAACTAAGTTGGTTGCCAAAAAAATCAGCAGTTCAGAACATATTATATATATAAAATATATGTTCTGAACCGCTGATTTTTTGGCAACCAGTTTAGTTTGACAGTGCACGTTCATAAGCTGGAGTGTCTTGTGAAAAGGTTGTTTTGCTGTATTCAAGGTCAAGAAAAACAAATATCCCTCTGACATATATATATATATATAAGGTTCAGAACAAGTTAGTGCAACACATCCACCCTCCCCCTCCAAATTATTGGCAAATGAAAACTAAGGAAAAGAAATATGTGATCTATTTCATGCATGTCTGTACTTCAAAGAAGGAATTTTAAAGCAAAACGGTTAAAGAGCCAAGAAAGTTTTGTTTTAAATATAAAAAATGTAAGAACTTAGAAGTGACAGATCTATTCCTTCATTAATGTAAGAATGATTAATGAGGAAATACTGTATTTAATAAAAAGAATAAAAAGGCAAGAGTCAAACTCGCCACTGAGCCGACTCTATTCATGCATTTCTGGTGTCTTTTGTAACATGCCAGACACTGACCTATGACCTAACAAGTAACATAATGCACAAGTTCCTGTCACCCTGTCAATTTATGTCTTATATTTATGTGTGCAAGAGCGGTTAAGCTTTCATTTCCAAATAATAACATTAAAAAAAATTAGTTTGAATTTGCACCTTCTATGTCACAGTTTTTACCAGTTTTCAGCAGAATGACCCATATATATATTTAAATAATGCCTATGGTATTAGTAAATAGCATGCTATTGTATGCTTTTAGACTGTGAATCTTTTATACACATCATGTACTACCAAGGTAGATTATATATATTTGTTTGTTAGTACAGTTTGACTTGGCATATGAGTATTTACAAGCTACATAAACTCCACCAGAGGTACATTTCTTGAGTCGAAAGGTATTACTATTAGTATTACACAAACATAACCAAAATTTTAGTTAAATCTATGGTAACTCTCACATGGCATGCAAGTATACAACTTTACAAGGTATGCAAACTTCACCAGAGGTACATGCAATGTACATAAACACCACCAGAGGTACACAGCCTGACAGGGATGTACCTCTGGTGGAGTTTATGTACCTTGTATTTACAAATTACATGCATGCTATATGTGATTGTGAGAGTTACTGTAGGTAATTCAGGTCTTGGTTGTTGTGTTTGTGTGACATCTTTCAAGCACAAATTAACTCCATTTTTGCTATTGCAACTCTTAATAAACTAGCACTATAATCTATTGCTCAGCGAATCACAGAGCTTTATTTAACAAGTATAATACACAGCAGCCACTGACGGACAAAAAAAGTATCCCATCCTTCATACAATTCTTTCTTACTCTTACTGTCTTAGTTTCTATAGATTCTAATGTATCAGCAGCATTGGCAGCAGAAACTAGAATAAAAATAATGTTTTTTTGTGCTTTTTTTTTTTTTTTTTAAAGTATGTTAACTTCTTGCTCTCAGTTTCACCTTCAAATGTATTTTCTTTTAACAGCATTTTCATGCTCCACCTGCCCCCCCCCCCTCCCCCCCCCACCCCCACCCCACCCCCACTTCCCCCCTCAAGTCACAAAACCAAAAGAAAGAAAAAACACTTGTTCACCTTCACAGTCATCTGCAGGTATGTAGACATCTTCCACAAAGCAGCCAAGGCCACTGGCCCCAGAGCTGTCTGGTTCCATCAAATTCCACTCCATCCTCAATATTTGGTAATTTACTTCAGAGTCAGTCTCAGATTGAAGTCAATGTGTTCAAACTCAAAGAGCAGCTCACTTATTTTCAGAGAATTATCTCAGAATACATGAAGCACTCTATGTGATTGTGAGTACTACGTCATTATGATTCATGAACAGTCATGTTGGCAAGCTCTGGAATACTGGATGAACGAGAAAAACTACTTGTAAAGTTGTTTAAAGCTTGCTCACAGGCACAATGTTTAAAGTGCCACTGCAAGTGTCACTGGCCAGGACCGATTGCCAGTGGTTTCCAATGCTCTTCTTTTGAACAGTTAAACTGATACTTCGTGTAGCCTGAAAATAAAGGGGGAAATTATACATGACCTCACATTAGTCACAGTACTCATTACATACAAATTTTTATCACATTTATCACATAGTAAATTTGGTGCTTAACGTCCACAGAAACCGTAAGGCTTATTACGAACGGTTTATCTCATTCATCAATAGTTACAAAAAACAATGTATGTCTTTGGCACACTGCCACATTTCATTTTCACTGACCGGTGCGCTACCTGAATTTATCTTAGTGCGATTGTACTTAAAGGCAGGCACTGACTGATTGAGACAGGGTGTTTCAAAGCGTCTGTTAATTTTTAGTATAAATTATAAAAGGTCGGTTAGCATGTCCCCGTCTCTGTAACATGGGTAAAATCCAAGGAGACGTTCGGAAATTCCTGGACAAAAATATATGAGAAAAAATCACCTTTCGTTGCGGATTTCGGCTGTAATCGGTAGATATGGACCTCATTTATTGATTTAATTATTGTGATGATATTTGTGACCCAAAATAACTTTTAAAACGGTCCAGGAATTTCCGACCGTCTCCTTGGATTTTACCTGTAACATGTAAAAGAAAAAACACGTTTATATTTTGGTGCATCTCACGTTATTTTCATCGGAACTAGTAGAAAATTTAATGCGAGCATACATTATCTGGATCTCGGGTTCACGGTCACTACAAATTTTGTGAAAAATCGTAACTACTTACACGAGTATCAAGTGAACACGCAACCTCAAAACCAAACTTAGACCTTGTTGATATGTACCATATTACCACAACCAATTGTATTTGCTGCTGCTGTTTCGATCCTGTGCTTTTCAATCACGAACACAAAATGCTTCCATCTATGTTAAGCCAACAGCCCTCGGACATTCGTCTGGACAGCAGGTTTGCTTAAAGTGCGCATGCGCACGTTTTATATTTTCGTCTGCTTGTTTTCTGTTACACCGACACAAGTCATTCATTCACTGACAGCTTATATCCTTCGCTTTAACTCTCACAAGTGCCTTCAAATTATGAATAAAGTTGTTTAAAAACAACAGCAACCCTTCATTGTGATGTAAGGACAGTGTGCCGTGACAGACTTCTCGGATGACCCCGCCTTGAAAGTACTTCTCACTCTGCTGACCATCCAACACGTGCCGAGCTCTCACGTTTTCAAGAATTAGGTCATTATGGTTTGCGACTAAACATGTCTTTCGCTGAGCTATCGTGGTCGTACATTGGCACGGCTCAGTGCCGATATTCGTTTGCTAGACTCAACACGCGTACACTGTAAGTAAACGTGGTGCTCAGACGGAGTCATTTTAATGTCACGTTTCCTACATTAATCAAGTTGTCAATGAGGGAATAAGTCACTGACTAGAGTCACACTTAAACGGGTTCTGGTTGCTCTGGAACCACCGGGGAGGTCTGCCGATCGCCTCCCATTTCTAGTAGCGGTCACCCTCGGAGATATCTCGGCATGACAGTTTCCCACAGACTCCAACTTTTGATTGAAGAGAAAGGAAAGCTGAAGCAAGGTGTGGCAGCTGTACCCACGTGTTTCATTTTTATTTTTTTCCCCCTCCCTCCTCCTCCCTCCCCCGCCCCGCCCACGGGGATTTTACCACACGGTAATATCTGAGTACCTTGACCATCGAAGTACACAGTTCAGGTTGTCTGGAAGTGTGCAGTTTGCGTATGTGGGGCTGGTTGTAATACTAAAATGCACCCCGGTTGTCCCTAATATGTCAAATGACATCTGAGGACATTAAGCATCAACTCATCATCACCGCCGTAAATATATACTCTTTCCTTGACACTAATAGGACTGAACTGTGCGTGTGGGGTTAGGCGCCGACAGTTGTCTATCACTTCAAGCAGCAACGGCTTCTCAGTGCCTCAACATCTCCAGAGCGTTGACGGAACAAACAAAAAGAAGGAGGGGTGGGGGGGAGGTGGCTTGCTGCTTTGAGAATGTTATCATTATATCCTACCTAATCAACGTGTCGTCAGGAGAGACTGGCTGTGTCAGCCGATGAGGTCTGAAGCAAGGTGTGGCAGCTGTACCCACGTGTTTCATTTTTTTCTTTTTTTCTTTTTCTCCCTCCTCCTCCCTCCCCCGCCCCGCCCACGGGGATTTTTCCTGTCTTTAAAAAAAAAAAAAAAAATCTTTTTTCTCCCTTCGGGGTGAGCCAGTAGGGTGGGGTAGGTGGGTGGGGGGCGGTTAGTGTACGCCAGCACAGTACGCCGACTGGGCCGGGGATCATTCTCGAGTCACGCCGCGGAATACGATACTTTGCCTTTTTACTGAAACTAAATGACAGACGTTCCGCGGGATTCCTGGCTTTTATTCGACCAGTGGTGCAGTGGATTACACGGCAGTGATCTTTTGCGCCCATCTTGTCGCCGTGAAATGCGATGTTTTCACTACTACTAGTTCTAGGGAAATACAGCATGCGCTCGACCAGCAACCCAGCTCAGAATGCGTTCCCCCCGACTACCGGAAGATTTCACACGCCAGTCCATTGCGCATGCGCGAAAATTTAATTGAAAGGAAATCACGACGACATTGTCTCTTAGCAACTCGTTTATTATAACAACAACAATAAAAACAAAACAATCAAGGAAGGCCGGGGATGTGGGGGCAGGGGGAGATTACTGATCGCTACTCTGTCGATGTGCAGTGGTCAGACGGAGTCATTTTAATGTCACGTTTCCTACATTAATCAAGTTGTCAATGAGGGAATAAGTCACTGACTAGACAGTGTCCCACAGACTCCAACTTTTGATTGAAGAGAAAGGAGAGCCGAAGCAGATCATTCGAACTGATGTCTATCTGCTTACCCCGCTAGGCCAGTGAACCGGCTCACTCGGGTCCGAGGACACGGTTCGCCGAACTGAATAGCCTCCGGAAGGCGGCGAGGCCTGGCTATCGCCGTACATCTGAAACTTCAGTACATAAAAGGCTGGCCGCCATAAATACTGTTTCCTCGGACCGCCGTAAATATGGGGGCGGGGATAGCTCAGTGGTTAGAGCGCCGGACTCGTGATTGAAAGGTCGCGGGTTCGAATCCCTGTTGGAACGGCGGGAGAATTGTCTTCTCCAGGGTCGACTTTCTGTGCTGACTCTTATTTCGGTATCCGTTCCACCCCCGTCTTACCACAGTAGCACGTACAAAATCCCGGTCATTCTGCCAAAAGTGCAGGTGGCAGGTTACAGCTAAACACGCATACACCTTACGTATGTGACTTTTATTGAACCGTGCTTCGGCATTGGTCACAACTTGTCCCTAATATGTCAAATGACATCTGAGGACACTGATTAAGCATCAACTCATCATCACCGCCGTAAATATATACTCTTTCCTTGACACTAATAGGACTGAACTGTGCGTATGGGGTTAGGCGCCGACAGTTGTCTATTACTTCAAGCAGCAACGGCTTCTCAGTGCCTCAACATCTCCAGAGCGTTGACGGAACAAACAAAAAGGGGGGTGGGGGAGGGGGGGGTGGCTTGCTGCTTTGAGAATGTTATCATTATATCCTACCTAATCAACGTGTCGTCAGGAGAGATTAACGCTGTGTCAGCCGATGAGGTCTGAAGCAAGGTGTGGCAACTGTACCCACGTGTTTCATTTTTTTTTTCTTTTTTTCTTTTTCTCCCTACTCCTCCCTCCCCCGCCCCGCCCACGGGATTTTTCCTGTCTTTAAAAAATAAAATAAAAATAAAATCTTTTTTCTCCCTTCGGGGTGAGCCAGTAGGGTGGGGTAGGTGGGTGGGGGGCGGTTAGTGTACGCCAGCACAGTACGCCGACTGGGCCGGGGATCATTCTCGAGTCACGCCGCGGAATACGATACTTTGCCTTTTTACTGAAACTAAATGACAGACGTTCCGCGGGATTCCTGGCTTTTATTCGACCAGTGGTGCAGTGGATTACACGGCAGTGATCTTTTGCGCCCATCTTGTCGCTGTGAAATGCGGTGTTTTCACTACTACTAGTTCTAGGGAAATACAGCTATGCGCTCGACCAGCAACCCAGCTCAGAATGCGTTCCCCCCGACTTCCGAAAGATTTCACACGCCAGTCCATTGCGCATGCGCGAAAATTTAATTGAAAGGAAATCACGACGACATTGTCTCTTAGCAACTCGTTTATTATAACAACAACAATAAAAACAAAACAATCAAGGAAGGCCGGGGATGTGGGGGCAGGGGGAGATTACTGATCGCTACTCTGTCGATGTGCAGTGGTCAGACGGAGTCATTTTAATGTCACGTTTCCTACATTAATCAAGTTGTCAATGAGGGAATAAGTCACTGACTAGACAGTGTCCCACAGACTCCAACTTTTGATTGAAGAGAAAGGAGAGCCGAAGCAGATCATTCGAACTGATGTCTATCTGCTTACCCCGCTAGGCCAGTGAACCGGTTCACTCGGGTCCGAGGACACGGTTCGCCGCGGAACTGAATAGCCTCCGAAGGCGGCGAGGCCTGGCTATCGCCGTACATCTGAAACTTATGTGAGCAAGTGCTCTAGTTGTATATGTTTCTACGTTCATCCCGCCCTGCTTAACGGATCAACGCAATTTCATTACTGTACTGATAGTAACCCGGGAACCGGAGCAGACGACGCTTTTGTTTTGAAGCGCGGCATGTGACGTAACGCCACATGGCCTTCACACAGCCGACCGGCGATAGCCGCCAGTGCGCGGCATTTTCAAATCTGTTTTCTCCCTTAACACTTTGACCGCTTGTTTGTTTACCTACTCTTTGTTTACCTAGTCCTTTTTATGCACCAAGCCATGAGTAATATATTTTGGCATCTTAGAATGTTTATTTAACGTTTATTTAGACACAGTATCGATCAGTAGCCGATGCCTTAAGTAAGTAAGTAAGTAAGTGAACATGGTGCTTAACGTCCACAGAAACCGTACGGCTTATTAGGGACATGAAAGAAGGGGGGAAAGGGAGTATGGAGGTGGGGGGGAGAGGGAGATTATATACCTATCGCTACACTGTCACCACCAGAATGACTTCTGCATTAAGATGTGCAGCGATGAGAGCCATTTTAATAGTGTTTCAGTAGGAAGTGCTGGACGAAGTCACCAGACAGTGTCCACAAACCACAACCTTTTTGAAGAGAAAGGAGAGCCGAAGTGGTATCGAACCGAGGTCCTTCCGCTTACAAATGCCTTTCTAGGTCCATTCTTTTTATAGCCGTCGTCTGCATGGCGCGCTTTGTTTAGTACTAGTAAATAGTAGTGAAACGTTGTTTCATTCGATTAAAGTAATTCTGTGTCGATCAATGCGTTGTCGTATAGTATTTTGCTTAGCTGACTTCATGATCAGTGTTTATTTTGGGTTGAAATTAACTTATTAAGTATTGTGTACCGTACAAGCCAAGTTGTATTCATAGACTACTTAATATCACTATCAGCGCTGCTGCGACTAAGATTACGCGCCCCAGGCGAAAGTTCGCACCGATTGTTTTAGTACTAGTCTTTCAGTTTGTCTTGCTTCTCTTACAGAGCGTTGTATTGTAATTGTTATGTACCATTTTAACCGTGGGAGCGTGTTCTTTATTCTGATATAAGTTTTAGTGACAGTTATATTTTGTACATTGTGTTAGTTGTGATTTAGTTGTACGAATCTGTTTATAGACAGGCGCAAGCCACGCTTCCCACTCTTGTTGTAAATAAAATAAGTCATGTGTGTACATTTTGCTTATACAGTTTAAAAGACTGTAACTGTAGCTTTTATTTGATGTTTTTCATGTTTTAATTGGTTTAGTTATTGTAGAGGAAACTGTATTTGTGCGGGCCAGGGAAACACAGTTGTCAGCCATTTTGTGGTCCAGAGGGGCGATTTTACTGTAGCGATAGCGTGTGTTCCCTGTGGCCCGCGCCGTTCTCTTATCTATGCGTGAGCGTGAGGATTTTGTGTGTGTGCTGAAAACTGTCTGCGGCTGAGAAAGTAAAACCTGATTGCTGCTATTCGCCTGCTGTGGTCTCCACTTTATTGACTCCGCTTGCTGTGTCCTGTCCTTTGACCACTCCACTGGATTACACTTACATATGAAACTTACGTACGTAAAAGGCTGGCCGCCATAAATACTGTTTCCTCGGACCGCCGTAAATATATACTCTTTCCTTGACACTAATAGGACTGAACTGTGCGTGTGGGGTTAGGCGCCGACAGTTATCTATCACTTCAAGCAGCAACGGCTTCTCAGTGCCTCAACATCTCCAGAGCGTTGACGGAACAAACAAACAAAACAAAAAAACAAAAAACAAAAAAAAAGGGGGGGGGGGAGGTGGCTTGCTGCTTTGAGAATGTTATCATTATATCCTATCCTTTTAAATCTTTTTTCTCCCTTCGGGGTGAGCCAGTAGGGTGGGGTAGGTGGGTGGGGGGCGGTTAGTGTACGTCAGTACGCCGACTGGGCCAGGGATCATTCTCGAGTCTAGTGTTGCTTAATGTCCTCAGATGTCGGTTGATATATTAGGGACAAGCTGACACCAATGCATGGTTCAACTGGCGTCCACGGAAACCAGAAGGCTCGTTAGGATGGCCAGCCCCGGACGGCCACCTCGACTCTCTCACACTCCTGAACTATGAGAGATACTACACTTTGATCTTAGCCAAAAGGCCGAGAAGCGATGATGTGGTTCTACATGAGTGACTAGTTTTTTTTATAGCGAGTTTTTCGACCATCCACCGAAGTGGTGTACTTACAGCGATGGCATGGCTGGTGGCACATGAAACTGCAGCCATCTCGGCGCAAGTTCTGTGTATACCATACGACCATGCCACTTCATGCAAAACCACATACGTAAGGTGTATGCGTGTTTTAGCTGTAACCTGCCACCTGCACTTTTGGCAGAATGACCGGGAGCTTTTACGTGCTACTGCGGTAATACGGGGGTGGAACGGATATATTAACAAAAGTCAGCACAGAATGTCGACCCTGGAGAAGAAAATTCTCCCTCCGCTCCTGCAGGGATTCGAACCCGCGACCTTTCAATCATGAGTCCGGCGCTCTAACCACTGAGCTATCCCCGCCCCTTAAGGGTTTCTCGTGTTGAGTACCAGCGGAATATAAATAGGCACCAAAACGAGTGTTACTGCGCCTCAAAAAGGTGATTTAGACATGCTTGTGATCTGATCAATTGCTCTTAAATTTTGTACGGAGTACGTGTCAGGGAATCTGTCCGGAAATATCTTTTGCAGTTGTAAACAGTGAGATGTGCCAGATATTGACTGTTTTCTCGAAGCACTGGTAGATTTCAGCATCAGAGGCTTTTCGTCCAACATATCAGGACTGGACCATGGCACATGTTTAAGTTTTTTTAAATCTTGGATTTGTACGTCTCGTCAGCCTCACGTGGTCACCTCAGGACTAATCACAGTCACAATTTCTTCACACCAGGTCAAAATGCAAGTCACCAAAACACAAGCAAAAAGCCGGCTCACAGTTCTATACACAACACAGTCCTTGAATAGTAAACACAACCCAGCCGAAACAGTCAATAACTGGCACATCTCACTGTTTACAACCGCAACAGATACTTCCGGATAGATTCCCTGTATTCGCTTGCATGCCAGGTGAGAGTTACCGTAGGCGACTCAGGTCTCTGTTGTTTGTGTGACATCTTTAGAGCGCGAATTAACTACCCTGTTTATTGGACTCCGACTTGCGAGCGAGCATCTCGAAAACTTTGAGAAAAAAAAGAAGAAAAAAAGAGATTATAATATTATGTCGTGAACATGGCACTGCCAGCACTGTTGCCTGTGCGTGTTATCGGGGACAATGCAACCAGTGAAAAACTGTGACAACACGTCAAGCCGTTTCCATGGAAACGTGGCCTCTTCTTAACAGAGACAGATCCCATCACAAAAATAATGAGCTTGTAGAGTTTTTGGATCTAATGGTCCCAGATTTAGCCGGACGTAAGCTTCTTTTTTTCTTCTTCTTTTGTTGTTGTTGTACGGAGTATTTCCGTAATTTGTCCGATTCAACTCTTTATGCTAGGTGCAATCACTCCCAAAGCAAGCCCCCGAACACGGGCACATCCCCATAGGAGTGACCAGCAAATGAACTGAACCTGGAAAAGTCCGATCAAGTTCGTTTCAATCGCCAGCCAGACCGGTTTCGCTCAAGTAGAGCTGCTGGGTCATATATTGTCGCCGGTGACAGCAACAGTTGTGTGTGCCTGCAAAGTGTGTGTGTGTGTGTGTGTGTCTGCAAAGTGTGTGTGTGTGTGTGTGTGTGTGTGTGTGTGTGTGTGTGTGTGTGTGTGTGTGTGTGTGTGTGTGTGTGTGTGTGTGTGTGTGAGAGAGAGAGAGAGAGAGAGAGAGAGAGAGAGAGAGAAGGGCATATTTAGCGCAGAAGGCTCATGTGACGACGCTGTGTAGGGCTTGGAGCTAAGGTTTCAGAACCGGGACAGGCGCATTATTAATAACATATTATTAAAAGGCAGCGGACATTCACCACGGCAGGCTGTTAAAACCTTTACAAAGCTCTTCGGCACCACATCAAAAATAAGAACACATGGCCTATTTTTCTTTTCTCTGTTTTCGATTTCTGTATTTGCTTTGCATTAATTCCCAGTCAAACTACAACACGAAGTTAAAACTAGATGCAACGGTATCACTCATTGCTTAGCAACCCTTCACTCGATCGATTTTCGCGAAATACTTCGTATCGGTCCGTCTTGTTAACGGTTCTTCGACACCTGGAACAGGTCATAACTGAGCCGCTGCTGTTCTATTTAAAGTGTCAAATCAATACAAGATCGAGTGTGCAACACTCAGGAAACGAGAAGCTGTAACTGAAGCCCCAACTGCACACACTATGACGTACCTAGAACTGTGGCTTCATCAGGGAGCACACACACACACACACACACACACACACACACACACACACACACACACACACACACACACACACACACACACACACACACACACGCGCGCGCGCGCGCGCGCAGCTAAATCCTGCGCCCCCCCTTCCCCCCACCCACCGGCCTCTCCCCGGCCTGCCTGGCCTCTAAATCCTGCCCCCCCCCACCCCGTACCCCACCCCACCCCCCACCCCTTTCAGTCACCCTCTCTCGTCTCCAAAATTATGCGTCTGTCACATTCAACCTGCTGAGCCATATTGTACAGACACGTCACCTATTATCACTGAAAAAGTGCTAGACTCCACTGGAACGCTTGGGAAAACTGAAAGGAATGTTTTGAGGTGGGACTTGAACTGACTGAGACAATGTTGGGACATTTCTGAGACTGAGCGGCCGGCAGTGAGTTCCAAACAGATGGCGCCACTGATGAAACTCAGTCAGTGAAGACACACGACATTCCTCGAAACTGACTCGAGAATCCACTGAGGTTTCACTTTGGAATTTAGAACAGCTTTTCGTACGGCCGATCGGAGAGAACAACTGAGACGATTCAGTCGTAAGTGCGGAAAGACGAAGAAAGATAAGGACGTAACGACTGTTCAAAATGGCGGTAGGCAAGAGTCGCGATCTTGCACTGGCAGAGGAATTTTGCGGGTAGCCAGTGAAGTTCCTTGAGAAGAGGTGTTACGTGATCTCGTCTTCTTTTTTTCATCACGAGGCGTGCTGCGTTTTTATGCACCCACTGTAATCGCCGGAGTAACTAGTGGTCTGCTGGTAAACGCGGCTGTGTAAACTGAGTTAATACTGAATCCAGTTGGGATTTGACCACTGACGCAAGAGCCGGTCTTGCGGCAGCAGCGCTTTGGGACAGACAGATACGGTCGGATTGGTGCGACTCGTCAATGCTCTAGGAAGGACACATTGCTGCACTGATAACGTTTTATCGAGATGGACTCCGAGGTATTTAACCGACGTTTTGAAAGGAACGGCTTCCGCCAATGTTTGCACACTCACTCTCGACCGAATCAAGACGAGATGCAGAGCCAACCGGCATACCGTGTAAGTGTGTCACACGTTTAACTCGTGTGATGGTTTTCGGAACATTGTGTGTGTGTGTGTATGTGTGTGTGTGTGTGTGTGTGTGTGTGTGTGTGTGTGTGTGTGTGTGTGTGTGTGTGTGTGTGTGTGTGTGTGTGTGTGTGTTTTAATAACCGTTGCTAGGGCAACTTGGCGACTTGTGTAAAAACTTGCTATGCGGAAGTTCATGGTACTATCGGGCCGAAACTTAGAGATAGGTGAATTCAATTTTGCTTTACGTCCACATACTAAAACTGGAGACAAAATAAAATAAAATAGCACACTGTCACATACGTAAGCATGAAATACGTCCGCCCCGGGTAAGAGAGAGAGAGAGAGAGAGAGAGAGAGAGAGAGAGAGAGAGAGAGAGAGAGAGAGAGAGAGAGAGAGAGAGTTTCATCTCGATACAAAAGATTGTGCTTTATTAGTTCTGACGTAAGCAACGTGGAGGTTATAAAAGGAACGCCTAAAAACAACAACAACAAAAACGGTCAGCTGACACTATTTTGAGGCCGATGTAAATGGCAAAGGGCAATGCTTCCTACAGAGTCCAGTATTCTCAGTGGTCACGTTTACGGCTAGCCTTTTGTACATGCATCGGTCGAAATGTAGGTGAGAAAGAAAGAAAAAGAAAAAAAATTCGAGAAAAAAAAAAATCAATAAAACGTGACCAGGTTTGAAGATCCACATCTCCACAATTTTTACTTGTGTTTTTAACTGACATTGGACAGCGCGCTAGTTGTAGAATCACTATGCTCTGAAGGTGCATCTGAATTAACAAGAACCCAAATCAGGACTGAATTATTCCTAGTGTTTTTACTTATTGAATCCTACCTCTCAAGGAACAAAACTAAATTATACTCATATGTATGATAATGTGTACTCCTTTATGTGATGTTTCTCGAAATTGGAGCGCATAGCCTATTACAAAGAACCAACACATAGTGAAAATAAATGCTCACACACACACACACACACACACACACACACACACACACACGCACACACAGGCACACACACGCACGCACGCACGCACGCACACACACACACACACGCGCACGCACGCACGCACACGCAGGCACACACACACACACACACACACACACACCACACACACACACACACGCACGCACGCGCGCGCGCGCGCGCACACACTCACACACACACACACACACACACACACACACACACACACACACACACACACACACACACACACGGAGGGTCAGTTACATAACCTGAAGAGGTGAGATTTCAAAGACTGTTTGAAATATGTGAGGATGTCTGATGACATGACTTTGCAAGGGAGACTGTCAAGTTCCTAACAGACAGATAAGAAAAAATATGTCTGACCATGTGAGTGCGCGCGCACAGAGGGAGAACGAAGCTTGGATGTAACCTGTCAGAAGAAGAACGTAGCTGGCGGGTTCGTATGTAAACTTTAAGGAATTCAGTCAAGTAGCCAGGAGCGGTCGAAATGAGGCAGTTTTAGCACAAGGATGAGAGTGCATGTGCGTCATGAAGCTTCGAACAAAGTTGCAAATTCAGTACTGGTCGCTTTACCCCACACGTTGACCGTGTGAGGCAGAGCCAAACGTCAGCAGGGGCGGTTTACCCCCCCCCCCCCCCCCCCGCCCAGGGCGGTTTACCCCCCATCCCCCCCCCCCCCCCAACAATCCCCCTTCTCCTTTTCTTTTGCAAATGAAAACTACTAAGTTAAACGCAGGTCAGCCGTTAGGCAATCTAACTGAAGAGGAATTGTGCTGTTCCAGAACAAAACTAAGAAACTAGGCGCATGTTTTTAGAACAATCACGATGAACATGAAATTTTGTCTTAATAATAATAATGGTTTTATAGAGCGTTTTCAGAGACTCAAATCGCTTTACAACTTAATTAAAAACAACAACAACAAAGAAACAAACAACAAATACATGCAACGCGTGAATACTTATTAAATACTTACTCTCCATATAATTTGTTGGTGGTGGTGGTGGTGGTTTGTTCGCCTTGCTGTGAACAGACATTAAATAGAACATTGATTAATTGACTACTAAATGCAGGTTAATTCACAACACTTGTCTGGCTTTGAAAAATGCAGACATAATTATGCATGAAGCGTACTGGTTGTACTGAGTCAACACACAAGGTAGTTAATTAGTGCTCGAAATATGTAGTTTCAGATTACCATCTCCCTACGGTGATCGTTAGACAGGACGCTGAAATTTGCGGAGACCGGATAGATTGCACCAGTCAAACGCTCGTGCTTTTCCGTATGAAACTTACGTACGTAAAAGGCTGGCCGCCGTAAATACTGTTTCCTCGGGCCGCCGTAAATATACTATTTCCATGACACTAATAGGACTGAACTGTGCGTGTGGGATTAGGCGCCGGCAGTTATCTATCACTTCAAGCAGCAACGGCTTCTGCATCAACATCTCCAGCACGATGACGGTGGTCGTGGGAGGTGGGGGGGGGGGGGGGGGTAGCTTGCTACTTTGATAATGTTATCATTATATCCTATATAATCAACGTGTCGTCAGGAGAGAGATTAACGCTGTGTCAGCCGGTGGGGTCTTAGGCGACATGAGGCAGCTGTACCCATGTATTTTTTTCTTTTTTCTTTTTTCTTTCTTCCGGATTACATATAAAATAGACTGTGAGCCAGACTATACCTCCTCCCCTGGTCTGATTGATCAGTGATCGCTTACATATATAGCGCTATTCTCCGCTCTCTTGAGCAGACTCACTGCGCTCGCATGTGGTTCTACATGAGTGACTAGCTTTTTATAGCGTGTTTTTTTAATATCCACCGAAGTGGTGTACTTACAGCGCTGGCATGGTTGATGCCACATGAAACTGCAGCCGTCGCGGCGCAAGTTCTGTGTACACCATACAACCATGCACCATGTCACTTCATGCAAAGCTACATACATAAGGTGTATGCGTGTTTTAGCTGTAACCTGCCACCTGCACCTTTGGCAGAATGACCGGGAGCTTTTACGTGCTACTGCGGTGACACGGGGATGGAACGGATACCGTAACAAAAGTCAGCACAGAATGTCGACCCTGGAGAAGAAAATTCTCCCGCCGCTCCTGCAGGGATTTGAACCCGCGACCTTTCATCACGAGTCCGGCGCTCTAACCACTGAGCTATCCCCACCCCTAAGGGTTTCTCGTGTTGAATACCTGCGGAATACAAATAGGCACCAAAACGTGTGTTACTGTGCCTCGAAAAGGTGATTTAGACATGCTTGTGATCTGATCAATTGCTCTTAAATTTTGTACGGAATACGTGTCAGGGAATCTGTCCAGAAATATCTTTTGGGATTGTAAATAGTCAGTAAGTAAGTAAGTTGGTGTTTTACGCCCAGTCAACCGGTGCGGCGGTTATATCAGGGCGATGTAAATAGTGAGATGTGCCAGTTATTGACTGCTGTTGTTGTTGTTGTTGTTGTTGTTGTTGTTGTTGTTGAAGCACTGGTAGATTCCAGCATCAGAGGCTTTTCGTCCACCATATCAGGACTGGACCATTGCACATGTTTACGTTTTTTTAAATATATATCTTGGATTTGTACGTCTCGTCGGCCTCACGTGGTCACCTCAGGCCGAATCACAGTCACGGTTTCTTCACACCAGGTCAAAATGCAAGTCACCAAAACAGAAGTAAATATCCGGCTCACAGTTCTTTCTACACACAACACAACCAATAGAAAACACAACCCAGCCGAAACAGTCAATAACTGGCACATCTCACTATTTACAACCGCAACAGATAGTTCCGGACAGATTCTCTGTATTCACTCGCATGCCAGGTGAGAGTTACCGTAGGCGACTCAGGTCTCTGTTGTTGTTTGTGTAACATCTTTCGAGCGCGAATTAACTCCCTTGTTTATTGGATTCCGACTTGCGGACGAGCGTCTCGAAAACCCTTGAGAGAGAGAGAGAGAGAGAGAGAGAGAGAGAGAGAGAGAGAGAGAGAGAGAGAGAGAGAGAGAGAGAGCCTATAATATTATGTCGTGAACATGGCACTGCTGCCTGTGCGTGTTATCGGGAAACAATGCAACCAGTGAAAAACTGACAATTGTCAAGGCGTTTCCATGGAAACGTGGCCTCTTCTTAACAGAGACAGATCCCATCACAAAAATAATGAGCTTGTAGAGTTTTTGAATCCCAGATTCAGCCGCACGTAAGTATTTTTTGTACGGAGTATTTCCGTCATTTGTCCGATTCAGTTCTTTATGCTAGGTGCAATCAATCCTACAGCAAGATACCAACCAACCAACCAACCCCCGAACACGGGCACATCCACATAGGAGTGACCAGCAAATGAACTGAAGCTGAAAAGTCCGATTTCGTTTCAATCGCCAGGCAGACCGGTTTCGCTCAAGTAGAGCTGTTGCGTCATATATTGTCGCCGGGGACGATACATGCCGCAACAGTTGTGTGTGTCTGCATAGTGTGTGTTTGTGTGTGTTGGGGGGCGGGGGGGGGGGGGGGTTGAGAGAGAGAGAGAGAAGGGCATATTTAGTGTAGAAGGCTGATGTGACGACGCTGTGTAGGGCTTGGAGCTAAGGTTTCAGAACCGGGGCAGGCGCATTATTAATAACATATTATTAAAAGGCAGCGGACATTCACCACGGTAGGCTGTTCAAACCTTTACAAAGCTCTTCGGTACCACATCAAAAATAAGAACGCATGGTCTATTTTGACAGGATGGACATGATGACGGGATGGTTGCATGGTACGGAAAACAGTGGTGGCTACCTTGAAACGGAAAACGAAGGTGGCTGAAATGAAGGGGAAGTAACTGTTAAAAGTTACTTCCTCTTCATTTTCAGTAACTAACAGTCTGTCTTCTTTTTTTCTTTTTTCTTTTTTTCTCTCTCTTAGTATCAGGTTCTTTCTTTTTCTTCTTTTCCCCCTGTGTCTATGAGAAGGGTGACCTATTTCATTCGCACGGGAAAGTGCCTGGGATATAGCACAGTTAGAAAAAGGATTTGAAAAATAAAAATGAAAATGAAGATGGACCGGGAATGTCAAAGAAGATATTCATGGCAGCAAGGGACGCACGGGTGGCTTTTTTTTTTTTTTTTTAACCTGCTCGAGGCTTTAAAAGAAAACATTTGTCAGCTCTGAGTTCTCAACACAGGAGACCTAGGTTTTATTGACTATTTTGTACACCGTCTTGGCCTTCTTCCTGGTTTCAGCAGCAGACGGCATGTAGTCTTGTTCAGAAATGTGCAAAATTCATGAGATATTTAGTATAATTTCATATATTTATAGGTAGTATTTGTTATACAGACTTTCAGTGTAACTGATAGAAGTAGGATCAGGGCGTAAATTGAATGGATTCGGGATTTGCAGACTTAGTCCTCAGCGGTTACAGAACTTTGATTCTGGAGTCGAATTTGGCTCTTGTGTTTATGACCTGGACTTATTTGTTGATTTATAGGGGAGATAAGCAGCAGGAGCAGTGTGTGTGTGTGTGTGTGTGTGTGTGTGTGTGTGTGTGTGTGTGTGTGTGTGTGTGTGTGTGTGTGTGTGTGTGTGTGTGTGTGTGTGTGTGTGTGCATTTCAGGGCCCTAGTTTGAAATCTGATATTGTCTAGGAGCGATATAGGTGGTGTTGTAGCTTGTTAAATTGAGGTTAACTGCAGCTAGTCTGTTACCATGGCTGATGACTCGCGCTATTGATTTACTCCGGCATCGTTTGATAAACCAGCCAACAGTAATAATTTTGATAAACAGAGAATCGGCCGCTATTTTGCCGTTTAAATCGCATCAAAATGTGTTCTGTACTTTTTGAGCAGTTTGGGCCTGGCAATTAATCGATTGAATTAATTACCGTTTTGCGACGATTATTTTTGTGTTTGCTTCCTTCACTAACATATTGTTTCCCTCAAAACAGCCTCAGTTTTGTTCCGACTGAGCCGGGCTGTTCCGATAGAAAATTACGCGTCCTGAAAGAATCAAAATAAGAAGTAAATCGATTCAGCGTATGGCTGCCAAATCGAAGCGTAGATCACTGTGGAATGGTGAGATCTATCCATTTTGCGACCAAGACTTGAGTCTAAATCCGAAACAAAACGAGGCCCGAAGCGCTCGTGCAGAATCAACACACAGGGGAGTTAATTAGTGATCGAAATACGTAACACAAAGACAGAGTCCGCCAAGTATGCAGCCAAAATGAAGGGCCGCGCTGGATCTCCAGCGCCGATGCGGGTTTCGTTCGCTTGGTGATAATTATTGGCGAGGGTGGGGGGTGGGTGGGGGGGGGGGGAACTAAAATAAAAATAATAATTGTAATGGTGTGGTAACGGGACAGTGAGCCAGGCAGCGGAGTCAATAAAGTGGAGACCACAGCAGGCGAATAGCAGCAATCAGGTTTTACTTTCTCAGCCGCAATTTTCAGCACACACAAAATCCCCACGCTCACGCATAGATAAGAGAACGGCGCGGGCCACAGGGAACACACGCTATCGCTACAGTAAAATCGCCCCCTCTGGACCACAAAATGGCTGACAACTGTGTTTCCCTGGCCCGCACAAATACAGTTTCCTCTACAATAACTAAAAACATGAAAAACATCATATAGTTACAGTCTTTTAAACTGTATAAACAAAATGTACACACATGACTTATTTTATTTACAATAAGAGTGGGAAGCGTGGCTTGCGCCTGTCTATAAACAGATTCGTACAACTAAATCACAACTAACACAACTGATGTACAAAATATAACTGTCACTAAAACTTACATCAGAATAAAGAACACGCACCCACGGTTAAAATGGTACATAACAATTACAATACAACGCTCTTAAGAGAAACAAGACACATTCAAAGACTAGCATTAAAACAATCGGTGCGAACTTTCGCCTGGGGCGCGTAATCTTAGTCGCAGCAGCGCTGATAGTGATATTAAGTAGTCTATGAATACAACTTAGCTTCTACGGTACACAATACTTAATAAGTTAATTTCAACCCAAAATAAACACTAAACATGAAGTCAGCTAAGCAAAATACTATACGACAACGCATTGATCGACACAGAATTACTTTAATCGAATCAAAACAACGTTTCACTACTATTCACTAGTACTAAACAAAGCGCGCCATGCAGACGACGGCTATAAAAAAGAATGGACCTAGAAAGGCATCACACAGGGTTCCAGGCGAGATCAAATGATCGAGAGATCTTAGAGGAGGGAGGTGGAGCTGGACCCTCACTTTTGCCCAGAAGAGATCATGAGTAGGGAGGTGGAGCTGGGCTGAGCAAGTTGGACGTCTTTTGCTTCGAGTTGTCCAAGTTGTTCGTCAACAGCGGTGCAACGGACATTGTCTTAGTGACTCTGTCCAGCACAGCAGTTGAAAGAGCAATTGCGCAGTGCACAAGTCGCTGGGCAATGGCGAGGGGACACCGCCTTAACACTTCCATTGTTCTGGCGGCGGTCTACGGTCTCTCCGGTCTTTTTCGGGCGGTTTCCGCGGTCGAGCCAATCACCCTGTACCCTTCCCACTCTGTCCCCGTCCCTAATAGGTCATCCCGCCTCCGTGGACGTTAAGCAACATAAAAGCCAAAAAAAGGCATCAAGGCATAATGGGGGCGGGGATAGCTCAGTGGTTAGAGCACCGGACTCGTGATTGAAAGGTCGCGGGTTCGAATCCCTGCTGGAACGGCGGGAGAATTTTCTTCTCCAGGGTCGACTTTCTGTGCTGACTCTTATTTCGGTATCCGTTCCAACCCCGTCTTACCACAGTAGCACGTAAACAATCCCGGTCATTCTGCCAAAAGTGCAGGTGGCAGGTTACAGCTGAACACGCATACACCTTACGTATGTGGCTTTTATTGAACCGTGCTTCGGCATTGGTCACAACTTGTCCCTAATATGTCAAATGACATCTGAGGACATTAAGCATCATCTCATCATCATCATCACCATATTCACTTTTCGATCTCCCGTTCCCCCCTCGCCCATCAGTGCATGGTGCGTGCTGGTGTAGAGTGAGGTGGTGGTAGTGCGAATAGCCCTAGTGTGAAATTTCTGCAAGTCTGTGCGACGTCTGCTGTGTGTGTGTGTGTGTGGAACGACGCGATGGAAGGAAGCAAGGGCCCTGGGCCCGACGCTTCTCGGAAAGATTCTGGCGACTGTGGTCCCGTGGGAGAGGCGATGCCAGTGAGGATTGAGGAAGGACCAGCTGGAAATGGTGTTCCACCGAGGTCTGGTCCCCTCACCCCCACCCCGTCCTCCCGAGGAAGTTCCCCAGAGTCGTCGGGGTCTGAGAACTGTCGGCGACGTCGGCCGCGCAGGCCTAAACGAAGACTGTCTAGCGACAGCAGCAACGAGGGAGATGTGACGCCAACGTCACAGACTCCCCTGAAAATGACCAAAGTTGGAGAGGGGCATGTCTGAGGACCCTGTCGGATCCGACGGAGAGTCCCTGATCTCGGTGGTGACCGCGTCACCGAGCCTCGAAGCGGCGTGCGACGAGGGGTCGAGCTTGCTCCCCCTGGTCAACGGCCCGAAGAAACCGGACAACCGTCCCAAAAACGACCGTCCGCCCAAAACTGCGCCCAGCGCAAGTGTCCCCCCCAAGGTGGGAAAAAAGAGTCACAAGGCTCCACCTTCCAACCAACCCAGCAAACCGGCAGCGAACCAGAGGTTCACAGCTGAGGGGGCCTCTCGTAGGCGCCTCTTCCAGCAAGGAACCCGGACGCCAGCGTTTGTAGAACACCCCATGGTGTTGCACGACCTCGGCGGGGGTGCCGCACGGTTCGACAAGCTCGGACCGTGGCACCGCAGCCAGCTCCTCGCCAACGCCGTGGGAGCCATCAGGTCCGTGAGGCCCCTTCCTTCGGGAAAGTGGCTGATCGGATGTAGCAGTGAGGCCCAGCAAAGTAAGCTGGCCCGTCTGGAGACCTTGCCTGGCGGGGTCCCCATCGGAGCGCGCGTGCCGCGACCCGTTGTGGACGGGGTGGTCGGTCCCATCCCCAAGGGAGGGAACGAGCTCCAACTCGTCCGACAGGACCTCGAGGCGGGAGGTCACCGAGTCGCTGCAGTGACACGCCTAAATAACAAGCATAATGAGCCGTCCCTGGCGGTTCGTATCTCACTGGAGGCCACGGAGCTTCCCACCGAAGTCTGGCTCGGGTCGACACCGTACAACGTACAGGCCTACGCCGCACCGGTACGTCGGTGTACCAAGTGCCAGTCACTTGGTCACACAAAACAACAGTGCCGTGCGAGACAGGGCCGCTGCTCCAAATGTGGGAAAAATTCACACACCCACGATAAATGCGACGCAGCGACCATGTCCTGCGTAAACTGCAACGGTCGCCACTCGGCGGCCTACAAAGGCTGCCCGGAGATGTTGATCCGGCAGCGAGCCAACACCCCACGAAGTAGGACATACCTCCCCTACACCGTCGCCATGCAATGCGCCCAGGAAGAGCTGAAGCCTCGGGTCCAGGAGTCGGATCAGCCGGCCGCCAAGCCGGTGGACAGGGTCGACAGGGTCGAAACCACCGTGCCCCTCACCGTTGGTGTTGGTCCCCCGCGAACCTACGCTGGCGTAGCGGCGGGGCGGACCGCCCGAGCGGGAGGTGGTGGTGGTGGTGGTGGGCCCGGCTTCGCCACCCGAGCGTCGGCAAGGAAGGGTCAGCAGCAGCAGTCTGTCGGCCAACGCTCCACAACAGGTATGAAGGGTGGCGCGATGGGTGGTTCCGAGTCCGGACCTGGTGCCGCCCGCGCGACGACCAAGGGCGTGACCTCCAGGGCGGTGACAGAACTGCTGTCCCGCATCTCGGAGGTCTCCAGTGTCTGGGGAGACGGGCCCGTGAGTCCACTAGCAGAGGAACCAACCGTCTCTGCCGCCCCTCCTACCTCTACCAAGAGTCGTGGTGCGACCCCTGGCACTGAAGCCGAGGCCCCCAGCAAGCAACAACCGAAAGGTTCTACCCGTAGAACCCGAAGGAAGAAGGGAAGTAGGGCGGTGATGGAAAAAAACGCCCTGCAATACCAGCTGCTCCTAGAGCAGCAAAAGAACAGGAGGCTGATGAAAGAACTCAGCAACAGTCCCCAGAAGATTGACCTGGGAACTGAATTGGATCAGCTGTACACCAAGGCTAAGGTAGACTTACACGAGAAGTTAGATGAGACCCTGTCCCTGGACGGTTTCCTCTGGAAGCTCATGCTGAGTCTACTGGAGACCAGACAATCAGAAGACTGTGCACCTTTGCTGAGCATCCTGACGGCAGTTTTTAACAAGATCACTGGCCAGAAGCGGCAGACACCCTCCATGTCCCGCCCTCTCGACCTGATGTTGGTGTTGGCGGGGGTGCTAGAGGCCCCGGCCGGTGATAAGTTGTCTCCCGTTATCTGTTAGCGGACCGACTTTCACCTAACGTAAGTTGTGATTTAACCCTCTGTCTAATCCGTCAAGTATAAGGGATTAAGAGTGGTACAATGGAACTGCCGTTCCATTACAACTACGCTGGATTATATCGTCCAATACATTTCCACAAATAACTTTGATCTTCTTAGTCTACAGTCCCTGAACTGCCAGCCTCAGAAGCTGCCCCACCTGGAGGGATACTATCACCCGCCGGTGTGTGGACCGACGTCTCCGGACGGAAGGGTGATGGTCTGTATCTACGTTAAATTACACATGAATTTTTCCATTGTAGCGGACACGGCGGGCCCTGCCAACGGCTATACCTGTGCGGTACGAGTGCGAGTTAAAGGAAACCCCGATGTCACCATAGTCAACTGCTACACCCCGACCCCCTGCACTAGCTTTGAGTGGCTATCGGGACTGGGCGGGAAAGGCGGTTGTGTGGTGACGGGTGATTTTAATGTACGTGACAGATGCTGGGAGCGGGGCTGGGAGAGTTCCTCTCCGGACCTGACTTCACAGATCAACGACAGCTGTTTCGTTATCCTTAACGACGGATCCTCGACTCGCATTCCGGATCGCCCGGATCAGAGGCCATCGGCTATTGACTTAACCTTCGCTTCAGCGGACCTGGCTGGTGGAGTGGGGTGGGAGGTTGGGGTGGATACCCTCTCCTCCGATCACCTTCCCATCACCATCAGCATGACCTATGCGGCTCACATAGGGAGTTCCGCGCCAGTAACCAGGTTCAGGTACGAATCGGCTGACTGGGACCGGTTCCGGGCCGAACTGGGATCCGTCGACATAGACGTTGTCCAGCCGGACCTGGAGAACGTTAACAGCCGGATAGTCTCTTCGCTTCTGGAAGCGGCCAGGGTTGCCATACCCACCACCAGCGGTGGCACGGCACGACCGGGAAGCAACCCCTGGTGGAACGCAGACTGCGAAGAGGCCGTCCGAACCAAACGAAAACTTTACAAAATCTACTGTAGAAACCAAACGGCTGAAACACACGCAGAAATGAAACTAGCCAACAGGAATTGTAATAAGGTTACAGCCCAGGCCAAGAGAGACTACTGGTTAGCTTTTTCGGACTCTGTCTCAGCCGGTGTTTTACCTTGGCTCTGTTTGGAAAAAAAATCAAAAAGATGAAACAGCAGTACCTTGCCCCCAACTTTGACCTGCACAAGGACAATCGGGTCTACACCACTGACCAGGCCAAGGCGGACGCTTTCGCGGAAGACTTCGCCGAGGCCAGCAACACTGAAAACCTCCCCGCCGACAGGCGTCAGTTTCGACGCGAAAGGGAGGCAGTCTACTCCGATCTGGCAGCGGACGACAGCTTACCGGTCAACTCCCCTTTGACCTGCACTGAGCTGAAACGGGCGCTAGCCTCGATCAAGAAAGTGAAAGTTTCCACTGGGCTGGACATCGTCTCGTACCAGATGCTGAGGGAGGTGCCTGAGTCTTTTCTTAAGACTCTACTCGGCTTCTTCCAGAGGTGCTGGGACGGGGGTACGATTCCTGCTGAGTGGAAACACGCCGTCGTAGTAGCCATCCATAAGATAGGGAAAGCAAGGAAGGAGATCGCCAGCTACCGGCCCATCTCCCTCACGTCGCACTTGGGGAAAGTGTACGAGAGGGTGATCAAGCGCCGACAGGAGTACTTCTGTGAAACCAAGAAAGTGTTTCCTGCGTGCCAGGCCGGCTTCCGACGGGGGCGGGGTGTCACCGACCACCTGGTGAAGTTGGGGGAGCACGTCGGGAGAGCGATGGGGAGGAGAAAGGTTCTCCTGTCGTGCTTCTTTGACATCTCCCGCGCCTACGACCAGGTCTGGCACGCACGACTGTTACAGAAGCTTCAGAAGATAGGCCTCTCAGGCAAGATCTTTAAGTATATTAAAACGTTTTTAACGGGTCGTTCGTTGCAGGTCAGATGGAAGGGGGCCATGTCCGCTGCTGAGCAGATAGATATGGGAGTGCCGCAGGGATCAGTCATCGCACCACTACTGTTTAATATCATGGTCCATGATGTGGAAAGCTGTGTGCAGGGGAAGGTAGTGCTAACCATGTACGCCGACGACCTGGCCATATGGCTAGACACCCACGTCAGAAGACCCCACAAAGAGAACAGCAGGAACATGGCAATCAGCATGAAAACCTTTCAGGAAGCTGTGGACGGGGTGATCCGGTTCATGCAAGTGAACGGTTTCACCCTATCAACCCAGAAAACAGTCTTCCTGCCCTTCCATATCTGCTCACGACGCATCCAAGATATATCGATAAAGGTGAACAATGAACATGTTTTTCCGACAGACCAAGTCAAGTACTTAGGGGTCGTCTTTCAACGTATGGGGCGTACCAACCGCCACGTGGATCACAACGCCCGCAACGCCTCCCGCGCCTTGAATGTAATCAAGGTGCTCAGCACACAGCCCTGGGCGAACCCACCTAAGGTGCTTGTGTCGCTGGTGAGGATCTTGGTACGCTCACGACTGGTCTACGGCCTGGAGGGCCATGCCCAGCATCACCGAGACAGGCTTGAAGCGTCTGACCGCTATCGAGGTCCGGGCTCTGCGACTGGCCCTCGGGCTACCGCAGTCCGCGCCTCACAGCCTGGTGTACCGGGATGCCGGGCTGCTACCACTGAGAGACCAGATCCAACTCATGACTGCTAAGTACGTGTTCCGCAGCCAAACCGTGGATAACTCCACTGTCGAAGAGGTGAGTGGGTCCTTCCGAGGCCCCACCCGTGTCTCCTACTGCTCCTCCATCTGCGACCTGGTCGCCGACTTGGTGGAGGGCGCGGGATTGGACGGTGCCTCGGCGGCAGATAGACCCCTTCATCCCCCCCCCCCCCCCCCCCCCCGGCTGATGGAAAGAGCGGAGGTGGAGGTGGAGGTGGCGGGACTGAAGAGGGACCAGAGCCCCTCTCTCCAAGCCTGCATAACTAACAATTTGCTTGAAAATAACTATTCACAATTTCTTCAAATTTTTACAGACGGCTCAGTGCTCGAGGACGGCTCCGCTGGAGCCGCCTTTGCCATTCCTGAGTTCCACAGCCTAAGGAAGTCCTTCTCCTTACCACCGGTATCAATCTTCACTGCTGAACTGACAGCCATTCTGATGGCGCTCCAGCACATCACTGAAGTACGTACACCGCCATGTGCAATAGTAATCTGTAGTGATTCCAGGTCTGCGCTCTCCTCCATCCGTTCCGATTCCACCAGCGCTCGAGAGCATCTCGTGCTGGAAATCGGGACGGGAGTGCACCAACTGATTACCCGCGGAACGGAGGTCCGTTTCCAGTGGGTGCCAGCACATGTCTGCCTCTCGGGCAACGAGATGGCGGACAGGGGAGCCAAGAGGGGAGCCAGGCGACTGGAATCCCAAACCCTACAACTGAAACTCGGATTAGCCGACATCTACTCGAAACTGTCCCGACGGGTGTGGAGGAAACGGGAAGAAGACTTTCGAGCCCAGGCCACGGCCAAAGAGTGGCTCGATCCCTCCCCTCGTAGCAGAGACGGAGTCTTTTTCCCCGGAGTACCCACATTCCTCGCCCCAATCATGTACCGGCTACGCATGGACTGCTGGCGGACCATGTTTGTGCCTAAGTCTTGTGTATGCGGAGGAGTGATATCATTCCACCGTGTCTTATTTAACTGCAGAGAGAGCTCGGCTCACTTCGCGCCTGTCACCAGTAGTTTTACCAGTCTGGGACTCCCACTGTGCGTCCGAAGCCTGGCGCTGCGGCACCAGCAGAGCTGGAGCCTGCTCCGTGCCGCAGCCAAACTCGTCTACAGCTGCCCGGTGCAGCCTACCTGTAAATGTGCGGGACGCCCTAGGACGTCCCTGGCTCCCTCAAATACCTGGGTTGACTCCCCGGGAGGGAGGGAGCCCCCACCTACACAATGCACAATCATACTATGTTTTTAACCTGTCTCTACCCAAGTGTGTCGGCGCTGAACCACGCCCCCCCCCCCCCCCCCAACCGTACGGGCCTGTTCCCGGACGTGAAGGGGGCGCTCGGATCGCCCGTCAACAAACCCCTCCCCCCCCCCCCCCCCCCACCCCACTCCCGACTGTTACCGGCTCGGAGTTGGGGCTTTTAACACTAACTTAACAATGACTTAACCTTTTCAGTGAATTACTGATGTATCCATGACTGTAGGACAGGACTGCAGTCTGCATGTTTCTATTTCAGACAATGTTTTAACCGATCAAACTGTAAATATATACATTTTTAACCTGTTCGTAAAGCGAGCAGACTTGTAAATATGTAAAATATGTTTTTAACCTCACCCCCGAAAGTACTGCTAGACCCGAGTAAATACCTTCTAGACTCAAAGTAAGAAATTTTATGTAATAGTAATTCGTTCTACAGCCAACCGGATTATATTAATTTTAGATGATTAAGAGCATCGTATATATATCTTGTCCCTAATATGTCATCTGACATCCGAGGACATTAAGAACAAAGAAGTAAGAAAGGCATCGGCTACTGATCGATCCTGTGTCTAAATAAACGTTAAATAAACATTCTAAGCTGCCAAATTATATTACACATGGCTTAGTGCATAAAAAGGACTAGGTAAATAGAGAGTAGGTAAACAAACAAGCGGTCAAAATGTTAAGGGAGAAAACAGATTTGAAAATGCCGCGCACTGGCGGCTATCGCCGGTCGGCTGTGTGAAGGCCATGTGGCGTTACGCCACACGCCGCGCTTCAACTAAAGTGTCGTCTGCTCCGGTTCCCGGGTTACTAATAGTACAGTAAATGAAATTGCGTTGATCCGTTAAGCAGGGCGGGATTAATGTAGAAACATATATACAAAGAGCACTTGCTCACATAATAATAATAATTAAACTTAAATGATCAGAGAGAAACTGCGAGAAAACAAGAACTTAACTCTTTGCCAGGGACTTAGCGCAGCGTGCACGCGGGTTTTGCAGGAGCTCACCCAGATTGTGTCTTTTTTAATTGTTACAATGAAAGCCCAGTCCCCCGACCCAAGAATAAGTGCATTAGCTGAACCAAGCCAGTCCTGAAATCAAATAGCACCTCCTCCTCTGTGGGTCAATGTAACGTTGATGTCACTCCTACCATTACTCCCATTAGCCTGTCAAGCAGCCCCATCAGGAGCCGGGACATGCAACAGGGGCTCAGTGGTTTTGTACCGGATATTCGGAATGGATTAATTTGATTAATTTGATCTGTTGTTGCACACACTATTTCGCAACTGTGGGCAGGATTATGCGAAATCTGTCACTCGTAGATGGCCCAGTTCAACAGGCTATACACCCTCCCTCCCCGTTCTGACAGCTACATAACGAAAAACTGAATGCTGTGAATAGATTCTTGAGAACTCTACAGTTGCAACAGGTCCTACATATTGTTCAGACTAAGATCAGAACTGTACGGATGTACGAAAAGCGCTTCCGCGTAAGCATGAAATGCCAGGGTGCTGACCCATTTCTGCTACCTGGAAAACCAAGTTCTACCAACAGGCTACTTTTAATGACCACGAGAACGACTGACACGAATTGATTTTTTAGGTCTGTTTCAAGTGTGTGAAATCTACAGTCCACGTTCTGATCCCCACACCGCTGGTAACCGAACAAGAAAATGGCCGCCGTGATGGAGGAGCGGTTGCTGAGAGTCTTTCGGTGAGACAAATGTTCACTTACGACCTCTTATTCCTTTGGTAATCTTTGGTAGTCTTCTGTAGTGACACGGTAGCACGATATTATACCAACGGGACATCCACAGCACACAATCAAACCACACTTTCACTCAGTCTCTGTGTGTATAGTCATATTTCACTGACAGCTCATAGAGCTACTGGCAGCAGTAGACTCAAAGTCTGCTCAAACCAGTACAGAATTTCAGTTTAGCACTGACTGAGGCGGGGATAATAAAACACAACACCATAACACATTCGCGGCCGCGTGCGCGCACTGCCACGGATAAATGCACACACACACACACACACACACACACACGGGCGCGCTCACACACATACGTGCGCGCGCGGCGGGCACACACTCATAAACATACACACGTGCGCGCGCGCACACACGCAAACACGCCCACTGGCACACATCAAGGGAAGGGAAAGACAGATTATAGTGTTGCTGGAGGAGGAGCTTCCGCAACCTAGCGTCGACGTTGGCCAATGGTGTGGCAGCAGCCTCGCAATGAGCTCCAAACGCCAACCTCTCTTTTGTCATTACCCCAGTTTTGCCACTGTGTTGGTTAGTTCTCATCAAATGTCTGGCGCGAGAGTTTCAGCTGCTTTGAGTGTGCATCGTCAAATCAAGTGAACTATACTTTCAACTCTTACACTTCAGGCTCTACGTGACTAAGAAGCAAAGTGACCATTGTTTTGTTGGACATCCCATTGAAAGACAGAATGGAGTGGAATTTAATGGAAGCATACAGCTCGGCAAACAGAGGCCTTGGCTGCCTTGTAGAAGACATCTACCTTCCTGCAGATAACTGTCAAGGTGAGAATGTGCTTTTCTTTACATACAAGTTACACCAATTTCATTTAACGCAAAGAGTGATAATTTTACTCTTTGTGGAACTGTAAAGTCACATCGCAAAAGCAAAAGTTGACAGTGTTAAGGTTTTTGTTTTGGTTGGTTGGTTAGTTGTTGTTTTTCTGTAACTTTTGGTGCCGTTTGAACCAAATAGTACCTACAATAATTTATTTGTAACATATCAACTTTTGTTGAAGCTGTTGCCGAATCAAACAGGGCGTATAAAAAGATGAAGTGGGAGGAAAAAGGAGCGGTTTTGAAGCTGGACCTCTTCCAACTTCTTTTTCCCCCTCTTCATCTTTTTATCAGCCCTGAAATATAAAAGCGATAAGAAAGAAGAAAAAAGTTGGAAGTGAATAAAGTATGAAAGCGGTAAGAAAGAAGAAGAAAAAGGAGGTTTTCAAGCACGAAGCGAATGCAGTGTGAAAGCGAGAAGAAAAAGGATAGGTTTTCAAGCTGGAAGGAAATAAATTATGAAAGCAGCAACAAAGTGATGAAAACGAAGAAGAAGAAGAAGAAAAAAGAAAAAGAGAGAGATGTTTTAATGCTGGAAGGAAATAAATTATGAACATGAAAAGAAGGGAGGCTGGTGAAGAAAGGCAATGGAATGAAATATGAAAGTTAAAAAAGAAAAGAAAAGAGAGAGAGGTTTTGTAGTTGGAAGAAAAATGAAGCATGAAAACAATAGAAAGGAAGAAAAAGAAAAGGAGCGGTTTCGAAGCTAAAGGGATGAAATATGAAAGCGACTAAGAGGGACATGTTTTCTCATGTGATATTTGTATTATGGATTTTTTGTTCAGTCATATCTGTTCATTATTATGATACTGTTAATTATGAACAGGCAAGTTTTTGTGTGGATGTTTTATGTACCATATGTAAAATTTCCTTCATTGACCAAGAGATTCCTTGGAGGCCTCAGCTCGTTAGTGGCCTACGTGCGGTCTGAGTGGACCTTGATCCACCTACAGCACTTACAGAACACCATTGTCCAGAGATACCCTTGGGGGTTGGGGGGGGGGGTTCTGTTGCAGATCTTATTACCCCTTATCATCCACCGCAACAGTTTCACGCCCGATTAACACACACACACACACACACACACACACACACATATACATATATATAAGCAAGAAACACTACCAACAACAAAAACGAAACAACAACAACAAAACATCATGTTTCTGTGTTCCTTGGCAAAAGTTGATTTATTTTAATGTCGTCTTTAAATTGCTGACAGTAAGGAGAATCTAACGCTATGAAACCCTGAATAACGGGACTGGAATGCTATTGCTGTCTGCGGGCAAGCATTCGGGAGCATAAATTCCGCGCGTGGAAAGTTGTCATACCTCAGCAGTGACCACATGATGACGAGAGGCACACATTAGAATGTTTTTGAATTTTGACTGTGTTATTTATTGCGTATATTTTTTTGTCCCCTATTTACCCATTGGAAATTTGAGTGCAAGTGGAAGGGTTTTGAAATATCCATTTGATTGTTCTGAGGTGACCCAGTGTGTTTGACAGGATGTGCTAATTAGTTAACTATCCTGTCTCGTTTATCTGCCTAGTAAGCTAGTTCTCTTGCTCTTTCTGCCTTGTCATTAGTTTGTACCCGCGGTTACTGAGGTAGTGTCTGGGTTCCTAAACATGTCGCTCTTTTGAGTCGCAAACCACTTGTGGTGGTTGCCGGCCCCACCAGTCTGACAGCTCGGTCATTTGCCTTGTCTACGGCATGTCCACAACGGACAACACCGGAGTCTTCTAAGGTGGCTGTCCGACATTGAGCTTCCCATTCCACTCTTCCACATTTTAAGACAACACACTGTGAAATAATATCAGTGCCAGCACTGCCATCTTTCTACATATAGCAAAGAAGATTACATCTTGTTCATTATGCATGATCATTATACCGGTGAGAAAAACAGTAAAGCCAAAGGGACTGGCAGCGGATATTGTTTCACTTTACATGTGTGTGTGTGTGTGTGTGTGTGTGTGTGTGTGTGTGTGTGTGTGTGTGTGTGTGTGTGTGTGTGTGTGTGCCTGCCTTCGTGTGGGCATGTGCGTGCATGTGTATGTGTGTGTAATGTAGGTCTTGCCTGTTAAGTTTCTTGTGATTTGAATTGCTTGTAGTCATTGTTATTGTCATTTTCTGCTTGAGTTGTCTCCACGTGGATGTAGTTTACATTTGAATTTCGTACAGCGCACCGACCTCTGTTTTTCTCTTAGAGGTCCATGTTTTGTAAACATTTCGTTATTATAATATGCAAAATGTGTGGTCCTATATAACACGTTCTGTGTGCAGCTGTCCTGGATGACATGATCGAGATGTTGCTCCAAGAGGACCCCAAACTGAGAAATGGCCGCCGGAAGCTGGCTCTTGACAAATTTGTGGAGAAGGTAGGTTGTCATTGCCAGTGTACACTATGCAAAATAAGTCATGGGTCAACTTTTCAGATTTTGCGCATAGTTAGTTTTGAACCCTTGTTGATCTGCACATTATGTGTTAGCTTTTGTTAAATTGTGGATAATATTTTCCATCTCATTGTACGTTATGTTTGTTCAGTGCTTTTGAGCCGCTGGGTAGGCGCTTTACAAATTTCCTTTATTTTTATTATTATATGTTGATTCTGCCAGAAATGGCTGCTGGGTGACTGGCACCATCGGAAGGCACAGGCAAAGAAATGGAACGGCACAGAACGCAGCTGTGACCACCAGCTTTTCATTAAAGTCACTGACATCTGGGCGGTATAAACAATCAGCCATAAGACTATGCTGCAGTCCACTAATACTTCATCTCCTGCAGAATCTTAAAACATGCTTTTGGTGTCACACGCTTACCGCTTCTTGACTGAAGTATGACGTGTTTATTTCATGTGTGTGCAGGACCTGGTCCCACTTATCATATGCTGCACAGATGAAGGCATTATCGCCCGTTCACTTCGGTAAGTGAAAGGATAGTTTGAAAGAGAATGCAAGGAGTCTGTTCAAGAGCGGAGAATGTCGCTGCATAAAAGCGATCAACAACATTTTCAAGCTGGCAGAGTTTGGGAGCTGTGTGAAAGTCAAGGTGACCGTCCTGTGCTTTCCGTCCTAATGAGCCTTACAGTTTCTGTGGACGTAAAGCAACAATGAACTGTGCTTCGGCATTGGTAACAATTTGTCCCTAACAGTATGTCAGCCAACATCTGAGGACATGAAGCTCTACTTCATCATCATCTTTCAAGCTGGAGGCTGAGATCATATAATAATGCTGCATTGCCTTTGTGGATGGTGGTTGCTTCTTGCAGTCTGAAGTGAAGCTCCACTCTGAGCTATCTGTAGTTGGTAGCCAGGACCGGCTTGCAGACCTATCTGTAGAGCTGTAGTTAGTAACCTGGACCGGCTTGCAGACCTATCTGTAGAGCTGTAGTTAGTAACCTGGACCAGCTTGCAGGCCTAGCTGTAGAGCTGTAGTTAGTAATGGACCGGCTTGCAGACCTATCTGTAGGGCTGTAGTTAGTAACCTGGACCAGCCTATCCATATTTTTGGGCGTATGGGACTTGAACCCGTGTCTCTAAAGCGTTGGTAATTTGGTACCCCTCGACCTCTGGACCACACTGCTGGGCCAACCTGATGCAGCCACCGAAGGTGTTTACCCATCTGGAGAATAAAGGCTGGAACACTGTTTTTACTAATGATTGTTTGACAGACTGCTGGCCAACCTGACACAGCCACTGGAGGTGTTTGCCTAGCTTGGGAGTGAAGACTAACAGTGTTTTTACTGATGATTGTTTGTTTCACAGACTACTGGCCAACCTGACACAGCCACTGGAGGTGTTTGTCCAGCTGGGGGTTCCGCTGGGGCAGCAGTGTCAGCAAGAAATCAACACCCTCGTCAGCAGGGCCAAGACCTGCTGTACCAACCTGGACTTCTTCAGCAGTCTTCACTGCGCAATGGAAATGGCTCTGACCAGGGTGAGTCATCTGTGACACGACATATGCTGTTTGTATGTGTGCCTGATATGTGTGTGTGTGTGTTTAATTTAAAAACAAAATGTTTTGAGGGGGGAGACACTGGGAGAGAGGGGGAAGCGAGGGGTTGGAAGATTTATGTGTGTGGGTGTGTGTGTGTGCCCGTGTGTGGATGCAGAGGAGGGAAGGGATAGAGTGAGATACGTACTGCATTGTTAAATTAGGTTGCGTATTGTAATGTTTTATGTATAGTGCTTTGGACATCACACATGTATATTCACAGAGGGATTCGGTGCATTTGAAATACATTATTATGGGACAGCAACTGTGTAAACTTTTGGAACCCTTGTCCACCATCTTATCGCTCCTTCTTTATTTATTTTTAATTTTTTTAATTTGTATATATATAAATCTTTTGCTTCAAATAATACTTTGTGTGCATGGCATTAGTAGGACTCTGCTCTATACACAGAGCACTATGTTTAGGTTAGTATGTACTGTGTGAGCGCTCATGCCCTCTATTTGGACATGCTCATTGCAGTGAAGAATAACAATTTTCAAAGTCTGATTTCCAGACGGATAGTCTTTCACTGAAGCTGGGCTGTTATGAGGTGGAGTTGACTAGAATGCGTCCGTTTGTTTTTAGCAGGATGACCAGATGGTGCATCCCTCTGACAGCGAGTTGCTGAACAACGCTCTGCTTTTGTTGCGAAACCTTCTTCATACCTGTCATGATGACAACCAGACCTTGGAAACCTCCACCATTCTGCAATCCATACTCAGGTAGGAATCCATGCCCTCTCTTTCTCCCCCAGTCTCTCGTTTTCTCTCTCCCTTCCTCCCTCTCTCCATCCTATTTGCTCCCCCCTCTCTGTCTCTGTCTCTCTGCCTGTCTGTCTGTCTGTCCCTGTCTCTCTCTGTCTCTGTCTCTCTCTGTCTCTCTTTTCCCCATGTATGATGGAGGTGGTAGTATGTGTGTGTTGTGTGTGTGTGTGTGTGTGTGTGTGTGTGTGTGTGTTTGAAACGAGAAAGATAGAGTAGGGCCAGAATAGTGTGAACTGAAAAGGGGCTGAGGGCACCATTATTTTCTTCTGGTGTGGAGTATGCCACTTCTCTCAGATGTGAAGCTATGATAGCGCACAAAAATGAAATTAATATGGATTTATTTGCTGTTTTCAGTTCCTTCTTCGTGACCAAGATGGACAAGCTGGTGCTGAAAATGTTGAACCATCCACAGAAGGTAAGACTTGTGGCGCATCTCTCAGTTGTCGACAAATGTACGAATAACACGTGCAGTATGGTGATGATGATGATGATGACAATGCCCACATTTATACAGCATAATTCCATTAACTTGAATGCTCAGTGCTCTGAAGGATGTGGGGGAAGGGGGAGGGAGAGGAACAGAGAGAGTCATAATAATTAAAGGAAAAGAAAAACACACATGTGCAAAGTCATTCAGAGAGCAGGTGCGTTTTCAGAATGCAGCCAAGGAGTCTGCTTCCCTGACTGTGGTAGGGCATTCCAGAGCTTGGGAGCAGAGCTGAAAATGGCTCTGAAACCAAACTGTTGGTGTGTTTTTCAGCAGCACATGGAATCCGTAGGTGTGGTTGCGATGATGAGCGAAAGGGTCGTGTGTTCAACACACAGTAGACTGCTACCTAAAGCCATGTCTTTACGTACCATGCTGCGGCAGGTTTTGTCACCAAGGTGACAAATTGTGTCACATGTTATGCACTGCCCACACGTTTAGTCACCACTTCACCAGCAATTGTATAATCAGTCTTTCCTCTTCTCATGGTGTGTGTGTGTGTGTGTGTGTGTGTGTGTGTGTGTGTGTGTGTGTGTGTGTGTGTGTGTGTGTGTGTGTGTGTGCTAGTATTGTTATTGTGTGTAATTGTATGTTACATAAGGGCATGTTGGAGTGTGCTTCTGTGTTTTGTATTGTCTTATGGTATTGTTCTATTATAGTATTGCATTATGTGAGGCGCTTTGAATGTATATGGAGATGCGCCATACAAATACCATTTTGAATGATGGATTGATACTCGTTCCCTCATTCGCAGTCTGATTATCTCTCTCTGTCTCTCTCTGTCTCTGTATCTGTCTCGCTCCCTCTCGCTCACACGCACACACACACACACGCACGTACACACATACGTACACACACACACACACACACTATTACAAATCTAGCTCTGCATTCTCAAATCTAGCCCTACATTCAAATCTAGTTCTGTATTCTCAAATCTAGTTCTGCATTCTCAAATCTAGACCTGCATTCTCTAAGAATGCTGAGCTAGATTTATAGACATATATATATTGCTTTGGTGGTTTACCTTGCTTGTTTTGCTCTTTTTTCCCCCCATCCTTTTTCATTAAAATGATGGCTCTCAGAGTACATGGCAGATGAACACCAGCTACTGTTTTTCTTGGTTTCAGGCTGACTGGGTGGTGTCCAATGTACAGCTGTTGTCACTGATCTTTAAAAGCTATGTAAGTTTGGCTGGCGTTAATGTTAATGTTAACAATTAGCAGGGATTAGAGTTCCTGCAATTATCTTCGTACTGGATATCAAGGCTTGCTTAGGGATTTTTTAAATTTATTTTCGACTGGCAGAAAAACTTTAGTACCACTTTTTTTTTTTATCCTACAAAGGCCCCAGGGAGAGAAACTGACTCGTCATTCCAATGACTCCATTGGAATGACGAGTCAGTTTCTCTCCCTGGGGCCTTTGTAGGATAAAAAAATTAAAAAAATTATGGGCAGTTGGCTCTTTCTCAGAGACTACATAATGCAAAATGTCTCAAAACTTGCATGCTGGTAACTTTTGTGACCTTGACACGTTCATGCCGGTTTCGGTGATCTGAATGTTTCAAAGTCAGAGGAGGTGTTTAGATAGATAATGATGGTGCACAATGTATGTCGCCTGGGCGTTTAATGGCTTTTTGTTTAGGTTTAATTGTGTCATAGCTAGTAATGTTTTCCATTTCTGTCCCTAGGCTGGCAGTCTTTTGGAAAACAGTGGGGAGGAGGACAGAGGTGACAGGGATTGTAAATCAGATGTTGGAAGCGGGTCCTACGTCTTTAAGTTCATCCCCTCACAGACGTCCAAACTGCTTGCACAGAAATTTGACAAGCAGCTTCAGATCGGAGAAGTACCGATCATTGCGGGCAAGCTGATCACCCCACAGAGTGATGAGGAGACTGACGATCTCCTGCAAGGGTGCGATGCTACTGGCTCCACAGAGGACCCGGAGGAAATTCAGGAAAGAGCAGAAAATAAAATGCTGATGGATGAAGAAACAGACCAAAATGACAGTGATGGAAACAGCGAAGAAAACAGTTACGACAGCATGGTCCCACCAGTTCGAGCTTTGTTTAATATGGAAGACAAGATGCATTTGTTGAATGCGCGCGTCAAAATACTTCGTGGAAGGTCCACGCCAGGTCAGGGTGTTAGTGAATGCGATACGAGCACGGGTGACCAACCAGACAAACAAACAAAAGCTGGAAAGCTAGGAAACCAATTGTCCATAGACAGCGATAGCGGCCGACCGGAGTCCAGTGAGGAAGAGAAACAAGGGGAGAGGACGGCTTCAGAAAGGGAGGTGGAGGGCGACAGTGGGGTGGAGGCGTACATACCCAGGCTGTGGGAAACCCCTCACACCCAGCTCTTCAAGGAAGACAGAGATGTCATGTCGGAGCTGGCCTCTGGCTCATGCCTTATGGACAGGGAGATCATAGTGTGAGTTTGCACGAACCTCTGTGTGTGTGTATGTGTGTGCGTGCGTGTGAATAGCATCTAAGTACATTTATACCTTTTTTAACGAATACTATTCTGGATTAAATACATCACCCCTTCACCCCTTTATTTAATGCATGACCTCTTCACAGAAGTACAGGTCGTTTATTTTCAACTGTGGTTTTGAATACATGAACTTAAAGTGCAATTCCATCATGATCTAACCCTACTAGAACTTCACTGTAAGTCTTTCACTGTAACTATTATATGTTGACAGTCGTAAGCAAAACTGCAGCTGGTTGTTTGAAAACTGCCTCAACCACCAGAAGCCTGATGACATTAATTCATGGCATGAACCAACGCCTGCATTTTCTCTGTTTGCATGTATCTTTATTCTCATTTGATTTGTTTCAGTACGTATGTGCGCACGTTTGCCACCGACTTCGTGTGTTCCGGTCTGCATAGCCTGGTGGAGTCTCTCATGGTAAGCTGGAGGTAGCGAAATCAGCTAACTGTTATGTCTGATGGATGGATACTGTGCACGCGCGCATGGACACGTCAGTGCATGTGTGCGGGGGGGGGGGGGGGGGGGGGGGGGCGAGAGGGGAGGAGGCGGAGGAAGAGAGAGAGAGAACATTAATACTCGAAGATTTTAGGCAGAAGTCTAGTCTTACAGTCTGTCACAGAGAGAGAGACAGAGACACAGAGAGAGAACTCTAATACTCGAGGATAAAGATTTTAGGCAGAAGTCTAGTCTTACAATCTGTCACACACAGACAGACAGACAGAGAGAACTTTAATACTCAAGGATAAAGATTTTAGGCAGAAGTCTAGTCTACAATCTGTCAGAGAGAGAGAGTTGCTTTTAATGCTTTATACTAGCTTTTGTTTGAGATGCCAAAATAAAATAATGATAATACCCTGTTTGGAACAGACGGACAGCAGTCATTATACTTGCACGCAACCTGTATTGCCCTTCTTTTCACTGATTTTTGTCTTGTTTTCCTTTCTGCATAGTAGATACAGTGCAATGCTCTTGCCCATGCTCCCTTCAGACCCCAATGCAGTGTTGTGATAATGCAAATGTTTTTGGCGCTGTGCATTTTCAGAAAGTGTTGCTGCGCAGCCAGGAAGATGCGCTTGACGATTCGTTCTTCATGTGGACTGTTGGCTTCTTCGTCAGCTTTGCCAGACATACCCACATGGAGTTTAATCAGTACAGGTGAGCGATGGTTTTTTGACATACATTATAACCCCCCCCCCCCCCCCGCCCCCTCCCCCTTAACCACTAAAGTGTAAACAGGAAGAGATGTTCTTTGGGGCTTTTTGTTGTTGTTGAGTGGTCCATTTCGATGTTCAGGTCAAGAGAAAGAGCTTCTCTTTACTCAAAAGCAATCTGGAACTCTTGCTGGAAAAAAAGGAAAAAAAGGAAAAGAATAATTAGACTTTCAGATGAGTTAGAAACTACAATGCCTGCATCTCTAATTAATGCAACAGGGGTTGCACCAAAACACTCCGCGCCTCACTGGCTCAGTCGCCAGACTGCAAGGGTTTCCTTGGAAGATAGACTCACGTCATACTGAGTAACAGATATTGCACCTCAACTGAAGATAGACTCACGTCATACTGAGTAACAGATATTGCACCTCAACTGAAGATAGACTCGTGTCATACTGAGTAACAGATATTGCACCTCAACTGAAGATAGACTCACGTCATACTGAGTAACAGATATTGCACCTCAACTGAAGATAGACTCACATCATACTGAGTAACAGATATTGCACCTCAACTCAATACTACTTCCGCTAATATTGCTGTTGCTGCTGCTGCTACTGTTGAGTATTCCCAGCTCGTGTGTTATTGTGCATTGATATATATATATAATATCTTGAGGGTTGATTTTGTAACCTTTTAACAGTAAATTAGACAAACTTGTGATTTAGTGGCTGGCGTCTTGAATTGGTGTAAAATCATTTTGAATGTGTTATTCGTCCTGAGGTGACCCTGTGCGCTTGACAGGACATTTAAAGCTGTGTTGGGGTTAGGGTTAGATTGAACTAGTGTAAAAGAATTTTGAATGCGTGAGTCGTCCTGAGGTGACCCTGTGCTGGACATTAAAATCCAGTAACTGTCTTGAGATGAATCTACACCTGTGTTTCTACCAGTTCTATCGTGTACATATAAACCTGGTACAACACACAAAATAGTGAACTGCAACCCTACTGATTCTGGAGTAAGAGATGTCTATTGTTGTTCTTGAAATATTTTGTGAATGCAATGCAGTTTCTTCTTCATTCGTAAAACCAGATGGACGAGCAAACTCTGATTGCAAACATTGTCATGTATCGTCCTGGCTTTTTGTCATGTTGATATTGACGTATGCATGTATAGTAGTTGTGCTGTTTTGATTGTCTAGTGGATGTTGATGTCGATTTTTTACAGCTCTGCGAGCTCGTAAATCTTTACAGGGTATAGTGCTGTATAAGAGTTATTATTATTATCTACAATGCCTTTGTGTTGTAATTTCAGGTACTTGCTGAACCTAGATGTGTTTGGGTTTCTGACGTACCAAGGGTACCTCAACTGTGACAGTCTGACCAGCCAGATATTGAAAGAAGAAACCTGTCTGCTTACCAAATACAGGTGAGTTGTTGGAACTTTGTCAATGTTCGTCTTGGTGTTCATGTTGGGTCGTTGTGTGGCGCTTTTATGTATGTAGTACAATTTGATTAAGTATCATGCCATGACTATGATTGTATATATATATATTTTCAAAACACGAGTAGATGAACTCTTGGAAGAATATTTGTGCTGAATTAAATTCCAAAACTCAAACCCACAAAATCTGGAAAGCTGTCCGAAAGGTATGAGACGTTCTAAATCAGTTAGTCACCTGAAGATAAATGATACAATGATACTGCAGGGTTCTCATACACGAATACTTATTTTAAGGGGGTCCCTGGGACTCCCTGCTACAACATTTAGAGGGTCCCTGGGAAATATTAAAGGGTCAAGTCAGTGCACCCTCCAAGTCTTGTGAACTCGATCCCATTCCCACCACGCTTCTTTATGAAAACCTTGACATCCTCTTGCCGACCATCATGAACATCATCAGCACATATCTTACCTCTGGCATGGTACCACATGATCTGAAGACTGCCATCGTGAGTGATAAACATATTTAACGGCTATAAAAATATATTTTTTAAAAGACACACCTTTATGCAGTGTACATACAGCTGTCGTCAGAAGGGTGACAGGTTTATGGCATACAGTAGTTTTGTGAGCAGACTGCTGCAGCAGTGGGCCCGCTGAATAAAATAGGTCAAGGTCACCCTGTTGATAGGCTGAAGCGATTTCAGCAGTGCCCGTGGTGAGTACGTATGGAATATAAACGGGTTACAAAAAATGTGTAATTGTGCATTGGTGGACATATAGATGGTTTTTAACGTTGTAACCGTGAATTAGACAAACTTCTGATTTAGTGATGTGTGTGTTTTGAACTGGTGTACAATAATTTTGAATGTGTAGTTCGACCTGAGGTGACCCTATGTGGTTGCTGGGACGTTAAAATCCAAGAATTAACTAACTAGCGATGTCATGGTTGTGTGTGTGTGCAGGCTCCACCTGGTGGTGTGTACACTGAACCAGCTGTTCGAGGTGATCCTGACTCACACCAGGGAAATGGAAGAAGATGATGGAAATTACATACACACCTTGCAAAGTAAGTCACAAGATGAAATTACATACACACCTTGCAAAGTGAGTCACAAGATGGAGATTACACACATACCTTGCAGAGTAAGTCACAACTTGATTCACTGCATCAGGTCCAGTCATTTGAGCATTGCATAAACAAAGGTTGAAAAAAGAAAATTTCCATCATTTACATTCATATATTTTGTATGTGTGTTTGTCTTTGCACGTGTTTCCCTGAAGGTGTGTGTGTGTGCGTGCGTGCACATGCGTACGATGGAGGGCATTCGCTAGCCTGCTTTTACATAACAGATGACATAAAAACATGGATGACTGAAAATAAACTCAATTTTAATTAAGATAAAACAGAAACGCTTCTCTTTCCCTTTTTGTTCTCCCTTGAAACCTTCTACCGTTTCCCTCCTTGACTCGATTACTCTTAGTTCTCACAAGACCCCCTTCTCTGATTCTGCCAGGAACCTTGGATTCATTCTCAACTCAAAACTGTCCGTGAAGAAGCACGTCATAAAAATTTGTCAAACTGCTTATTTTGAGCTTAAACACTGTAGTTCAGTCCGCAGGATTCTCACGGATGACGCAGCCAAGACTCTTAATTTGTTACTTTCCATATCATCTCACGGTGCGTGTGTGTTCCTGTAATAATTTATGTAATTCGTTTTGGTAGGAGTGTGCTCTACATGAGCATAGAATATCAGTAAGAGAACATTTAAAACAATGTTGTTTCCTGTTGTGCGTGTTCAGTTTAAGATCGAAGGGCACAGGGTCATGTGTACATGTGAAAAAATTCCAAAAGTAGCTGAGCCAGTCTTTACTTTGAAACAGACAGTACGCTTTGTATTTGATGCAAAACTATATAAAGCCTTGTCTTGCCAACAGAGTGCCTCGCTCAGATGGCAGATCTACGACGCTTGTTCATCCTGCTGCTTCACTCTCATAAGACTCCGTACGACATGGTCTACCTGCGTGATCTCATTTACACCAACCACAACTACCTACTTCTGCTTGAAGGATGGGTCTCTCATGGTTATGTCCCTCAGCCATTCTCCATGCTGTCCCACATCAAACAGTGAGTGATTTTCTTTGATTAAGGTCAAGGTCACAGGAGAGAGAGAAAAGAATACTGCACTTAGTGCTTGTCCAGATGATATCATTTGAACCGCTGAACCTTTTGTAACCAAATTTGGTGTGGGGATACGTTATCATCAGCAAGAGTCTCATGCAAAAATAATGAGGTTGCTATCTTCAAGGTCAAGGTCACACTGGGGGCTGTATCGACTTCAGAACTTTCTGCATAAAATTCCAATCAACTGAGTCAAAAGCCTTCTCGAAGTCAATGCAAATAAGCAACCCAGGTAGATTATTACAATTTAAATAGCGAATAAGATCATATATAATCTAATATTTTGTCCCATATATATATTATATATCGGTTTGACACAAACCCAGTCTGGTCCTCGTTTATGTGTGAAGGAAGTACCTTCTTCAGTCTGTTAGCAATACATGATGAACCGATTTTGAAGACAACATTTAACAATGAGATGGGCTTCCAGTTCTTTATGTATTCCTTTGGTTTATCCCCTTTGGAATACACACAATTAATCCCTCATTTTGTGTTGCTGATAATATCTTTATGTATTCCTTTGGTTTATCCCCCTTTGGAATACATACAGTTAATCCCTCTTTTTGAGTTGCCAATAATTTACTTTTCTCGAAGCTGTCACTGAGTGATCTTACAACAAAATGTCCAAGTTGTTTCCAAAACATTTAAAAACCCAAAAAAACTCTGGACTTCTTCCAGCGTTATTTTTCCTTTTATATCATTAACTTCCTCATCTGATAGTGTTGGAATTTTATGTACAGTTATTTTCGTACAATTTTTGATAAAATTTGCCAAATTCAATGCTGATTTTATTTCATATGCTTGCTAGCAAAATGTCCTTTCTTCTTCTTCTTCTAAACTACAAAAGTATTTTGATACTTTTTCACCTTCCTGTATTCGTCTGGCTTTGGAACGTACCAGTACACCTTCCATTCTGTTCCCTCTGATTTCAGTCTCTTTTTTTCTCAGGTATTTTTGTTTTTGTTTCGATATGCATGTACAATGTCTGACTGAACAAGGTTTTGTAACACCCTTGTGGATCAAGCCTTGTGATAGAAGGCTTTTTTTCTTGCAGTTTTGAATTATTCATCTGTCTTTGTCTCACACAGGTATGCCAGTGCTGACGTGATGCAGAAGTATGGTCGTATGCTGGAGCAGTACAACACCAACAATGAATTGCTTAACATGGCCATCATGAGTGTGATGTATCACATTGCTGGAGATTGTAAGCGTGATGACCTTCTGCTACAACTACCCATTCTGAAGACTTTCTCCCAGATGTGGGGTGACATTGCCTGCAACAAATACGTAAGTTCTTGTGACACCGTCTTCCAAAATGTAATTTGAAAAATATATATATATAATTAGAAAATGGTGTCTAAAATATTTCATGTAGTCGTATCAAATCAGTACGCTGAGAAATATTCGTTACCCAACACCTTGCACCTCGGTCCATCTCTGAGCAGCATTAGTAAACGGCAGCTACCGGTCTCATCCACTATAGTGAATAGCTGCATCCCATGGGGAGATCTGCAGTCTATTTTTTACCACGATAGTTAGTCTTAAACTGACATATTTCAAAAAGGCCGAAGCAGAAAGTAATGCTACAGAAAAAACGTACCTAAAACAATAAAAGTTCATGCCCATATATATATATATATTTGGAGCCAAATCTGCGTGGCTAGTTCCCTTAAACAGGGTAAATCAAACACATTCTGAGTAGTCAAGAGTCCTGAAAATAAGGTCAAAAGTTAGAGGTCTCGTCTGCATGTTCTGACAGGCTAAGCACGTTTGTCACTCAGAATGTGTCAACAGGTTAACTATACAACACATAGAAAGAATACTTCCTTGTTGGGGTACCGTGGGCACAGAAACGAAAGCCCCTTTGCATAAATTGCTCAGCATTATTAAAGGTTCATTCCTATGGGCATGAAGTGTTTCACAATGCATAGTGTTACATGCTACACCTATTGCAAGGAACGCTTCCTTTCTGATTTCTGACATTTTAGTTCACTGAACTCCATTTTTCACAAACTTCTTGTTTCTAAGCGTGAAGCAATATGTGTCAAGAATGGTGAAGCTGTTGCCCGTGAGTTTGTTGAAAAACATCTGCTACAAAGTTGACTGCTAGTGTTCTGAAATAAGATTGAAGCAGACAAATGATTAAAAAGAATGTTGATTTTAACAGGAAAATGAAAACAACAACAACAATAAAACCGGGCACACGCGCTGTTCGGAAAACGTTAAGAATATAGTATGTTGTGAGCAAACCATGAATGATTTTCGATGAAGCTGTATTTCTAAGCTAAGACGTTGTTGACTTGGTAGACCTTACACGGTTAAACGGCTGTTTAATGTCAAGTTGTTTACATAATGGAGAAGATGTGTTAATAAATTATCTCTAAAGGCTACTGGCTTTCAATGGAGCTGTATTTTATGTCTGTCCATCAGGTGGAGTTTAAAGACCTTGTCAAGTTCACGCTGGAGACATTCATGAGCATGGCGTTCAGGGACCCGACGCAGTGTGCCCAGAAGCTGTTTAACATGACCTTTCCTGAGGATGTTGACTCCGACAGCTCATCAGAGTGAGTACAGTGTTTTACTATGGATCGGACACGGTGTGCTGGCCTGAAGTCTCTGCCCACAGACCCCTCCTCTACCTTCTTACTCTCGTCCCTCTTCAGTTCTATTTTTGATTTAGGCGCCTGCATTTAATCCCTTGGCTGAGTGATGGAGTTGTGCCGAAATGAACTCTAATTTTGACTTTGATGTTGTGTTCTTCAGCAGTCTGTTTCGTACCTCGATTCGCTGCCTGTAAACTTTCGGAACAGCTTCCTTGTACAAGGCAACAAAGAAGCAAGTTAGGCAGAATGACAATGAAGGCAATGAAAAGGGAAAATATTTTGTATCCTGTTACAAATCAAAATGACCCTGTGTGGTGGCGTATTCATACTGCCAACTATGTTGGAGGTCCAAAACAAAATGAACAAACAACTCTAACAATAAATCACAAGTACAGCTAGCTCACCTGATGCAAGAGAAGATGGTGGTTTTCCTTCAGGGGGTGTCTTTCTAGGAGGCTAAAACAGGGTGGTCGTTCCCAAAAGTGGAACACACACATTAAAGTTCTGCTTGACACAAAACGAAGGATCAGAACATTCCAGCTGCAATCGATCCAGGTAGCCATGTATTTGTGATGTGAATTTATGTTAGCAAGTCACTGGAATGTCCCAGGCTGCCATCTTGAAGGGGTCCTACTGGAAACAGAGGTTCTACATAGTTGACTACTGTTTGTTGTAACAGAGTGAATAAACAAAATCTCACATTCTTTTGTTTCGCCCACAGATATTTGGAAGACATTGGCAGTCTGACAGAAGAGGAGCAAGACTTGCTGTTCACATGGACCACAGACTTACAGGGATCAGTCAACACGGTCAATAACCTTGTCGCGCGACTCCACAGCCATGGATCATCCGCTACACGACTGCAGGTAAGAACGAACGGGGGCAGGAATGTTAGGGCACTTAGTTAACTGCACTTAGTTCACTGCTTTGCATAGGACAGTGAGCATGTTTGATCAGCTGATGGGTAGACTTCGTGCACATGACTTCTTTGCTGTCTTTCATTTAAACTTTTTGAAGTACATTCTCGTGCTGCCATACACTCTCCAAGTCTGTCTGCCCACTTTAAAAATGTGCTTTTGAAGTCGCATTTTTCTCGCTACCTTCTTGTATAGTTTAGCTTACATTTGTATAGTTGTATATACCCTAACCAGATCAAGCACAATTTACTTTTGCGTGCGTAGAAAGGAGATACCTTTTTGTGTTTCAGGACAGTAAGTTAGGGATTTGGAACTTTTCATGATCACATCCTCCACTGAACAGTACACATTCATGATAGTTTCAGTCATCGTGTCTGAATGGCAAGGCCAAAGTTTCAGTCGAAAGATTAAACTTGCAGTTATATCTTCTTGTACTATATTTTTGTTATGTTGAGTTGAAATTGTAATTGTTACATACTATATGGACTTAGTTAAAGTGGCCAATTGACGTTTTCCCTGCCTTTGCAACAACAAAGACCAGAAACAACAAAACTTTCTTTGATCTGTTTAAGTGAGACTTTTGACTTTTGAAAATTTGCAGATTGTGTTTTTGTCCTAATAAATAGCGTTCTTTTTTTAACCCTTTTTTTTTTCTTTCAAAGAGACGTTTGATGCTCTTAATGTCGGCAGTCTCTGTCAGGCATTTTTGCCTTTATGTAAATTCACACCAGTTTGCCAATCATGAACTATTTCTAGGTAATAGGAAGTGTGTTTTTGGTTGTATTTGTTCTGTAAATACGAGCCATCTTAATGTCTGGTTTGCTTGTGTGGTTTTTGAACTGATAGAAATCAAGGTTAAACTGGAAATGGTGACAGCATGATGACAACCCTGTAGCAGAGATTTAGGGTTAATTATATTGGTGCAGTGATGAACATTGAATTGTGATTGACTGGGAGAAATAATTAGTTACTGATGGCTATATTAAATCTTACAGGTGATGATTCATTTGCTACAAGAAGGTGGGCTTGAGGAACACCAAATGGAAGCTTTGTTTGAGGAAATAAAAGAGGTTGGTTGGATATGTTATTTGTCAGTTGTGTGCGATCGTGTGCACGTATTTGTGTCTGTGTGTGCAGTTTCCTAGTTTAATTTAGTTTAATTTAATTAATTTATTAATAAATTAAAATAAATTAAATTGAATTAATTAATTAAATTAATTAATAATTAATTAAATAAAATAAAATTAATTTAGTTTAGTTTAGTTTGCTAGTTTAATTCGTTAGCAATGGGATTGGAATGTCCTGTCTGCGGAAACAGACTGAAGTTCACTTTCTGGTGAATGCAAAAAACAAACAAAAACAAAACAAAAAAAGGAAGAAGAAAAGCAAAGAGAAAAGGTTTCAAATGTGTGCTTAAAAATAATCGCTCAGGACATAATCAAATCAACTTACTCTGTTCAGCTGCACGAGCTATCTGGCAAGGCCAAGAAGAGGTGCATAGTGGCGAGGTTATCTGACATGGATCAGGAGCAGCTACTGCCCTTCGTGTTGGAGAGGATGCAGGATGAGGGATCTCAGGAGCACGTGCAATGGCTGCAGGATCAGCTGTTGGAGGCTGCTTACGTCAGACTTGGTCAGTGCTTCAACTCGCCTTCTCATTCTTGCTGTTATACTTCGGACAGATTGACAAACTATAATTTGTTTCTTAAGTGAGCTCAGACGAACTTTTAGTTCGCCGGACATGGCTTTTTCAAAGCTTGTTTGTGTTTTTATTTTTCCACTGAAATCTAAATAACAGTGTGTTTTCTTTTGTAAGAAAATCCGGCGGAGCAATTAGTGCTTGCATTGCGTACACAAACTGTGACAACAGAAATGTTTTAATTAGGCAAATTACCACAGTCACTCAAGTTATGTTTTTTTTTATTGTTGTTGTTTTGTTTTTTCCATTGTGCAATTATCTGCTGAACTTTGCACAACCTCTGACTCCAGTTTTCTTCAATACTTGAAGCTGGTATACAGCTGTTGAATAATATGCCTAAAATATTGAGTTGTCTTTTCCACTTCAAGTCAGTGGGAGTGTCAGCACATTGTTCTAGCGAGCTGAGCCACATGGCTTCAGTTTTATTTCTGTTTATTTTAATAAATGTGAGAACATTTTCAAGATCAGCTTGATACTGATACTTTCAGGTGTGATTACAGTTATTGACACCTGCAAGTATCGGTCAATAACTGTAATTACACCTGCAAGTATCAACTTGCAGGTGTAATTACAGTTATTGACCGATACTAGCAGGTGTAATTACAGTTATTGACCGATACTTGCAGGTGTGATTACAGTTATTGACCAATACTTCCATGCAGTGATTACAGTTATTGACTGATACTTGCAGGTGTGATGACAGTTATTGACCGATACTTCCAGGTGTGATTACAGTTATTGATCATTACTTTCAGGTGTGATTACAGTTATTGATCATTACTTTCAGGTGTGCAAAACAACAAGTACCGTGTGCATGTGGAGGAGCCGCTTGCTAGGTTCCATGAACGTAAGTATAATACCCAGCTTTCTTTCTACGTTGCTAAATTCCATGATTTTATTTTTATTTTTAATTGAGTAGACTGCTTAGTACAACATTGTTTAAAGTTTATTGTACACTTAAAAAGCTTTCTTGGCTAAACATAGTCTTTGTTGTACCGAAATTTAAAAAAAAACTCGGATACTGCTGGTTTGGATACATATGGTAAATTTTACTCATTGTAAACAATTCCTGTTCACCATGGTGTATGCCCATACCACGCCCGTGTTTCTCAATAGCACGTAAAAGATCCCGGTCAAAAGTGCAGGTGGTAGGCTACATCTAAACACGCATGCATCCTACGTATGTGGCTTTGAATAGTGACACTGTAAACTGGTGCATGTTTGTATGGTGTACACAGAATGTGCGCCGAGACCGCAGCAGTTTTACATGGCACCAGCCATGAACCAGCTAAACAACACTGTAACCACTTTGGTGGATATTCGGACCGCACTGTGTAAAGCGACAGTCACTCATTGCGAGTTTCTCTTTCAGTACTAGACAAGTCCATTCCGCTGGTGACGGTGAATGAGGAGGAAGATCGAGCGGTGAGAGATCCCTACTTCACCACCCTACTGGAGAGTCTTGGTCTCTTCCCTGCGGATACCACGTCTAGCTGCGTCTTCGGCCGCATTCCCCAGTTCATGACCCCGGCTCAGCTGCTCAGGAAAGCCCAGCAGCTTGGAGACATTGATCTCAGTGAGTGGTTTTTGTTGTTGTTTGTTTAGTTTTTGTCATGTTTGCCAGGCACATCATTCTGTGGTTTTTATTCATAACGTATTCGTCCATCCATTGCAGTATATACATTCTCTCACATCTTTGCTTAATTCTCTTTCTGTTACAGCCATTATACTCGATGGTACTGAGTAAACGACAGGGTACCCAATCGCAAACATATGATATTAAACGTATATAAAAAAGAAAGAAAAAAAGTAGCAGCGAAGAGTAGAAAACAGCAACAACAACACAGAGTGGGGGGGGGGGGGAGGGAGTTAGGGAGAGAGAGAGAGAGACGGACACAGATATAACACAGTAAGTGTGCTGAGACAGAATATGAAGTATGTTATCGGTCTCGGTCCATTTATTATGTCTGTGTTCTGCTCTCTCCCCCCTGTTTTTTGTTTTGTTGTTAGTTTTTGTTGTTGTTTTGTTTCTTTTGTTTGTTGTTTTCTAAAATATTGAAAATAAATGCGGGCTGAGCAGAAACAAAAGAGAATCATAGAATCGACCCACTGTACATGTTTGGTTTTCACAAGGGGATTGTTTGTACAAAATCCATTTCATCACAATTTGTTTACTATGTCATGCTCATGACAGATATATTTTTCAGCTGCATACCTTCTTTGCAGATACTTTTTGAAAAAATTCAATTGAGAAGTGTTTGTTTGTAAAATTAAAAGAATGAGACTGAAAGTTCACCATTGATTAACCACTCAGGGAAATAAAACAGTGTTGCTACTGGACAGTAGAGACAGACGTGTCATCTACAATAATATAACGATCATCATTGTCACTGCTTGCCTGTGTGAAAAATGCCACATTCTCGCAATGTACTACCTATTTCATCGTCAATGGCCAGAATTCTGGTTGACCCATTAATTTGCCTCAGAAAAATAACCATACCAAAACAAAAAAACTGAATTATGATTTTCACTTCGTTGTCTTTCCAAACAAGTACTCTGTCTTTTCCAGTAGCCATTTTGGGATTACTGAAAAAAATGTTACAGTTAGATTACTGTATAATGTTTTACAATACACTGAAACAGGAAAATCCATAGGTGTTCTCTGTAGGTAGTCCCAGCAGCTGTTTAACACGAATGTCACTTCCAGAAGCCAGGTAGTTTAGGGCAGAAGATGTTGTGGTCTTCAACATAGGACTTGTGGTGCAGTGGTTACGGACATTGGCCTGTAGTTGTTGATGCAGCAGTGTTCATCCTTGGAGGGAGTGATGTGGTACAGTCCTCCAAGTAGCAGACACCATTTCTGGGAATGGGATCCAATTTCAAGACTTGGCGGGTACACTGATGATTATTTTTAAGGCACATTTTTTGTCAGTGACAGGCTCGAAAGTTAGCAAGGGATTTCCAGTGAGAGAGGTACCAGGACAAGCAGCTGGGTTTGTCGGAGATTTTTTTTTTCTGATGGTGTGGGTTTTCTCGGTGAGATAATCAGAAAAGACATTTGGGAGGTCGTCAGAGTCAAATGCTGAAGGAAGAGGCGAAGACATATTTTTGCCGAGAATGGTGTTGATGCTTTGAAAGAGCTGTTTACAGGTTGTGCTGGACTGAATTCTGGCAGAGTAGCAGGCTTGTTTTGGCTTTATCTACAAAGTTGTCATATTCTGTTTAATGGAGTCGTAGATTTGTTTGTGGAACGGCTGGTGGCAACCAGTGTAAGACAGAGAGTAGGGTCGGGGCTTGCAGAAACAGAACAAGACCAACTGTTCTCACTTGCAATGGAAGTGACACACAAAAATTGGTACCACGATAACAGCCACATCACAAGGAGCAGTGCTATCACAACTAATCAAATGAGGAGACTAATCAAGAGAATTTGCAAAGCCTGTGAGGCCGCGTGAACGCTACTCACATAGTATCTGGGCTATTTGCCTTGTGTAAGTCCAAGATACATGGACATTTTAGATCTCCCTTCCTCAGTAAAAGCTTTCTCTTTAAAGCCAGAAGTAGGCCAGAAACAAACCTTGTGCATGGGGTTCATCAGCTACCAGGAGTTTCACCTCTTTAATTTTATCTTCCCGGTTCTGTGAAGTTAGGTTTTCTGTGTAAGTGGCCTTGGGAGCAGTGTTTGTGTATACTGTGCGTAGCGGATATATATCACTGTTCAGGCGGTACGCCAACGACGTGCTGAGGCGGTGGTGTTGCCTAGCTTTCACAAGAAGGCAACAACAGGTCGTTGTTTTCCAGCCGTATAAAGTCCCAACCAGCCACCTCGAGGGTTTCTCCCAGCAGAGTAGCGTGCCGGCGATGGACTGGCCCGCTCTCAGCCCCAACAACGTAAATCCCATTGCCTATCGCAATGGAGTCCCACCCAGGTACCGCTGCTGGGCCCCGTCAGGCGATCCAGACAATGGATTGCCATGCCACGTGCTCGCCTCCTCGCCTCCATGGAACGGCGCTGTCTGCCAGGTACTGCAGCTGACTGGAGGCGCGCACGCTCGGTGTTGTGCTTGTACAACAGGGCCTGCCTCTCAGGGACAGGTAAACGCAGAAATTAATGATAAAATCACTCGCGTTCCTGGTGTGTATCTCTCTCCCCCTCCCACCTCTCTCCCTCTCTCTCCCTTTCACTTCTCAAAGAAAGCATTCTCTTGGAAGTAAGCTGTTTAGGAACGACTGACTCATTTCTGTTGTTTTTGATAACCTTTGCTTTCACTGTAAACGTATCTGTCATTTCACCAACAATTTGCTTCTGTTTAGGTTGCTTGAAGTTCGATCCGACTGAAGTTCAGGATGAGCTCAACTGCAAAGAGTTCAGTCCCCTGTTCAAGGACCATAACCACATAGAACAGCATGAGAGGAGGCGGGACACAGAAATCAGGTAATGACATCAAATCTGTTTGAAACTCTTCAATTGCAACAGGAAACTACCTGTTTGATGTAGGGGTTAGTGCTGTTGCTTTGTAGGAAACGGTCATTTTAAGCAGAAATGTGGTTTTCATTACAATAATTTCGATTCTGTAATCAATTCTATACTCTGTGTGTCTGTCTGTCTCTCTCTCTCTCTCTCTCTAATTCATGCTTCATAGATGTATAGATTTTAAATGATTTTTTAATAGTTTTTTCTTTTTTTAAACTATTATTCATCAGTAGCTTTATGCTTAGCAAGGACTAGCTGTCAGACAGGTTTTGACTGAACCTAAAGTACAATTCTTGTGAAATAAAGTTTTCAGGTTTTCTCTCTCTCTCTGGGAATTCTCTCTCTCTCTCTGTCTCGGTCTCTCTGTCTCTGTCTCTGTCTCTCTGGGCCCGATTGCATAACACATCGAGTGCTTTGATTGGCCTCCAAATCAAAGTCAACACGTGGGTCTGGAAAACAATGGGGAAGCACAAGATAAAGTAAAATTGGAAGAACAATTTCAAGTATTGTTAGTTATGAGTATAACTAATAATAAAAATGTTTTTCCAATTTTACTTTGTGTACATGTGTATAGTTTATACTGCAGTGTACAGTGTTGTTGCTGGCTGACTTAGACGTGGTCAGAATACATCAGGAACTTGGGAGTCGAAAGATGGTAGTGACAAACATCACAAGTGCAGTGCCTCTTACTTGGATACTTAATTTGTCAGTCTTAGCGATCTATTGAGCCGTAGTAGTGTGTCATGCAACCTGGCCCTGGTGTATCTTCCTTTATACGTATGTGGTGCATCAACACAAACAAAATATTTTTTTCGCTGTGGATGCCACTTCTAGGCCACAGTTTGTTTCTTGTTTTGTTTTCAAACATGAATCAAGAGCGAAAGACGTGGTATTTCACAAGGAGGAAATATAATAGTACAGCATTTATCCTGCATACTTATATTCAACTAATCTTTAAATCTTGCTGTTTGATTTCTTTTTGCATACTTGGCAGCTTTGAACCTGTGTACATCCATTCTGTCACGTGCCTCACTGCAACGTCTGCCGCGTCCTCACGTGGCCCATGTAGTCTCCTCACTCCGCTCTTACAGTTGCATCAGTTTCTAAGTCAATACCACGAAAGATACAATTTTCCAAAACGGTTGGAGCGCATTTACTTGAAGGGTCTCTTGCTGCCGATTCTAAGTAAAAGAAAGAAAGAAAGAGAGGAGAAGACATGTGCTGTGTGGGCGCACAGCACCGTTGTAGCAAGTCAGTGTTGTGACAGCTGGTTTCGTGTGTGGAAATCAGCGTTTCCCGAGTCGACGGCAGGCGATTTCTGAACCACAATAAGCTTCCTGGTGAGTGACTTGTGTCGCTTGATTTAGGTTTTAACATCTGGCTTGACCGCCGTCTGATCCTAGTCCGCTGACCACAATTTACACACTAGTACGATACGATAATTCGATCTCTTTCACCTTTATAGGGTAAATTCCTTGTAATATATTTGATATAGTCTGATGTATATCTTTCTAAAATGCTTTGTATTACTTCATGTTTTCCGTAGGATATAGGTCTGCCCCTCTTCACTGCTTTTTGTCTTTAGATTTGGGTGCCTGTATTCAGTTGTGCTGAAGAAGATAGGCGTACTTTTTTTCTCAGAACTGTCCACTCCTCTGCCCCGTTTTCAATGAGTTCAGTAAGCCCCAGTCTTTTTGTCATTTGTATCGAATGGATGTATAATATGTTGTTTATTTTGTGTGTTTCTACAGTCCACTGACCCCAGACCAGATGCACAAATGGCTCAACAACCTGTCCATGCAGTTATAGGCCCAGCCCCAGGCTTGAATCCGTTATCTTCACACCCTGCATCACCAACACACAGTTGCTGCTTCAGCCTTGACTGAAACATGTTCAGAGTCACCATCAGCTTATCAAGCCGACATCACACACAGTCACAATCAGAGAGAGGCCTCTGTCAGGGTCTTGTGTCTGAGACCCTGTTCTACACTGTATGGACCACCTGCTGGTCTTACAAACATGCGAGTCGAACAATCGCTGGGCACAGTGAGCATTTGGCTGGCTGTTGCCGTTTGCCAAATGACTTTAACAGTTCGCGTTGCCGTTTGCCAAATGACTTTAACAGTTCGCATGCACCGACCACTACAGTTTCCACGTTGTTTGCCAAAATGGCAGAATTAGCAGACGACCGGCCGTTGTTCTTTGCTCAGTGACGGGCACAGTTAGCACGCAACTGGTTGTTGCTATTGCCCAATGATTGGCACAGTACGTAGCACGTAACGGGCTATTGCCGTTTGCCCAGGGACTGGCATGGATAGCGGGTGACTGGCTCTTGCTCTATGCCCAATTGCTAGTACATACAGCATGGCCCCACCCATGTGCCAAGTGGCTGGTACAGGTACATATACATGGCCACCTCCATCTGCCAAATGGCTGGTACAGGTAGCATGCAACTGATCACCTGGTCACCTCCATGTGTCAAATGGCTGGTACAGGTAGCATGCAACTGGTCACCACCACGTGCGAAGTGGCTGGTACAGGTAGCATGCAACTGGCCACGTTAACACACATTTCAACAAACATAACCTTAAATATTGTAGTCTACTATTATCACCTAGCAAACAATGACTATATATACACAACACACGCACACACTCACACACACACACTGACATGCGTTTACCAGTCCCCGCTCGTCCACTCAAATACAATTAATAAATGATCAATACCCCCAACAACAAACTGAGCCTGTCTTCTCCCCTTCTTTTGCCTGGATCTCTCATGCTCCCCCCCCCCCCCCCCCCCCCGATGTCCTTATTCAAGTGACCGTCCACATTCAACAAGCCATTCACAGCCCCACCTTTTTCCAGACAAAATACTAGATTTACTGGAAAGCTTGGGCAAACAGAGAGGTAGGTTAAATATAAAACATTTCGTCTTTGTTTTGAGGATGTCGTTCGGAGACGTGTCTTTGGATTCCACCTTTGGATTCCACCTTTGAAAATCTGAAAGATATAAACATATATGGAAAGTTGAACGTTTTTGTTACAGTGTGTGTGTGTGTGCGCGCGCGCGTGCCATGATATAACCGTCATGGTTGACTGGGCGTTAAAAACAGTGTCTATGTATGACGAGTTATTCATGTCACACAGTTCAGGTATTCGTGATCTGTTGTCCGATGGAGTGTACCCAATTTATGTCGTATCACTGTTAACGTTGATGTTGGTCGGTTATTTTCGATAAGTGCAGCACCGGTAAAAATTGGCCAGTCGTTTCTACTTTATCCCGCACTTGTAAATTGTTGGCACCTTTTGTCTTCTTGATGATGTAAATCCTGGCCCACTGTGTGTTTGATGATGTAAATCTTTGCCAGTTACATTTGTTTCGTTGTTATTGGAATTCTTGGCCGCGTTGTCTCCTGGGTCGTCTAGGTGTTGGTCATTGTAAACCCTGTGTCTTTGTGTGAAGTGTTTTTGAATGGGGTCTCGTGAACAGTGTCTTCCAGCTATCTGCCCTCGCTTGTTGCAGGCTTATTGAATTCATGTACAACATTAGCTCCCCCTGTCCCTTTTATTTGTATACATTAAGTACTAATATAAGCAACGTGAATACCCCCCCCCCACCCCGTCCCCGCTTCCCCCTAAGTTACTTGCACAGAAGTGTATACAAGTTTTATATGAGACATTTGATATATAATATTGTATATATTAAATGTCTTATATAAGTTCACTTGTTAGACGCTCAAGGAATATTGTATGCTGGTATGCTTCCGTTAATAAAACTGTTTAAACCGAATGTATTGTATACTGCATGGGAGACTGAAAGAAATGACAGGCGCACTGGAGTCTTCTAAAACCGTCCTGACCAGACAAAGTTGATGGCTCCAGTACAAAACACTTCATTTTTTTTTTTTTTTTTTTTTGGCCTTTGCTTTGTCTTGAAATGCGTTGCATTTCCCCCTTTTTTTCTTTCTTTTTTTTTTTCTTTTTTTTTTAACTGATCGATTAACGTGTCCCTCATGGACTGCCTTGAAGATGCCTATGTGGCCGCTGGAAAAAAATCTCTATGGTTAAAATTGCCTGTGTGCGGTGAGAAGGACTGTAGGTTTTAACCACACCAATCGTGAACCAGGAACAAATCCTCCATGTCATAACTTGTATAGAACTTTTTTTTTTTTTTTTTAACGTATTATTTTGTGTTGGTTTGCTTGCTGTTGTTTTGTTTTCCTTTTGGTCAAAGCCTTAAATTTTGAGTTACGATGTGTTAATAAGCCTCCGACGAGATGCTGATAGACACACACCGCATCTCTTGTGGTTTACTGCCGAAGAGATTCATCTCCTGAGTCACAGAAAAACGTTTAAATCGTGTTTACTTCATTTTATTGTTGAAACGTTGTGCAGTTGGGAATGTGCAGATATAGTGCGGTGTGTCTTATCTGGTGGCAGTGTAAGTGTTGCTGAATTGGTGTTCAAACTTAGTCAAGTTTATGTTGTGTATACAGTCCATGGATATCAGTTTCTCCGTTTTGATGGAGAATAAATATTACAAATCAACCTGGTCTTTTGGATGTGTGTGTGTGCGTGTGTGTGTGTGTGTGTGTGTGTGTGTGTGTGTGTGTGTGTGTGTGTGTGTGCGTGTGTGTGTGTGTGTGCGCGCGTGTGTTTAACTGAAACAGTATGGTAATAGTCGCTATTCGCATCATGCACAACCAGTCTTGTATAGGATATTTCCGGCAGCGGAGCACTGAGAGAAGAATGTGGGGAGAGAGATTCTTATCCACAAATACTCCGCTGGCTTAAAATAACAGATGTATAAATTATACCAGCTCCAGCCGAAGGTGAATGTGTGTGTGTGTGTCTCTCTCTCTCTCTCTCTCTCTCTCTCTCTCTCTCTCTCTCTCTCTCTCTCTCTCTCTCTCTCTCTCTCTCTATATATATATATATTCACAAATAGACTCTTGGCTTAGAGTGACAAAACCACAACAGGTAAACCTCAAGATAAATCTTCACATTCTTATCCACACACACACATGACCACTAACAGCAAACACGTGATGTCTTTGGATTCCAGCTCTACGTGTGGGACTACTTCACTCTTTCTCGTGAGGATGGCTCAAAGCGGAGTCATTATACTGTGTGTTTAAAGGGGTTATTGTGTAAACGGTCGGTGGAAGTAGCAGGTTGGAAGTAGGCAACAACAAACGAGCCACGGCCAGAGGTTTCTGTTTTATGTTTTCTTTTGTCTTTTTTTGATGGTATCTACGAGAAGCCGTTGTCATTCCCTCTCGCTTTTTCTCGCTGTGTATTCACGTCTTTTAGTGACGTCCAAAGAACAACACGTTACACATACATAAGAGACTGAATGACGTACACACACACGAAAGAACTGACAGACGACACACGGAGTACAACAACACAAACACAATGTGCAGATGCACTCGGGTTACATTCCCCCCACCCACCCCAGCTCAATCACCACCAGCGAGGAAGTATTGACAGTAACATAATTCAGAGGCTACCAAGAGTGGAATTAACAAATCATTTCAGTAGAACCTTACGCGTACTTGGTGACTACCAGTGCTGGAACACACGACAGAAGATCATTCTAGAGCTAGATCTACCGAAGGTCATTCTAGCGCTAGATCTACTAAGAGTTGAATTAACAAACCATCGAAGTAGAAACTAGGCAGAACGACAATGCACTCATGGGCTAGTGAGAGGTGAACTAACAAATCATCCAAGTAGAACCCACTCAAACCGACAATACACTATAATTATTCAGGGGCTACTGAGAGTTGAACTAACAAATCATCAAAGTAGAACCCACTCAAACCGACAATACACTATAATTATTCAGGGGCTACTGAGAGTTGAACTAACACCATCAAAGTAGAACCCACTCAAACCGACAATACACTATAATTATTCAGGGGCTACTGAGAATTGAGCTAACAAATCATCCAAGTAGAACCCACTCAAACTGACAATACACTATAATTATTCAGGGGCTACTGAGAGTTGAAC
>OY757554.1:5607956-5670456 GCA_963584105.1 Alviniconcha strummeri
CTGATCATCAGGGAACTGTGCCATTGGTTTTTGTTGTACATTTATAGCAAGTTGCTTCCATAATGACCACAGAAAAAAGTTGTAAAGTGTGTGTGTGTGTGTGTGTGTGTGTGTGTGTGTGTGTGTGTGTGCCTGATGGACACAAATGCCAAAATGGCCAGTTCATATAATTATTGGCTGTTTCAGTTTCAGTGTTTACTGTTTGTAAGTGTAACACATTTAAGGTACCCAGATCGTCAAGGAAATGTGTTGTTAGTTTTGGTTGTATAAGTAAACTGCTTCCACACAGACCATCAAAAAAGGTTGTATCACTGTGTATGTGTGTTTGCCCCCCCCCCCCCCCCCCCACACACCATTAGATACTGCAAAAGAGAGCTTTGTCATATATATATGCCTGTGGCAGAGATAATACCAGCAACAGACGATCAGTGTTTTGACTAGCCATCACATACTGGCTTGCACCAGTACATGATGGTCGACCCAGTGTAAGATGGCCTCTGTGGTCTCACACAGGTGCTACACCAGTTTAAGATCTCACATTGGGCATACTGGAATAGTATCCCATATGGGTGTTAATGCTGATATATATTGGGTTGTTTCATATGTCTGAGTGGAACAACATGGATAGTGGAACAGTACACAGACATATTGTGATATATAATATATATTGGGTCATTTCACATACATGTCTGAGTGGGACAACATGGATGGTGGAACAGTGCACAGAGACATATTGTGATATATTGGGTTGTTTCACATACATGTCTGAGTGAAACAACACCGACAGTGGAACAGTGCACAGAGACATATTGTGATATATTGGGTTGTTTCACATACAAGTCTGAGTGGGACAACATGGTTAGTGGAACAGTGGACAGACATATTGTGAGATTTAGATCCCATCTCCTGTTTAACATTTATAACAATAACAGTTAGGCTGTAGCTCCAGGTGTGCATGTTTATGGATACAAACGGTGACCCCAGCGACTCTTTGTGTCAGTCGTTAATGCTTCACGGTACTGTCAGTAGTGCAGAGTCCAAAATACAGGTCCCAGACGTAGAGTGCCCATCATCTGAAAGAAAGGAAAATTCATGATTATATACTGTACACTTAAAGTTATGTGAGAACTGATGAATCATGCTGCATGATAATAATTCAGTGATGTAACAATAACATACGGCAGAATTTTATGAACACTCATGTCAGAACGGATGAGCTGTAGAACTTGTACTCATTGGTATAATAACTCGTGAACACTCATGTCAGAACTGATGAGTCATACTGCATGATAATGATGTGTCAGTGGTATAACATGTATAATTTTATGAACAGTCATGTCAATCAGTCATACTGCATGATAATGATAGGTCAGTGGTGTAACATGTATAATTTTATGAACAGTCATGCGCAAACCGACAAGTCATACTGCATGATAATGATATAATGTCAGTGGTGTAACGTGTATAATGTTATGAACACTTATGTCAGAACTGTGAGTCATACTGCATGACAATGATATGTCAGTGGTGTAACGTGTATAATGTTATGAACACTTATGTCAGAACTGATGAGTCATACTGCATGATAATGATATGTCAGTGGTGCAATACGTATAATTTTATGAACACTCGTGTGAGAACTGACAAGTCATACTGCATGATAATGATGTGTCAGTGGCGTAACATGTATAATTTTATAAACACTCATGTCTGAACTGACAAGTTGTACTACATGATATTGATAATGATAGGTCAGTGGTGTAACAGGTATAATTTTTTATGAACGTTCCACAGGTACTGTTGATGGGGAAGAGTGGGTCAGGGAAGACCAGCATGCGGTCCATCATCTTTGCTAACTACATTGCACGCGACACTCGTCGACTTGGTGCAACAAGTAAGTGGCTCTGAATGAGTTGATGGAACGAAAAATTGCAATGGATGCTTCATGTTCTTCTTCTGATGAGTGACCAACTTCGACTTTCTGAAAACTATGTGATCTGTATGTCAGTTTATTGTCACTGTTAGTACACCCCCGAAGGGAGGCTGGGGATGTCTGATGTCCCCCTCCTGTCTGGAATCTCAGGGCTGTCATTTGGTTCCCCTTTCCTGTCTCCTCTCTTGTTTTTTCTGCCTAGTCATCTTGCTCTTTCTGTCTTGTCATTTTTCTGCTAATGGTCCATTCTCCTGACTTTTTTCCAGAAAACTCAAGTATTTTTCATTAAGGGCTTAGGCTTTTTTGTATGGCTCTTGTTGAGCACCTAGGAGATGATAGTTGGTATGTGCAGCTTGCTGCCATATGGCACTGGTATTTGCCATTATGCATTTATATAACATAAAAAATAATAATATTGTGTCTGTCCATTCCTTTTTTATCTTTTTCTTTAACCTAGTGTCGATAAATTAGATGGAATGGTTGGCGATACCAGCATGTCCTAGCCTTATGTGCTCTTTTAACAGGGGTAATATTGAAGGGATTAACTCTTCAAAAATTTGTGTCTGATGTTTGTGTATACATGTATGTTTTGTGTTTGTAAGGTGATTGGTTTTGTAGATTGACTTGACAGAGGGTTGATAATACGTGAGAAGAGTTTAGAAATGTGTATAAATTTGCTTATGTCCTGAGTTTGACTGTCCTGAGGTGACCCTGTGTGGCTGACATGACATTAAAATCCAATTACTACTACTACTACTACTACTGTTAGTGCATCTTGACCAGACACTGTCAATGAAAGTATTGAAACAATGCATCAGTAGCCTCTACTGCCCTATGTTTCTTGCATTTAGGAGAATCACATCTTTCCATCTGTTCCTGTCTGACAGTTTCAGCGAAAAGCTAGTTGTGTTCATGACCATGGCAAGATGGGACTACTGCAAATTGCAGTGCTATTTTGCAGGTGTAGCCAGGAAACAAAGCATATGCGTAAAGAAGATTTAAAGTCATGAATGCCAGTAAAAGCAAAGTGTTGATGTGTTTTTTCAGTTGATGTTGAGCATTCCCATGTGAGATTCCTGGGGAACCTCGTGCTCAACCTGTGGGACTGTGGTGGGTAAGTGTGGCTAGCATTAATACTAATAGGACACTCAACCTGTGGGACTGTGGTGGGTAAGTGTGGCTAGCATTAATACTAATGGGACACACTCAAACTGTGGGACTGTGGTGGGTAAGTGTGGCTAGCATTAATACTAATAGGACACTCAACCTGTGGGACTGTGGTGGGTAAGTGTGGCTAGCATTAATACTAACAGGACACACTCAACCTGTGGGACTGTGGTGGGTAAGTGTGGCTAGCATTAATACTAATAGGACACTCAACCTGTGGGACTGTGGTGGGTAAGTGTGGCTAGCATTAATACTAACAGGACACACTCAAACTGTGGGACTGTGGTGGGTAAGTGTGGCTAGCATTAATACTAATAGGACACTCAACCTGTGGGACTGTGGTGGGTAAGTGTGGCTAGCATTAATACTAACAGGACACACTCAAACTGTGGGACTGTGGTGGGTAAGTGTGGCTAGCATTAATACTAATAGGACACTCAACCTGTGGGACTGTGGTGGGTAAGTGTGGCTAGCATTAATACTAATAGGACACTCAACCTGTGGGACTGTGGTGGGTAAGTGTGGCTAGCATTAATACTAACAGGACACACTCAACCTGTGGGACTGTGGTGGGTAAGTGTGGCTAGCATTAATACTAACAGGACACACTCAAACTGTGGGACTGTGGTGGGTAAGTGTGGCTAGCATTAATACTAATAGGACACTCAACCTGTGGGACTGTGGTGGGTAAGTGTGGCTAGCATTAATACTAACAAGACACACTCAAACTGTGGGACTGTGGTGGGTAAGTGTGGCTAGCATTAATACTAATAGGACACTCAACCTGTGGGACTGTGGTGGGTAAGTGTGGCTAGCATTAATACTAACAGGACACACTCAAACTGTGGGACTGTGGTGGGTAAGTGTGGCTAGCATTAATACTAATAGGACACTCAACCTGTGGGACTGTGGTGGGTAAGTGTGGCTAGCATTAATACTAATAGGACACTCAACCTGTGGGACTGTGGTGGGTAAGTGTGGCTAGCATTAATACTAACAGGACACACTCAAACTGTGGGACTGTGGTGGGTACGTGTGGCTGGCATTAACAGGACACACTTTCATGTACATGTGGAATTTTGGAGCAAGTTGATCACAGTCACTTTTCACTACAACATTAGACCCCTTCTAGGCAGCTTCACTGAAAAGTGATTGTGGCCACCAACACTAACACTTCTGCTCCTGAGCTTTGGTCCTTGAAGGTCATCAGATACCTGATCTGAGAGCAGTGTTTTTCTGCCATTGTGCAGGTGCTGTGTACAGCACTGACCACGCTGCACTTGTGATTACTGTCACATCTTAGTGGGCAGGTATTGCTGTTAGTGTTACTACATTAATCCAGAAAAGTGGTGACAGATCTCATGATATTTGTGGTGCTCCATCTCGGAAGAGCCTGGGGTGCTTACAAAGGCCTAGAGATGTGCACATTTCATCATACACAGACTCATGGACACATGTAGAGACACATTTGTGTGTATGCCAGCATACCCTCCACCTCTCCCCCCTCCTCCCCCACACAGGCATGCACGCGCACACACACACACACACACACACACACACACACACACACACACACACACACACATGTTACTGGTGATGGGTTGGTGGAAAAGAGAAGAAAGACAATTTTGTATTGAAGACTGTTGTTGGTAATGTTATGGACACTCGGGGCATGTACATTAGCAGGTGCTAGGGATGGGCTGTGGTCTCTTTGTGCTGCTGGAACTTTGGTCTCCTACAGTTCTGTTGGCTGCTGAGTTTTGTGTGTGGTCACTGTAATAAAATGAACACCACCAGTACAAAGTAGTTAAATTTCTATTGTCTGCCCTGCTTATCATTGCAGGCAAGAGGCCTTCATGGAGAACTACTTTGCCAGTCAGCGAGACAACATATTCCGCAATGTGGAAGTGCTGATCTATGTGTTTGACGTGGAGAGTCGGGAGCTGGAGAAAGACATTCACTACTACCAGTCCTGCCTGGAGGCCCTGCTGCAGAACTCTCCTGATGCCAAAATCTTCTGTCTGGTGCACAAAATGGACTTGGTTCAAGATGACCAGAGAGAAATGGTGTGTGTGTGTGTGTGTGTTGGATTGAAATAAGTGATGAGAGAAGGGTAGGATGGTGATAAAACATGGATGAGAGAAGGGTTGGATGGTGATAAACAAGGAAGGAGGAAGGGTTGGATGGTGATAAACAGGGAAGGGGGAAGGTGCTTGTTCTCCAATACAGTCTCTGTTTGTAATGAAGTGACCACTCAAGAGAGCTAACTGGCTGCCCTGGGTGACAGGTGCCTGTTCTCTCGGTCAGTCTCTGTAATGAAGTGACCACTCAAGAGAGGTAACTGACTGCCCTGTGTGACAGGTGCCTGTTCTCTTGGTCAGTCTCTGTCTGTAATGAAGTGACCACTCAAGAGGTAACTGACTGCCCTGTGTGACAGGGAGCGGCTGTCACTGGTTGAAGGCTGTCATCCCTCTCGTAACTTGCAGTTGAAAAACAATCTGATGGAGAAAAACAAGCACATGATAGGATAAACCTTTCTGGATCTTGGCAAATTTTAGGAATAAAAACTTTCTGAGGGGAAAAAACACACCAGAGGATCAGCTTTTCTGGATTTCATATCATTTTAACTGATTTCAAGTGTGGTAAAGTGCATGTTGTAACTGGCGGGTTGCAGATATTTCGGGAACGCATGGAAGACCTGAAGCGTCTGTCCAAGCCCCTGGAGTGTACCTGCTTTGCCACTTCCATCTGGGATGAAACACTTTACAAGGTGGGTCTGTTTCATTCGCTTTTTTCTCACAATGTGGCAAGACTGTTTTTTCTTAAATCTTACCCAGCCTTTGGGACGTTTAGGTGAGAAACACAAACAACAGTCCAACTGGGAATGCTTTCCACAGGAAACAGTTCTTAGGTCATTTTCTGATAACAGTGGTGGCTGTGACAGTCATGTGACCCAGGTAAATTATTGATATTAGCTCTTGGTCAGAGTGATGCAGAATTTTGCCGGGGCATTTTTGTTTTGTTTTGATGCTGTGTGTTCTTCAGTGTGCAAATGCCAGTAGCAGGCTTTGGTCTAGTCTGAAACAAAGGACCAGACTGAGGCTGAGCTCACCTCTAAATTGAGGCATGGGGGTGGGGGGTGGGGGGGGGGGCAGAGGGGTGCTATCCAAACCCAGCTGGATTCACATGGTAGGTAGTGTTGCTTAATGTCCTCAGATGTCAGTTGACATATTAGGGACAAGCTGAGACCAGCGCCGAAGCATGGTTCAATATAGCTTTATGTCCACGGAAACCAGAAGGCTCGTTAAGACGGACAGCCCAGGACGGCCACCTCGACTCTCACACAGCTCCTGAACTATGTGGATTCACATGGCAACCTCTTCCCTTTTCAGTGCTTTCACCACCGCCATGCCCATAACATTACAGTGGCAATAATAATAATGGCAGCAATGTTTCTTTACAATATGAACAGTTGTGGGAATGGTATAAGTCTACTCAGTAAGATTTTATAGGCCTGATTTTTTAATTCGTGCAGCTAGTGGGACTGATTTTTAAATATATTTAGTTAGTAATGTGCATAAATGGGACTGACTTTTAAATCTGTGCAGTTAGTAATGTGCATAACTCCCATAAGTGGGACTGACTTTTAAATTTGTGCAGTTAGTAATGTACATAAGTGGGACTGACTTTTAAATTTGTGCAGTTAGTTATGTGTATAAGTGGGACTGGCTTTTAAATTTGTGCAGTTAGTAATATGCAAACATGGGACCGACTTTTAAATTTGTGCAGTTAGTAATGTGCAAAAATGGGACTGACTTTAAATTTGTGCAGTTAGTAATGTGCAAAAATGGGACTGACTTTTAAAAAAATGTGCATAACTCCCATAAGTGGGACTGACTTTTAAATTTGTGCAGTTAGTAATGTACATAAGTGGGACTGACTTTTAAATTTGTGCAGTTAGTTATGTGCATAAGTGGGACTGGCTTTTAGTTTTAAATTTGTGCAGTTAGTAATATGTAAATGTGGGACTGACTTTTAAATTTGTGCAGTTAGTAATGTGCAAAAATGGGACTGACTTTAAATTTGTGCAGTTAGTAATGTGCAAAAATGGGACTGACTTTAAAAAAAATGTGCATAACTCCCATAAGTGGGACTGACTTTTAAATTTGTGCAGTTAGTAATGTACATAAGTGGGACTGACTTTTAAATTTGTGCAGTTAGTTATGTGCATAAGTGGGACTGGCTTTTAGTTTTAAATTTGTGCAGTTAGTAATATGCAAATGTGGGACTGACTTTTAAATTTGTGCAGTTAGTAATGTGCAAAAATGGGACTGACTTTAAAAAAAAATCCATTCTTGTTACAGTCTATTTGGTAAAAAAAAAATCAACATTTGAAAATGCATGATGTTAGTGCTGCCATTGTTTGCCCAGCAATTTCTATCATGAAGAAGGCTGGAATGTGTAGCAAAAGTATGAAATAAATCACAAGCCAGCCTTTTTCTGATCTTCATTCAACCAAGATGACTGTGCCTTGGGCTCAGATTTGAAGAAACTTCCTTTGTATTACTATTAACATTGACAGAACACCAAATGATGCCTGCAGATGAAAATATTGCGCGCGTCTGTTTTTTGGGCCAGCTTGCTTCTCTTCCCCTTTAAGGGGCTACTGCAGCAGAAAAAAGAAAAGAAAAAAAGAGTAAAGAGAGCAGGTCAGTTTTGATTAAGTCCTTTGTTTACCACTTAGGCCAGTGACATTTTGTTTGTGGTCCACAGGCTTGGTCATCCATTGTCTACCAGCTAATCCCCAATGTCAAACAGCTGGAGGCTAATCTGACCCAGTTTGGAGACATCATCGATGCTGATGAAGTGTTACTGTTTGAACGTGCTACATTCCTTGTGAGTATCTGTTATCTCTCTGGAGTGTGACACAATGATGACAGTGATAATGAAGTTTGTTTCCATTAGGTACAGAAATTTCACTTAGAAAACACATCAAGTAACCTTGCATTTTGTGTGTGTCCCATGGGACATGTCCCTCCAGACATACTTTTAGTGTGTCCTTTTCAGTTCTAGTGCGCATGGGAGGCATATTTATATTTTGTGCATTAATGGCAGCCCTGTGTCTCAGTTGTCATGCAGTGTCTGTCTCAGTTGTGTCTCACATTTTATCTGTATCTTACTCCTAAACACTTCCAGCTGTCTCCAGCCTGCCGCAAGTAAACATGTGTGCGTGCATGTGTGCATATATGTCTCTATGGTGGAGGGGGGACAAAGTTTGAAGACAAATTTATTTAGGTTGTGTGTTTTGATTTTTTTTTTAAACTTGAGTATGAATTGTATGCATATGTATCTTACTCCTAAACACTTCCAGCTGTCTCCAGCCCAGCCTGCCGCAAGTAAACATGTGTCCGTGCATGTGTGCATATATGTCTCTATGGTGGGGGGGGGGGGGGGGGGGGGGACAAAGTTTGAAGACAAATTTATTTATGTTGTGTGTTTTGATTTTTTTTAAACTTGAGTATGAATTGTATGCATATGGGGTATATTTAAGCAAGGGTGCTCTAAGACCCCACTATTATTATTATTGTGTCCTGCATCATATTGGGGTTTCACGTCTCAAGTGTATCCTGCAGTGTCTCAAGTTTCATGTCCCAGTTGTGTCCAGCATTGTCTCAAGTTTCATGTCTGAAGCATATCCTGCAGTGTCTCAGGTGTGTCCTGCAGCATCTTACGTTTCATGTCTCAGGTGTGTCCTGCAGCATCTTACGTTTCATGTCTCAGGTGTGTCCTGCAGCATCTTAAGTTTCATGTCTCAAGTGTGTCCTGTGGCATCTCAAGTTTTATGTCCCAGTTGTATTTCTGCAGTGTGTCAAGTGTCCTGCAATGTTTCCAGTTTCATGTCTCAGGTGTCCTACTGTGTCTCAAGTGTGTCCTGTAGTGTTTCCAGTTTTATGTCTCAAGTGTGTCCTGCGGTGTCTGCATTCATATCTCAAGTGTGTCCTGCAGTGTCTGCATTCATGTCTCAAGTGTGTGCTGCGGTGTCTGCATTCATGTCTCAAGTGTGTGCTGTGGTGTCTGCATTCATGTCTCAAGTGTGTGCTGCGGTGTCTGCATTCATGTCTCAGGTGTGTCTCAAGTGTGTTCTGCAATGCCTCAAGCGTGTCCTGCAGTGTGTTGAGTGTGTCCTGCAATGTCTCAAGTGTGTCCTGCAGTGTCTGAAGTGTATCCTGCAATGTCTCAAGTGTGTCATGCAGTGTGTTGAGTGTGTCCTGCAATGTCTCAAGTGTGTCCTGCAGTGTCTCGTGTGTGTCCTGCAGTGTCTCAAGTTTCATGTCTCAAGTGTGTCCTGCAGGTGATATCGTATTCAGAACGCCGGCGTCACCGTGATGTTCACCGCTTCGAGAAGATCAGCAACATTATCAAACAGTTCAAGCTGAGCTGCAGCAAGATGGCAGCATCTTTCCAGAGCATGGAGGTGCGCAACTCGTCCTTCGCTGCCTTCATCGATGTCTTCACCACCAACACCTACATCATGGTCATCCTGTCTGACCCCAGCATACGTTAGTTGCTATTTACACACTTTTAACATCTGTGGTTTCAGCACATAAAAATGAAAGTAAAAATCATAGTGGAAAAAGTTATAACTTGCCAGCTGAAGCAATTTAATCCACAGCATCACTTTTTTTTTTTTTGTACAACTGTGGAGTTTTATGTCCATAGCAGGTACATTTGCAATGCAACAGCACTTGTTGACAAGCCCTTCATTCCTCTGGTTTTGTCCACCCAAAACTACCCTTTGCGTTTCCTTGTCACCTGGTAAAACTAGCTTTCATGAGTACATAAAAGATTTTAAGCACGTTTTCTCCTGGATGCCACTTGTCAACAAAAGTCAATGTTGGGGCTGAGCTCGGCTGTTGATGAAAGTCAGTGTTGGGGCTGTAAAGGTTAACTGGTGATGAAAGTCAGCGTTGGGGCTGTAAGGGTTAACTGGTGACGAAAGCTGGTGTTCGGGCTGTAAGGGTTAACTGGTGGTAGCACTAACTGAACATTGCCTGGTCAGAGTACCTGTACAGGTTCAGTAACCTGGATTTTATTTCAAAGTCCCCATGATGTCAAACAGATGAGACAGACAATTTTGTGGTCTTATAATCTCTAAAACTGATAGGAAATTTCATGCTTATAATCTCAAAGATTGATAGGCATGGGTTGCTGGTTAAAAGCCCCCCCCCCCCCCCACCCCACGTTCTTTAGCAAAGTGATTTTAACTACCAACATCCCTGTGTGGTACAGGATCCTGGAGGGTAAGAGGAAGGACCACCTGATCACCTCACTGTGTATGTGAAGTAAACGCTGAGGGTTGGAAACTTCTGTTTCAGCGTCTGCTGCTACATTAATCAACATCAAGAATGCCCGCAAGTACTTTGAGAAGCTGGAGCAGGTGGAACACCGGGCCGCCATTGGCAGTGGGGGAGTGCGATGAGTGACAGCTGTTCAGGCCGTGTCAGTCACAAGGGAAATCGGTTTCGTTCTGGACGGTAGTAAGAGAATCTGCAGAAGCTTGATCTAAATGTTATCATTGGGTGTGCTTAGCTGTGCGGTGCTGAAAACTGAGTTTTGATATGCGTGATGAATGTTCTACTGGGTGCAAGAACCTTACTTTCATAATTAATAAGTTTGAATCCTTAGGGGGAGAGCTTCATAATTATGTATTTCATAAATGATTCCATTTAAACCTCCGTGGAGTTTGATAGATTTATTTCATAAATCATTAAATGATTTAAACCTGGGGAGGGGGGCGGGGGCGCCTGCAGTTTGATAGTAAGATTTATTTCATAAATGATTTAAAGCTTGGAGTTTGACAGTAAAAATACACAATTCAAAACCGACTCGAGTCTTAAGAGACTTGTTTGTCTTTTCTGTCCATTTACTTTTGCATGTGATTGTATATGCTATTACAGCTTCTGATTCTTTTTTTTTAATGGCTGAACGTGACCATGGTACTACTGGTAAAAAGCTGACCTGCGAAAAACACCACACCACTCACCAGCCCCCTATTTACCGTTACAATTTGGGTATCAGAACTGCAACAAGTTGAGAAACTTCTTGTACAGAGAACTTGTTAAAAGTCGGTTCTTGTGCAGCTAAAATATGTTGAAATCATTGAAACAATTGCAAATTTATGGGGTGGTCCCAGACTTCCATGAAGGTGATACATGTATTCAGCAGTTTTGCTGTACTAGTCTTTAGTGCAACCAGCAAAGAAGTTGCAAAGGCGTCATCTTGAGTAAAGACTGTTAAGAAAAAGGCAGGAGTAAAGTTTGTTATTGTGATTAAGAACAAAACATTTTTGTGTGATGTCTTTGTAGATACAATGCGAGTTAAATGTTTGTTCAGTGTCCTTGCATATTTGAATAACACACATAAATGTTTCATGTATATGGTGTAATGGTTAATGTTGCAAATAAATCTTTTTGTCCATGAATTTGTCCACAGTTGTTATTTGATTGAACTGAAAAAGCACACTTGAAATTTCACATCGTATGAAATAAGACTTGTGTACACGCACAGAAACAAACATGCATACAGTGGAGTTACATTCACAGGGCACAACAACCCTCATAAGTTTATTTCATGAAATTTGTTCAGATTGGTAAAAGAAACAGAAAACAAAGTTTCAAGTGGGAAATTTGAATGACTGGATGACAAATAACAAACTGGGCTGAAGTAACAATTGCCAAGTTTAGGAATCGAAGGGTACGTCAAGCCCATGCATACAGTCGTGCAGTAAAAACTTCCAATTTAAAAATAAACAGTGTAAAATTAAGGTAATGCTTATCTAAAACTACTTCCCATCAACCATTAATATACAATATTCTAAATAGGATCAGGTCATGCACTGTCACAGAATATTTTATCCAAGGCATATGAAATATAATATCCAGAAAATATTACCTTAAAGAAGTGCTAAAAACTATTTTCTTTTGAATTCTCTTGTGAGCAGGTGACCAGTCCAAATGTGAACTGTCCATTGTTCAAAGGTCATTCAAAACTAAAACTGGGGAAAAATGCAAGATGTGGGTGGTATTAATTAGCACATAATTAGCTGGTGCATGTACATACTTGTTGGTAAGTAACTTGGTATTTTACGCCCAGGCAACCACTGCAGTTGTATCAGGGCAATAATTGTTGGAAACCCCATATTTGTGTACTAGTCTGATGTCATCGTGGTCTATTTTGGTTAAGAAGTTTGGGCAGGAGACAAATGGTCATGGCACACACAGGTGGGATGAAGAGGATTTATAACTGTTATCTTTGAATTCATACACACTGTGGAACTGTCATGATGCACTGCATGTCAAATGAAGCAGGACTGGTATGTAAGTGGATGTTTGTAAAAAAATAAAAAAATATGAAAGCAACAGATACACAACAACAAATAACCAAAACCCATGCTGATTACATTTGATGGAATTACTAAAACAAACAAGCAAGCAACTACTGGGGTGGATTATAAATGAAAACCCCAGGAAATACTTGCCAATACAATGTGATGATGAACAACAGTAGTTTGGACTTTCACCCAAGGATGACATACACGGCTAACTCCACAGGAAACAAAAATAAATGTGGCAGACAGCTACAGAGAAACTATCTGGCAAAAAGGAGAAGGGGGCTAATTATGCACGACGTACTGGAATAAAGACTGGGCCTCCATTTTGTCAGTCAAAGGAGTCCCTGTGTATTTTGCCACACTGCCTCGTCATGGAGGCGTTGATTGACTGGAGTTCTGTACAACCAGCTGCAGAGTTTAACTGTCAACCATGTAGCTGCCCAACACTGGGATCAACCACACCATCATGGTGGCGTTGACTGAATGGAGTTCTGTACAACCAGCTGCAGAGTTTAACTGTCAACCATGTAGCTGCCCAACACTTGGATCAACCACACCATCATGGTGGCGTTGACTGAATGGAGTTCTGTACAACCAGGTGCAGAGTTTAACTGTCAACCATGTAGCTGCCCAACACTGGGATCAACCACACCATCATGGTGGCGTTGACTGAATGGAGTTCTGTACAACCAGCTGCAATGTTCAACCGTCACCCAACACTTCGATCATTCTGACCCATCATGGCTGCAAGACTTGGCAAACACAGTGAAAACTTCGTGACCCCCATGCCCTCAAATGACTGGGCACCATTCCCTGCAGGGCATGAGCAGTAAAGCTTAAAAACAGAGGTGCCCATCCCATCAATGCACTTTCAGTAAATGAAGGGAAAGAGGGTGGTTGAGTGGTGATATGTCTGCGTTACATTTCTTTTAATAAGCTGTGAAGTATGTCATAAAACTGAAGATAATGCACAGCTGTATCTGCTTTACTTACTGGCTGTTCCAAATGGGCCACAACCAAACACACATAGGTACACACTTACAGTAACAGTAGTGGCGTGGAACTGCAGACATGCATCACACATACCACTGATATCCTGGCACACACTTTGAGAACACCCACAACACAAGCTGATGCCATATTTACATATTACTAGATAAATAGTTACACAAGCCAACAGCCACAGTGCACCTTTTTAACAGTAGAGAAACCCAATTCTCCATGTCTCTTGAAGATGGAGCACTGCAACGCTGAATGAACACATTAGGGCAGCCAACATAAGCCAAAGACACGAGGTCCACTGATTAATATTATTCTCCACATTGCACTCCATCTGTGAACCACTGTGACAATCATCAGTTCAACACCTCCCTCCTTGGGTGGAAAATGGGCATTTGCAGAAAACAATTCCTAGGTTAATTAAAAATAAAGTGTCCTGTGGGGTGAACTTTTTGTGTTGTAAAAAAACAAATCCTACCTGTGCATGTACACTTGTGTTGAAAGCAAGAGCACCTTTGACCTAGGACCTGTTTTTGTACAGGCTGCAGTCAGTCTTATGGCTCGGAAGCCAGTGCCAAGGATACACACCCAGCCTGTCATCGCCCCATACCCCCTCTAGCTGCACTGTTGTTGCAGTTCCATACTGATGACTGCATGCTGACCAAGGACCAAAACCACATATGGTTTTTCAGCACTAAAGAGATTGCTAAAACTGAAAAACTGTCTAAAAATATTACTGATAAAATAACCAACAATGCAACGCTGGCTGTTTCGGTCCAAAAGCAATTTTTCTCAATACCTTTGGTCCTTCCTGATGCTGCTGCCATTTCATTTCCAAGGGAGAATATTTTGCAAATGTATCATTTAACTCCAAACACAGTTGGTGGGGAGGTGTTGGTAGCAGGGCTGCAAATGTGTCGACTTCCACTTTTGTTTTTCTCGTCTTGAGGAGTGACACACAAAACTGGGACAGCCATCTTGCCAGCACCCTGGCCCCACAGGAGACAGCTATCCATCCAGCCATGAATGAAACCAGTGAGCACAGGCAGCCCTGGTGACTGCACTGTCTGCAGCAGACGTCACTACTGGCCCTCAGTGTCCTGTGGGAAAAGCTCCTCATTGCTGACTGGGGGGATGTCCCCTACACTGTGGAACAGGCTGCACACATAGACACGCATCTTCACTTAAAACTGCTTAGAAATATATATGCCGTTAACTGTAACACAAGCCAGTCTCATTTTTCTAAATCTTGTTTGAAAGGGAGGAATTTCTTGGTTTATGTCAATGTTTTAATTAATGGATGCAGAATGTACTTTGAATCATTTTTCTGTCAATCCTCAAAAGGAATACTTCTAGAACTGAACAAGACTACCTTTGACGTAAAATTCATAAACCTGAGTGGATGTCCTATTTACAGTACCCCTTCACATTTCCATACCCATTATCTTTCCCCATCTCCTTTTTGTCAAGCTATGTCAAACACTGCAGTTCTGTTTACTGACTAATCCTGCATGAAATGACCGTGTTCGCGTCACAGCCAAGCAAAAACAAGTACTTGAAAAAATACTGAAAGTGGGATGTATCATTGCAGCATGGGTAGAGTAATGGAACTGGTGATGTTAGCTCCTGTTAAGTCTAGCACAAGGGTTACACTTACAGAAATTGACACTAGACACCTCTGCACATGAAGCCTAATTTTGGCCATATGGGAATTCATGGCGTTGCAAGAGAGCCGAGATTTTGCAGACGTCACTTGAGCAGAAGCAATGGCAGCCAGGCCCTGTGGGAGGCTGTGAAAAGGGGTATGGTTACTGGCACATCTACTCTACACACGCCTGGCCCAAGTAGGAAACCTGACCGGCGACGCAGGTTTGCTGTACACCTTGCCCTCACTGGGAAGACACGCAACAGGCAGGTATTTCTGAAACTGCTTGCAATCAGGAACTCACTAGTGCTTGTACTTGTCTCGGATGGTGGCCAGGTCAGAGTTGCGTTTGCTGGTCAACAAGGGATTCAGCTCCAGGATCAAGTCTTTCAGCTCCTGCAGCTTGTAGCCCGTGTAGAACACCAGGGTGGAAGTCTGGAAAACAACAAAAGCTTGCCAATCACTCAGAACTCTCCCTGTGGTATCATTATTGTGACAAACCCAGGTAAGAAGCCTCTCCAGGGCCCATGCCTTCTATTCCACTCAATGTTCTTTGTGAGCTAGGCACAGCGGATATCCTTTATGGCGAGTTCAGGTGATCACCTTCCATGTAGTCAGCAGCTGTGAATTCTTATGTTCTGTTAATCAGCTGGATTAGCTCCCATTCCAACAGAAAACTCACAGTTCCTTTCAACTGTTGCTGGATCCTCAAAGTCAGGCCTGTACTACCTTCAGCACGCTGGGCATGTTCTTAAAGGAAAAGTCCAAAGTTTTTAAATATGCATAAAATGACCATCCCTGTTAGTCTGGTTTCAGCTGAAAAGAGTGAAACCATTCTTACTAATATTAGGGCACACAGCAGCACCTATTGCATTCTGTCCTGAAGGTCAGTGTGTTGCACCTTGAAATGAAATGTCTAGTACAAAGTTTGCGATGCAATGCCAAAGGGTACACAAGATAATCAATTATCATTACTTTCAAAAACAGGGCAGGAAACCAATGTCAAATAGGCTAAAATAAACCCTAAATGATGACACCTGATTACAGTAATACCCACACTGACAGTGACAATTATAGTTTTATCATACTGGTAATCTACATTACCTACCCTATCTGTTTCATGATATACATCTACATAAATATCATTCAAAACACACACACATGCATATATATGCACAAACACGCACAGATAATTATATCCTTGGATTTAGACCAGTGTTTCCAATAAAGATGCCACACTACAAGTCCATGCGATTTGTGTGTACAGACACCAATGGTGCTGGGTTAACATGAGGTGTACTGAGGCAACACACAACTCACCCATCCCCCTTCCCCTCGCATTCGCCGAGCCACGTAGAGACAGGAAGCAGCCAGCATACTCTCTCTGTGGAATACAAACTTGTATTCCATCAGCGACAGCTCCAGAAGAAAGCGGGCCAGGTAGAGAGTCTTGATTTCAGAGCGCGCACACTGCACAACCAAGTAACAATGAACACAAATATCATCAGTCCTGATTATCATTCTATAGCTCAGCCAATGCAGTCCAGGATGGAATTTGTCAAAGCAAAGAAAAAAAGACCCAAAAGGAGGAATGTGTGCATGTGTTTGGGTGCAATATTTGTAGCCACAGCAGGAGGGTATTTGGAGCTGAAAATTTTAGGGGGAAGAGAGAATATGGAAGGTCAGCAGCCTTTTTTTCTCCTTTTTTTAAATATTTTTCATTTTAGAGCAGTTTCAGCGGAACATTGCATTGATGTTTCTCCTGATTTTCCCCCTTGAGGAAATTATTTATTTACTGGTGGATTCCGAGGCACAAGTGGCAGACAACCATCAAATGGCATAAGACTCCTACACCTACTCAATGTCTCTCCAGAGTAAAAGGTTCATGCCATCAGAATTAACAAATAACGACACAAAGAAAACCCTGCCTCACTTGGAGTAGGTTTCTGCACTTCTCACCTGTACAGACATAGCTGAGCACTTTACACAACAACAAAAAAGTCAACACCAACACGCAAAGAAGTTTTCAAAATGGAGACGGGAAAGGTGAGCTACTTAAATGTTAGATGACAATGTCAGTTTTCAAGACTCTCCTGGCCTCCACTGAGATTATGCAAGCTCTGAAGACTTTGAAAGTGAAGAAAAGGACAGACCCTAGCGTATCGTCGCAGGAAGCGGTATGCGATGGGTCGTCCCAGGTCAAAGCCCACTGTGCTGAACAGCTCTCTCTCCATTGCCAGAAACTGACTGCGCTGATAGGCGTGGTCGCATATGTACAGGAAGTCATCAATGGCAGGTGGAAGGCGTTCCTGGAGACACGGGTTTGGGACACAGCTTTGAAATTCATGGCTCCAGAAGGCTGGCAGCATCTTTTCTTACTCGGTAAGAACATATTACATAGTACAAGGTCACTTCAGTTTTTAGGAACCAATTGTTTATGATTCAAAACCGTACAGTATAGACTGATGCTGTGGGTTTCAATGAACATTCAACAGGAAGAGAAAACAAATAGCAGCTTGCATTCAAAATAAACAACTGAAATGATCTCAATCTTTTTCCACACACTGAAAGTATACCACTTGTGTAAAAAGTTTCATTTTAGCTGTTGTCACATCACAAGCCAAATTTTAAACACACCCTACCTACACTATTATCTAAGGGCAAAGGCTCTGAGTTTGACACAAAAAGTTGTGCCTAACATATGGAACAGAATGAGCCAGTCTAGGTAGGGGTATATAATCATGAACTGATCAATCACAGATAGTGCTGCTTACTAAAAGTTATATACTTGTAGTTTAAAAAAAGTGGGAGGTTAAAATGACTAGTGAACAGAACTTGTGCCTAGATCAAAGTGTAGAAAAACAAACAAATGGGTAACTGATTGCTGAGGCATATTTAGGTCTGGAAGACCGTAAGCAGAGTAAATCCAGAGAGAAAAAGAAACCATACTTAGTTTAGTGTAGATGAGACACTTGAATTGTAAACACAGTACAACAGCAGTCTGATTATTAAACCAGATGTACAGATCTAGGGGCAAGACTTCTTCAAAACTAACACAGGGGTAGGGGGTTCTCACTGTTACTGTTCCATGCTGTGGCTTAAACTTATACAATTTATAATTATATATCCTCAGTGGGGGAGGTGGGGGGAGGGGGGAATTAAAATGGAGCTGAAAACTTGATGCAACACAATATAACTATGGTAATGGATGACCACATATATAACTTTACTACGCATGAACACTTTACTAGACACGAACAAACAAAACAATACACTCATAAAGCAATGTCTCACATCAAATTTGGAGGCTAAAAACAAGGCAACGGAGCCAATCAGTTGGATGTTGTCACGTGGTACATTAGGAACAATGGCCATGTAGGTGTCTACCAATTTAACAGCAAGGTACAAGGTCTCATGATTCAGCTCAAAGTTCTCCTGCACTTCCACAAGCCAGTCCACCAGAACGGCACGCATGCGTGGTGTCACCTGCGGCTGCTGGTTCAGGTAAGGCTTCACCATGAACTGCTCCTGTAACACACGGCAGTCACCAGGGTTTAGGCCACAAGGTGTCCAACGGTCAATGCTTTCAAAGTTGCTAGCTGCCCTCACAAGGCTCTTATCATGTTATTACAGAACTAAAACAAGGACATGACATGGAAAAAAATCTGACCACACTATCAAACCACTCAAGACGAACCCTTCAATATGCGCCATGATGTACATCGGAAGCTGTCAAACAACACTGGCTATACAGCAAACAAAATGACATCCGAAATCTTTTAAGATGAACAAAACCAGCCCACATGGTAATTCTCCTTACCTCACGCTCCTTGTAATATTGAAAGATGTCATATGCATATAATGCAACCAAAGTAATATCTCCTTGGTCGTCAGTGTCAATGTCCTCAACTCCTAGACCCAGTGGCACCTGAAACATGTGACAGTAGGAAAAAATACAGTCATGTTCACGCATACTTTAATCATACACACTGTATCTAGTGTAAGTCTAACACAATACTTTACAATTTTCAGATGTCTTAACCTTTTCCTATTGGTTACAAATAGCAACCTCCTAGGTCAATGCACATTTCAAAGCTCTTTTTCATGTGTAAATTTATTTGGGAAAAATGAATTAGAATGGATGTGGAAGGCAGATTAGATAGAAATAAACTCCTGGCAGTGGGTGGAGCATGCAAAGCAATATTCTGACCAACTCCAGGCTTAAGTTAAAGAGAAAACCATTGACAGACATGGGCTCCCAACAGACGGGACCTTAATTTCTCAGTCTGTAGCACCCCATGCAGCTAATCAAACCAAGCTCATAATTATATGAACCAATACATTAGTAGCTGGGGTACTTTACAAAGCTAACAAATCAATTTCAATGCGATACGATTATATAGCAACACCATTTGTTTGCTGTAAAAGATCTATATTAGTCTGTCAACTAAGTTAGAGTGCTCAGTCTAATGTAATGAGGAGGAGTGATTTCAGTGAGTCATTACATTCCAGAAAGGCTTGAAAGTTGAAGGCTGTGGGGTATATTAATTTTATGTACAGGACTTGGGCGGTGCTAGAGACAAGGGAAAAGTTAAGGTAATGAACTCAGGAAAGGTTGAAAGAGACGTGGGGTACATGTACAGGACTCAGGGAGTGCTAGAGACAAGGGAAAAGGTAGAGTAATGAACTTAGGAAAGGTTGAAAGAGACATGGGGTATGCGTACAGGACTCAGGGAGTGCTAGACATGGGAAAAGGCAAAGTCTGAGCATCGCTTTCCAGCACCTTCCTCCAAACCCTGCCAGATTTAGTTACGCCACTGAACAGGCACTCTTTATCTCTGTGCAGCTGTCCACCGATGCGGTCAGCGCCCTCCGAAAGGTTTGGGTACTGATAAGACCATAGAAGCAACCTAGCACCCAAGCACGCACGTAAACATGAGGCGCATTCTCCCTGTGTAAAGAGTTCTGTCTTGATTCAAACGATTTTGGTTTTATTTGAGCTGGTGTAAGCAACATGGTCAGTTATATAAAACAAACGCCTGATATAATCTGAGTTGTTTGTAACAAATGCCTGATATAATTTCAAAATTTGAGTTGTTTGTAACAAACATACTACCGTTTGAGCACCAACAAAAACCTGCTCATTAGCTGACAGCTTTCTGGACCATATGGTGTAACTAAATACGGCAGTGGTTGAAGGAAGGCTGTCATAAACCACTGCTTGGAGTTTGGGGAAAAGGTAGAGTAATGAACTTAGGAAAGGCTGAAAGATGTGGGGTACATGTACAGGACTCAGGGAGTGCTAGAGACAAGGGAAAAGGTAAAGTAATGAACTTAGGAAGGGCTGAAAGATGTGGGGTACACGTACAGGACTCGTGGAGTGCTAGAGACAAGGGAAAAGGTAAGGTAACGAACTTAGGAAGGTTTAAAAGATGTGGGATACATGTCCAGGACTTGGGTGGTGCTAGAGACAAGGGAAAAGGTAGAGTAATAAACTTAGGAAGGGTTGAAAGACACCAGCAAGTCTCACTTCAAGCATCTCTTCCTGGTTTGAAACGCTGCTCTCATGGATGCTCTTGTCCAGTGACATGCGAGAGTGATCCAGCTCATTATGACTGAAATCAGAAACAAAGATATGATTTAGCATATGCAAAAACACAACAGTCATTTAGTTGTAGCTGAAGTAAGTAAATACATACAGAAAAGACATACAAATATCTGATTTATTTTTAACATGGTCGAAACAGACATCAGACAAAACAAAAGAAGCAGTTATCTCCTTTCAATAAACACCATATAGCTACAAATGACTGCATTCATGACTGAGCAAGCTCTTGATATTTGCATTTAAACATACACGATCAAAACTTGATCAAACACAACAGACAAAAAAATGCACTCACTAAAAATTCCATCCCTTGCCTTTCATGATGATGGATACAATTATGAGAGTAAACAGCAAGCAGCACAATACATTTTGTTATTTATTACAAGCATGCAGACATATGCTAATAAGCAATTTCAAATGTAAACTGTTTCAGTCCAGGTGACTGCAATGTACTCTCCACTTCCTTTACAGGGGCATCCAAAGGCAGTCTCCTGACATCTTCCAACACACCTGATTTCGAGGTCAGCCATGCTTATGTCAGAGACGTTTGCATCAGCTGAAGCAGCAGACTCCTGGGATGAAGAAGTCGTTGACTCCTGGGATGATGTGAGCTCAGTCTCCGCCACTCTCTTCTCCTTGCAGGTCTTGAGCTTCCGGTTGGCAGCAGGGGCCACAACAGCAGGTTTCTTCCTCTGGGCCTGCAAAGCTCCGGTGGCCCTAGCCCTGCCCCCCGCCAGCTTTGTCTTGGCCTCAGCAGCTTTGCTGACCATCTCCACAGGTTGCTTGGGCTTTTTACTGCCAGTCTTTTTCCCATTGGCTGCATTCTTCTGTACAGCCTAGTACAACATAAATATTAACAAAGGACACTAAAGTCAAGGTAAATGCCAACATAAACATTAACACAGGACACTCAAAGTCAAGGTAAATGTTCAAGTTAATTAAATCATTCTATTTTGTGAAATTATTTTACATTTATGGAGATTCTCTAGTTAGACTGTACATATGTATGTATGTATGTATGTATGTATGTATGTATGTATGTATGTATGTATGTATGTATGTATGTATACCGGTATTAGTGGTAATCAATCCTATGAAGTATGACAATAAAAAGCAACATTAAACACATGCATATTACAATCACACAAAGCTTGAACTTGGTTCAAAAACAGTTTACTCAGTTATGGTTCAAAGAATACAAATACAGAGTTCTTTTTCAACTGTTTCATGATGCTATGAGTCATATGACCTTGAAAGTCATTGAAACTGTGAAATACTGAAAGTAGTATTAAACATTTAATGGGTAAAGTACAATATACAATTACTGATCAATTGACATGTAATATTTGACATTATTCATCACATTAACTTAAGGATTTCAAAGAAAATCCCAACTTTGAAGTGTTTGCCACTGTGCCTAAAAAAGGAAATTTGTGACAGAATACATGAATGTTTACATATTTCAAGCAAGTCCTGCCAAAAGCAAGTATACTTACATTGGTGATGTCTTCAAAAGCAGCACGGTGCGGTCTGTCATCTTCCCCTTTGGTGTTCTTGCCTGGTCCAGTCTGGTCCTGCATTTGGAAAGCAAGAAACAAAAGACCTTTTAATAAGTGTGAATCATTAGAAATTAAAGGACAATGCATCTGACTTTGAATTAAATCTAAGGGCAATGCACTCTGAGGGGAAACCAGCGCAGCTTTTCAGGGATTCAGACATCCCTTCTTTTTGGTCGTGCAATCATTACTGAACAAGTATAAAGTGCACTTTAAAAAAAAATCCAACACTTTTACAAACCAGTGCTTTACCAGGGTCACAAACACTGTTTAGAACTTGTGTACATCAAAGGCTGTGTCTTGTAAAAAAAGAAGAAGAAAAAAAGCATACAACCAAACATGACACTATCCACTAAACACACTCAGTGACTGACAGTGATTTTTCAGTCCTGCACTTACAACTTAGATAAAATTCTGCCTCTTGTGCCTACTAGTACTACAGTTCAGTATTGTGTGCAACTGCAAGCCTGACAGAAAACACACATTAACAGCACTACTTTTGGTATCCTCTAGCTTAGGACAATCAATATTTTTCACTGGTCCGTAGTGCCTGTTTAGATCTTGGGATTTTGCTGGTACTCACACTGTCACAGACTCCTGACTGATTTGTTTACCTTCTTGAGTTCTATTGTCAACTGGCTGAGAGCTGTAAAATTGGGCTCTGAGCCCTGCCGCCCTAGAACTATCATCATGACTAAAACATTTTTTTAAGTCTAGAGTTTTCTGCACTGTCTTTGGATGGTGGAAAACTGGTAATGTGGTCAGAAACTGACATAGGCAGTGAAAAACTGTCAATGACCTCGTTCGATGTCACCCACCCTGGCCTGGCAAAGTTGATATGTTTTAACAACTGACTTCACACCCGAACATCAGAGAGACAGAAACTGAGTGAGAGAGAGACTGCTTAGTTAAACCAGTTAAACTTAAAGCCTTTAAATTTAATCAAAATGCTTTTTCATAATCACAGATCTGGACTTTTCTGCACAGCAGACACATGGAGATTAAGCAACTGAGTAAGACTAAGACTAGTAAGAGGGGTTTAATTTGCATTAAATAAAAAAAAAAGTGTATTTGTGACCACTGCTTTTCCAAACTATGCTTGAACCCTTCTTGGTCTAAAATGGCATGCGTCAGCTTTTTTGTTAAATTGCTGATACAAGTGATAGCATTTTTCATCTCAATAATGTACATTATGTGTGTTACATTATGCTTGTTCAGCACTTTGAGTTTGAGCTGCAGGGTAGGTGCTTTACATAATTACAAATCAAGTTTCCATTAACATTATACATGCAAAGTACATTTTGCATTGCCGTTGGTTAACACAATATCTTTTGTTTTAGACCAAGAAGGGTTCAAGCATAGTTTGGAAAAGCAGTGGTCACAAATACACATTTTTTTTTATTTAATGCAAATTAAACCCCTCTTACTAGTCTTAGTCTTACTCAGTTGCTTAATCTCCATGTGTCTGCTGTGCAGAAAAGTCCAGATCTGTGATTATGAAAAAGCATTCTGATTAAATTTAAAGGCTTTAAGTGTTTATTGAATCAAAAAACTACCCCAGAATTATGTAAACACTTGGTCCAACCAAAATGTTATTTGATCTTGTTTTTCCATGCAAATGTAGGACAATGAGGTTGTGGTACAACTTGAGTTGGATACATGTGATGGTGACAGTGGCTGGACAGGCTGCAGACAGTTCACATCTGGACAGTGTCAATTGTCAAAGTGTCATACTGTCAAGCAGGTGAGGTGGCTGCTTTAAAATGGTTGGCCTGCAAAGGCATGGAAAGTGTAAACATGCTCTTAGTCTTACTTGCCTTAGAAATAGAAGTGTTTGCTGCATGGAAAACGAAAGGAAAGTCCTACAGACAATTCATTAAAAAAATTAACATTAACACTTTTGTTTTAACAGGTAACTTATGGTTTGATTATGTTTAGGGTTAAATGATGGGACTAAATCACCAAGTAAATGAGACTCCGGTGTCTGGTTTGGTGGAGTCTGGTTTGTTAAACAAATCACATCATGGTTTACTGTCAAAAAATCAGGGATGCATTTTTTTTTTAAAAGAAAAGAAATTATACATACAGGTAACAGGGAATGAAGGCAGTTTGGGTTAGGTGTATTGTGATGGTACTGTAAGTGTAACTGTTGTGAAAAAGAATGTTTAGAAAAGACCTCCTTTTATAAAGTGAAAAGAAACGTGCACATTTGCTCGAGAAATGCATCCCCGACTTTTGGACGCTAAACTAAGAAAATCTTATCAAAAGCACCATCGAAATATCATTTCGGGCGTAAACATTGGGAATATTAAAAAATCTGACACAACCATTAATCAGGCATGAACATAACGCGGCACAACAAATTCTTAGCGTCAAGAAAATCGATGATCATGATACAGTTACGGTAAACAAGCCTGACACAACAATCCCATACAGTTTTAGGACTTTTACCACAATGTAATTGACTAAGCTGTGCATGTAATGTATACTGTAAACAGTGTGATCTCTACCATTGCATTGTTGTACAATAACACCCAGCAACCAAATACTGGGTGGTAAAAAATGAGCATTACCTCCTTCGTTCTTCTTGTTTCACGTGATGATTTCATCATTTTGGCTTGTTGGTACTGGCTTAATTATAATACTGTCAGGTTACCCCGACCAAGAGAACGTGGAAAGATAGGAAAAGATGGACGTTTGAAAATCGCTCACAACAGCTTGTATTTCATTGGCTGTTGCTTTAGCCTCATCCAATCAACTATCAGATCTGTGCTAACGTCACGGGCGACAACTCTGCAGTTCTCCCCCCCCCCCCAAAGTGTGCACAGACGCGAAATCTGTGGAAATGTTGTAAATATCAGCTGACGGCAGTATGATCAACTTCTGCCTGCTAGTTTTTCACCCCTCCCGAAACGGGAGGGGAGAGTGGTTATTTTTACGGAATTTGCAGCTAAGAAAATGTGGCTGACCCAGCGACTGATTGTTCTCTTACTCTTAGTCTCAATTTGCATTTCTCACCCAGTACAGCCATCGTTTTGACTAGATCTCTGTTACACAGTATTAGCTACGTAATTATCAGCTCTCTTGTGGAAAGGTGAATGTCTGTCTATCTATCTATCCATCTATCTACCTATGACGTGATTTTCTTGCCTTGCCTAGTCAAATACGTTTGGGGCGGTGTGACAGTGACGCCCACCCACACCCACACATGCATGTGCCGGTGCAGCATGGACCTAGTATTATATATAGGTCCATGTGTGCAGTATGCACGCGTCGATACAGGCAGAGTCAACGGAAATGGGGATGCACAAATGAAGAGTGACTTGAAGAACTGACAAGAAAATATTTGGGTTAAAATAATGTTTTGCAAAAACAGCAACAACAACAACAAAAGAGATGCGAGAAAACAAACTCCACAAAATAAGTGACACAACTGTTTTATTTTAAAATTCTGCCACTGATGGATGATGTATGATGCCAGTTTTTTTTGTTTTTTTTTAGGAAAAAACAACAACACAAAAACAAAAAAACTCATGAATTCTGTGCCTGAGGTCATGGTGTTTTGTCTTTGTCTAAGACTGCTTTGTCTTAAATATTGCATGTAGCTCAGATGTGAATATGGAGAAGCCCTTCCCAAAATAAAAATACTTTTGCACTTTTAAATCAGGAATGACAAATCCAGCTCCACTGTCTTAATGAATCTAAAACAGAACCATCATATATGATTTTGATAGTTTTTATTTAGAAGATCTCTTACTTCTTTAGATGAAATGTTTGTAGTTTCACTTTTCTTTGAGTCTCTATAACTGGTATCAAATTTGGCATTTATATGTTCCCACTGTCACATCTGAGGTGATGTTGGTAGAGCTGAAACAGATGTAATGTGTTGGTTGGTAGAAAATACCAACTTTGACAGCTGCCTCACTGCCCTCAGCATAAAGTTGCAAAAGGCAGTGCAGGAAACCCTGACTTGTGTTTTTCGTAGTCATGACAACAGTTCTAAACCAGTTCACTAGCTTGGAGTCTGTTGACAGTAGGCTGCCTGCTCAAGAAGGTAAACAAAGTAGCCAGGAATATGTGAGTACCAGCAAAAGGCTGATCTAACCAGGCACCGGTGAACATGGTGATTGCCATGGAGGGTCCAAGCTTGAGGATGCTGAAAGTAGTGCTGTTATCCATTGGGCTTGCAATTCATTGGGCTTGCACACAATTCTGCAGTAGGTGTGAGGTGCAGAATTTTAACTAGGTAAGTTCTGTGTGTGTGTGTGTGTGTGTGTGTGTGTGTGTGTGTGTGTGTGTGTGTGTGTGTGCAGCATGGCCTGCAAACAATAATATTTTGATTATATCATTATTGTTTTTGATTATATATATATGTGTGTGTGTGTGTGTTTGTTTGTTGATCTTGTAAAGCATGGTGTGCTCACCCTTGTTACAGTGCTATAGAAATGACCACTATTAGTACTATCATTATTACAGTACAGTATTAGAGTATCATTGTCAATTCACAACTGATCCACTGAAAAGACTATGTGTATGATTTGTGTAAAGTTATGCTAAGGCGACTGCTATTCAAAGGGATTTTGAATGTGAGCTGAATTGGCATTATACGCTCTTCTTTTTTCAGTTGACTTCTCTGCATTAGTCACAGAGAGCTCTACATACTTGTTTAGGTTAATCCTGGCTATAAACCGTTGTTATAGAGTTAGCTATACTTAACTTGCATATATATATATATAACTTACACAAGATAAAACCGTATTTGATAACTAAAGCTGTTGATGATGATGGTGTAGAGCTTAATGTCCTCGGATGTCGGTTGACATATTAGGGACAAACTGTGGCCAATGTGTAAACATGGTTCAATGTTGCTTTACGTCCACAGAAACCATAAAGCTCATTAGGATGGGGAGCCCAGGATGGCCACCTCGACTTTCACACAGCTCCTGAACTCTGATAACTAAATCCATGACATACAGGCATTTATAGCTGCCCATGTCCCCCCACCCTGACCCCAACACACATGCATACCAGGTACACCCCCACCGCTGATCCCCACCCATTCACCCTCTACAGCACAAGTCCCTTCCATGCACAGGGTGTGTGGTCATTCCTTGTACAGGTTAATAGGTTACACAGTACTGTAATGTTGAACCATTTTTTGAGACAAAGAAAACACACCAAAGACCAGATCAGCAGTTGTTCTGTAATAGCATTATTTTGTAAGTCATTGACAAAGGTACCTGTTTTCTGCACAGAATTAATGAATTTACGTATATATATGCAGCCCCCTGACCATACCCTCCTAAAACAAAAGTTATAAATCCATTGTAAAGATATAACTAAGATACTGATGTATTATAATGTTGCCAAAGAACCTGTGATATTGTCTGAGGGTCCTGCTGTCCTAAAATTAAAACATGCTAACACTGTAACACTAACAGTCTAACAGTAACAGATCTATACAACCTGACCTTATTTTGCAGACTGAAGTGGGAGAGGGACCATCTGCAGGGTTCAGAAATGCACAGATTCAAGTCCCAGGTTTTACTTAATAATCCCACCTTTTTTTCCCTTTCTTTTTATCAGAGTGGATTATTACTGTTACTGTGTGTTAGTAAGTGTTAGTCAGTGATAGACTTTTGGATTTTTGGATGCAGCACAAAGTTGATGTTCCTTGCATATGCACACACACACACACACATCACATATATATATATATATGTATGTATGTCACCCCCCTCCCACACACACACACACTGAGACACACACACACACATCCCCCCTCCATCCACACACACACACACACACACACACACACTTCATGCACACACATACACACTGGATATACATACACACACACACACTTCACACACATGCATGCATCCCCCTTCCACACACACACACACACACACACATGCGCACATGAGTGTACAGAGTGATAATCAGAGCCATAGTGACAAAGAGACATTCACATGTGCATGACACATTAGTTTACAAACAAGTACCCTTCTTTTAGTCCAAATTGAAAGATCGGTTAATATTAGTAGAGCACAGGTCTCACTGTCCACGATCAAGCTAAACCACAATACCACTTGTAGTGACAGTGATGACTAACACTATCATTCTCTGAACTCATGTTAGTCAGTACAGAGGTTGCAGTTACACTAGGTCACCATCTTGTTATCTTTCCATGCTTTTCATTTGTGTGCTGAGCGTGTGTCTCTCAGTTCACTTGCAAAGGCTGATTGTGGCTCTCTGTCACTCATTGTTCCCTCATTGTTACTGGAGAACTACTAGCTGTACCATTGCCAAAACACTGTTACCCATCATGGCCGTAAGTTACACAACTGAAGACAGTGCACTGTTGTGTGGATATCTGATGTCTGCTGGAAATACTCTCTTTGCTGTGTGAATAAGTTGAAGATTTTTAAAAACTTACCCTGCAAGAAAACGAATGCAATGAAGAGAAACACTTCCTGGACTTTGGAAAGGATTGCAGTGGTAGGTTTTTTTTCTGTTTAGTTGTTGTTTTTTGGCTGAAGAATAGCTGAACAGTCAGACAGAAATATGTTGACAAGTCATAATAATTATGAAGAATGTGTGCGTTAAACTAATACATTGACTATACCTGTAGCAGCGATCTTTACAGTTTATGTACCTGTCCTCTTTCAGGACATGATGCACATACAGAATCAGAGAGAGCCATCAGTCATCTTGGGATCTTTCATAGATGAGAGGAGTTATGCTATGATGTTCACACCAGATCACACAGGTTCTGATTCACCAGACAAGACGCCCACCTCCCCACCAGTGCCCTCACCTCAGCTAGCCAGCGGTCAGAACATTCAAAGTCCTCTCATGGAGCGAGGGTCTACATTTGCTGCAATAAACCCCATTGTGGAAGAACTGCAGCATGTCAGTGAGATGTCTAAAGAGAATTCCATCACAGAGAGTCACCAGAGTGGTGATAGTGGTACCTCATCAGTCAGAGTGGATGTAAGTTCATCTGACAGTTCTGTCTCTATAGTTAGTTGGTTTGTTTGTTCTTTTTTACTTTTTGTTCTTGTTTTGCTTTTTTGGGGTGGTGGGGTGGGGGAGGGTTAGTTGGCACTGCACAGACTGCATGCTTACTTGAATTTTGGTTCCACCCAGAGGTAGAAATATGGTGGTCAAACAGTTTGATACAGTGTAGAGGTTTATTCACAATAGAGTTATTCTTTCTATGTTGAGTTCACTGAACTGTTTAGAGCTATCACACCAGCTTACACCAATTCAGGTACCTCTGATTTTGAAAACAACAGACCAACTGTGTAAGTGGGTTATGGCCAAGACATTTTTATTTATATTCATGACCTGGGTTCTTGTATAACTGACTTAGACATTTGTGCAGAATGTGACTAGACCAAGCATGTTTTAAAAAAGAAGTTTTTGTTTTGTTTTATTTGATGAAATACTTGATTTAGGAAAACTCACCACCTTTTGGGGGGGGAAACAGTGAATATTGGGAACTTGCTGAAACTAAAAGTGTTATGGGATTTTGTCGGCACAGTTGATTCGGTAATCCCTTGTCAGTCAACATGATGACTAACTAAGTAATGTTTAGTAATGTGATAATGCCAGTGGCCTTCAATACTACTTTCTAGGTCTACTATTCCTGGATAAATCTTGTCCTGAGCCATAAGCTGGGCGATATGTTTCAATGACACAAGCAGATAAGACCTGGATTTGTTTAAACTTAAAGCTGAAGAGCCCAAAGATTGGACTGTTTTAATAGGTTTAACTTCCCCAACACACTTCCAGGCATTTGTTTAAACTTAACGCTGAGAAGTCCAAAGATTGGACTGTTAATAGGTTTAACTTCCCCAACACACTTCCAGGCATTTGTTTAAACTTAAAGCTGAGGAACCCAAAGATTGGACTGTCTTTGCTAGGGGCAGTAGTGAGAGACAGTGCTTCCTCGTTGTGTAGTCTGGGCCTAAGAAAAGCAAAAGCAACACCAAGTAACACAGCATAACTTGAGAATGTTATATGCCTAGCAGACCAGAACTGAAAGAAGCAAGCCTGCTGTTGGGCTGATAGTCTAACTCATGCTGTTGTACTTCTGAGGTTCCTAAAGTTTAAGATAAAAGCAAAAGTAAAAATGCAACAAATGAAACTGTGTTCATCCGCACTTACATTTATAAGCAGGTCACATTTAGTCAGTGCGTCTTTGTTTGGTGTGAGAGTCAGTGTGATTTGTGTAGAATGTCTGTGAAACTATAGGGTCTGACAGTGAAAATGCTTATGGTGTAGTGTATGAGGCATTTGTCTGTTGCTGTACATGAGTGCAAGTGGAAAGGTTCATATACTATATGCAGTCTTAGTGTAACGTAGGAGGCATTTTTTGAAACTTAATTCTTCTAACAAGTACACTGTGCGTGTGCTTCCCTTCAGTTCACAGATATTGGTGAGGAAAGCTTCAATTTCACAACTAGCACGCTTCGCAAGTGTAAACATCAGGTGCTGAAACCATACTGGGGTCTTCTCATGTTTGTAAGTATTATTTATGTCAGCCAGTAGATCTACACATTCTGATTCATACACTCAGATTCACTGCATTCACACCATTATTGTGGTAAACCTGGGGTTAAGAGTTTTACAGTCAGACGCATGAAAAAATGTCCCTGTTTAATAACTGTTTGCCACAAGTTTATACATTTTGAACCATTTATGTGTTTGGATCTTTTTTTTAGAATGCTAGCAGTCATTCTTGTTTCAGATTTTCTCACCTCCATACATATATCTTGTTTCAGATATTTTTCTCCATAGATTATCTCTCTCTCTCTCTCTATATATATATCTATATATACACATGTACTGCATACGTTTTTCTTTCTGCTAGCACAAACATTGTGGTGGTGGAAACAAATGTCTTGAACATTTGCACTGATCTTCTTCACAAATGGTCTCTTTTAGAATTGAATTATTCTCTAACAATAAATAAACGTGTAAAAAAAAAAAAAAAGGTAAATAGTAAGCCATTAATTTAGGTTGCTTTTGTACTATTATATAGATTTTTACATTCTTTGAAGTTAATGCCATCATATTCCTTACTTCTTCCTATTTCAGAATCACTGTTTCTATATTATAGTTTTGAATGTGATCCATCATAGTTTATACTTATCATGACTACACTATCTTAACCAGAACAAAATAGATTAAATTCATATTAATTTTATTAAAACAAAACATTTAGTCATGCTTGCAGAGCAGCAGAGCCACTACAAAGGAATGAGGCACAATAGAATTTCTGCCTTGAGATGTATTTCTACCCTGTGTGACACGTTGATACACGAGGCAAAGCATCCAGTGATATTAGCTGCAGTAAACTTTCATGTTCTTATTTTGATTTTAATTTTAATTTTACTGTGCTAATAGGGGCAAATTTACCAGGGTTGCCATCTTATTAATAATGCAAACAGCCACTTTAAAATTGCTAACAATGTCTTATTTCAGATTGGGTGGCGAGTATTTCGGCATGACATTATCACTCCCAGAAGCTGGAAGCTGCGAGTCTTGAACATCGTCTATCCACTGTTGATCATTCTGCTGTTGCTGTACACCTATATGTATGAAATATTTGCTTGTGAATGGAAACTCAACATTGAGAAAGACATACTGGTCAGTAACGTTAACAGTGCACAACCTCCACTCTCCACCCTTGTCTCTCTCTTTATTATTGTTTGTTTAGACACAGTTTGTTTTGTTTTTTAACTGTATTTTTGCATAATTTTTGTCCTGTTCATTTTTTCATTTCTGTTACTGTGTGTTTGTGTTCATGTTTGCATGTGAGTGTGTGCTCATTTGTGTGTGTGTGGTGTGTGTGTGTGTTTTATTACGTACTCTTCACACTACAGACCTCACACTTAAAACAAGTACAGGCTGAAAGGTTACACCAATTGTGACCCACATACACACACAAAAAGGTGCATATCTTGGTTATTTTTAGATCCTGCCACTGCATAGTAAATGTTACCTATCATTATCAGTCAGATGTCTTTCGATACCTTTCTTAGACATAGAAGCTTCCCTGTCAGTAACACATACTAACAGGCTATAAACAGGCTTAGTTGTACCTGTCTTTTCACAACCCAAGTGTTGCTTGAGTGAAACCTTCAGAGAAAGGCTGTCTTGGGGAATAGTGTGTTTCATGGTGTGGATGAAACATGCACTGGACGAGTTGTGGTTTGGGTGTTGCCTTGGTGCCTAGTCTTAGGCCGAGGATGAATGGTTTTGTGTCTAGCGCAGTGCTGTCCATTCCTGCCAGTGTGTGCAGTATTTTTGTGTATCCTGTCAGTGGTATGACTGGCATCTTTGGGGATTTTTAATGTGCACATGCATGCTGATGCGTCTGATTGTGTGTAAGGGCTGTGCAAATGCTGTAGAGTTTGCGTTGGAATTTGACTCTGGGAGAAACGTCCCTTGGCACACCAGGGAATCAAACCTATATCAGTAATGCACCAGGCTTTTCAGTCTGACGCTCTGCCCACTGAGCTACCCATCCCCTCCTACTAGGGATTTCTCCATCATTAAGAACTAGTAGGCTGTTAGTACACCTACTACAGGTAGCTTTCCTAATGTAGAGATACCCAGACTTCTGAATGGACAGACTCGTGAAAAGCATGCAAAACCATAACAGCAGAAATAACAGTATGCTTCTCACACACCTTGATTAAGTACCAATTAGAATATGGGAATAATCAGTGTCATTGTCTCATGGGCCAAGATTTGATGTTCAATGCAAAACCACCCATTTTTGTGCCTGCTCCGTAATGTGTGGTTGCTTACACAGTTTCACAAAAAGAAAGGTTCAGTGATATCTGTTGCAGCTAGTCCCCACTTAGATCATTTGGATTTCTAAGGAGGCTGGATTTGTGGACTGTTTTGTTATGTGCTAAAAGCACGAAGAAGTAAGAACTATATGTGTGCACAGTCCACATGCATACACACACACACACACACAAATTCACACATACATGAAATGCATGCAACCCCCCCCCCCCCCCACACACACACACACACACAGAGACTACACACACACACACTGTGCAGATTCTCTACAGTGACAAAATAATGAACCTGATGATTGCGGTCTACAGTAGAAGAAGAAAGTGGGAGAGTTAGGTGTCACTGTCAAGTCGACACTCAGTTCATTGCTCTTGCACAAGGTGCACGGCGGTGACTGTTAGTGTTATCAGTGGAAAACAAAGTGACATGAACACCACACTGTCGTTTTGCTGGGAGTGTCTTATCAGCCACTGACTGAGACAAACACTTGAGTGGCTGTTCCCATCTGTTTTCTGTTGTTGCTCTTTTGCAGATAACCTGGTCAGCAATCTGCTTTTGGGCTAGCAAGCTCTGTCAGCTGTTGACAGTTTAGTTTCACAGGAGTACAGACAGGGACAAGATGGTCAGTTCCATCAGACTGGACTGGCAATGCATTAGCAATTGACTGATAAGGATTAATACCCAAAGAAAGCATAGTACAGTACTGTCATTCCCGGGTGCTGCCACCAGTATCATTTTTGTTGCGACAAAAGTTTTGTTGTGAAAAACACGGGTTTGTCACGACAAAACATGTTGTTTGTCACAACAAAAGTATTCTTGCTGTGACAAAATATTTTTGTTGTGACAAATATTTGTTGCGACAAACACGTGTTTGTCACGAGAAAAGTTTTGTCGCAACAAGCATACATTTTGTTGCAACGAAAGAAGTGTTTTGTTCCAACAAACATAATTTTGTTGCGACAAACATGTGTTTGTCACAACAAAACTTCCGTTGCAACAAAAATAATACTTGTGGCAGCTCCTGCCGCTGATACAGTCCAGGCATAACACTGGCAAAATAATACTTGTGGCAGCTCCTGCCGCTGATACAGTCCAGGCATAACACTGGCAAAATAATACTTGTGGCAGCTCCTGCCGCTGATACAGTCCAGGCATAACACTGGCAAAATAATACTTGTGGCAGCTCCTGCCGCTGATACAGTACAGGCATAACACTGGCAAAATAATACTTGTGGCAGCTCCTGCCGCTGATACAGTCCAGGCATAACACTGGCAAAATAATACTTGTGGCAGCTCCTGCCTCTGATACAGTACAGGCATAACACTGGCAAAATAATACTTGTGGCAGCTCCTGCCTCTGATACAGTACAGGCATAACACTGGCAAAATAATACTTGTGGCAGCTCCTGCCTCTGATACAGTACAGGCATAACACTGGCAAAATAATACTTGTGGCAGCTCCTGCCTCTGATACAGTACAGGCATAACACTGGCAAAATAATACTTGTGGCAGCTCCTGCCTCTGATACAGTACAGGCATAACACTGGCAAAAAGACTGTCCCTGGTCTACAGCTGCTTTTTCTGTCAGCTTTTCCTGCATGCCTCTTTTTATAATAAAATCTTGTTCACTGACTACCAAATATTTTTGGCCACTTTTTGCTTCATTTTCATGGGGTGCTTAAAGACAGGTTTCACTGTAATAATGACTATGATGTAATGACCGTGATGAACATGCTGTAATGATAAGTATGAATGATGTGAAGACGATGATGATGATAGTGGTAGTTGGGCCCTGACTGAACGAACACCCTAAAAACATAGAAAAGAGTTGCAATTTATAGTGAGGGTTCATGTACATGTAATAGAGAAGTGAGTTTGTCCTTGGATTTTTATGTCCCGTCACATCAGGATGAATGACACATTTAAAATTCTTCTACACCAGTTTGAAATGTATGTCACCAGATCAGCAGACCAGTGATGTTTCATGAGAAATGTAAAGCCTTTCTCAGCCAGTACCACAGAGATTTTTTTTTTTTTTTTTTTTTTTTTTTTTAAGAAGAAGAAGAAGAAGAAAAAGGATTTTTATCTCAGTGGCTCATATTTTAAGGAGTGAGGGGTGGTGACTGATGTGATGAAATCAAACATCATAAAAGCCATGACAAAACAGAAAAAAAGGGTTCTAAAAACAGTCCCCATCTGTCTCCAGTCTATCAAATCAAGAGTTCTTCTTCACTGGTGGTTCAGTTGTACTTGAAGACCAGAGAAAAATCACTGGGGACCAGTAAAGTTTGTGCTTCACAGGTCCCCAGGACCTGTGAAAAGTTTCAGGGAATTTTTAGCCCTGAAAAATAAGCATGTTTCAGGAACATATTTATATTTGCAAGTGACAGAAGTAATACCCTCCACCCCCTCCCCACCCCACCCCCCTTGTTATTCCCAAACAGTGTTCTCTATACAGAGAGTTGGATATGAAAGGGAACTCGGCAATGGGCTTCGGTGTGGAACACCTGTTTGTGATGGAGGGCTGAATGTGTCCCATGTTTGGTTGAAGCTGTAGCCATGTACATACCTGTGTAAAAGTCATCAAAGCCTAGGCCAATACTCAGAAACTCTGGAGTTGTTTGAAGTATATAGAGGAAGCTGTATTCTGATTTCAGTAGCAGCAATTTAGCCTCTCAAATGGCAGAGGGCAAAGTCTATTCACCGTTCCACGACTGGTTTATTTAACATTCTGGTTAACAAAACTCTGATGCACTCAGAATCTTTGACATGAAGTTGAACAAATCTTGATTTTCTTAAAGGTGCTGTTAGGACAGACTGCCTTAGGAGAGCAGGCCTGGGTGTCCTAGTTTCATCACCCAGTGACTGAGAAACTGATTTAAATATACATGTAATCAGTGCACTGGTATCAAAACCAGGTCATGACGAAAGCCTGTGGAGTAGAGTCTGGACAGCAATGTAGCTTTCGTCTGGGCATCTAATAACAAAGGGCAGACATGACAATAAAGGAGGATTGTAGTTTATCACCCTGTCAACCATGCATTGAGGTCACAGCAGGGATGAGTATGGTCAGAAGTGATGGTGAAAATTGCAGTGACCCGGAAAGGACTTCATGAAAAATGCTGTAGTCCTTTAAAGGGACTGTAACCTTCGAAAAATATGTTTTGTCCAACATAAAAAAGATCAAAATCAAAAATGATAAACACCTGAAATTAAGGATTTTGTTTCAAAATGCCCTGTTGAATTTCTATTAGTTTTAGAAAAATAGTTTTATGAGTGATGATTTGTGGGATCAGATGTGCATAACACCATCAAGATTTACGCTGACCTGCAGCCTACAGTGGTGACTGATGGTGAACATCACCGAGGTCTTGGCATGGGATGGCAAGTCAATACATTTGTCCTACTGTCTGTCATGAAGGAAACTTGTTTTTGAAATCAAAATAAAGTCAAGGAGGCAGCGTTCATTTTTGTAATACTCTGGTCTTTTCTGTCTTCCAGAGGTGACCATGTGCAGTCAACACAATGTTAAAATCCAATTCTTAACTAGCCTGTTTGAGGAAACAAGTTCTGAGGAAACTAATCCCTTTCACAGTGTACCCTTGCCCAGTGCCAACAACTGGAGAAGATTAACAAAAACAATGGGGGAATCCTTTCTGGTGTGTGTGCATGTCTGCGTGTCCGTACATGCATTTATGTATATTTCATTTAGTACTGTCACTTGTTCTGAGGTGACCCTGTGTGGTTGACAGGATGTTTAAATCTTAGAACTAACTTGATGTTAGCCAGATTTGCATGTGTGTGTGTGCCTGCACTGAGGGACACTGATCCTAAGGTTATTACTTTTTCTTCTTATCAGATCATAACATCACCAAGACCAACAGCAGCCGGTTGGAACTATACAAGCACAACAGTTCCCGACATCCCTCTGGGTCCAGTCATCACCACCACCAATGCCACACGCACTCACCCCTTCAAATCCCCGGAGCCCTGTGAGCATATCGTCACCACCTATCTTATTCCGAACATCCTTCACTTCATGGCCTACATCATGGGGCTCTACTACTTCCGCATACAGGACAATGAACAGATGTATGCTATGATGGAAAAGGTATGCTGTGTGTGCACAGCTGTGCATGCATGCATATGAACAGAGAGATACCAAATAACTTTCCTCCATCTTTCTGTTGTGTCTATCCTTCGCTATTCTTGGATTATTTCAATGTCAGTGTCAATGGCCACTTGTATAGTGCAGCTTAACTCCATGTAGACAGCCACATGCTTGCTGCGCTTGGTGAAGATGATGGAGAAAGGGTGGGGGGAGGGAACTGTGAGGAGAGGGATGTAGGAGAAATTGTGGGAACAAGAGATCCGATGATAAACAGATTTAAGGAAAATCCTTGTAATAATCAACTGGCAATGTCCATTTTTAGCCCTGTCAGTTCATGGTCCTCAAATGGTATGAGTGTGTGTGTGTGTGGACGGAATGAACTTGAAGTATGCACTACGTTGGCATGTCCACATACCAGTTCATTCCGTTCCATGCCAATGCTGTACACCAGCAAATGCACATACGCATCCTTAAACCATTTGAGGATAGCGAACCAATGGGGCTAAAAGTGGATATTGCCAATTGTTGTTGTTTGTGCATGTCTGAAAGTAGTAGTTCTGTGATGTTTTCCTTTTTGTCAGGTGTTTCTCCAAGCTAACCCTCTGCACAGCAGTTCCAGTTCACAGCAGAAGCTGGTGAGGAAAACCAGGTATGTGAGCTGATGGTCACTAACTGATGCCAGTTGACCTGCCAGTTGATGCATTTCTGCTTTCGGTTCTCACAAAAAGTTAATGTGACTTGCAGTGACATGGAAGAACTCTCCAGTTACCAGAACAGTTACAAGCAACTTAAGGATATCAGTATAATTTACCACAGAGTGAGCAAGTGATGAGTTTATGTGTAATTTTAAGCAGGACTTTGAGACTGCATGTTTGTGTGATGATGTGATTATTGTGAGAATTCCTTCCGTTATTCCAGTTGGGTATTTGTAACCTCATATGCAAACATCTTGAGCATTGTTTTGTGCCTGAGACTAGCAATAGCAGTATATAACAGAAGCTGAGTAAATTAAAAACATATGCATTGTGCAGGTATCTAAAAACAAACAGCAAAAAGCAGGCCACTAAATTCATCAAAAACTGTATGAATACAGTATATATCCATACCATTTAACTTTTTTATGTTTCTGGCTTTTGGCTGCGTTTGGCTTTGGGTGTATGACTAAATACCATTTTGCTTTTTTGTTACAGGATGTTTCTGGCATTTGGCTGTGTTTGGGTGTGTATGACCATAGCACTGCAGGCTTTGTATGTCTGGGCTTTTGACTTTCCACGACTGGCCATCTTTAAAACCTATGGGTATGCACCATTACTGTATTGGTGACAAATACAAGTATGACAAGGCGTTGTATGTGGACTGGTAGTGATGGTGTCTTTCCACTGAAGTTGTTGGTATGACCTGTTGTAAAGCGATATACATGGTAGTGTAATGGTGTGTTCAGCATGAATACAGACATTAGATGGCATATAAATGGTAAATAACATACATACATGTGATTTGAACATCATTATTTGGTACCTTTTTGCCAGTGTAAAGTCTCTGAAAGCCTAGTTAAATGCTCATGCAGGATTTCAATACTGACTGAAGTTGCAGTCGTGTCAAATAACTCGTAGGCAAAAATTAATGTCAGCTTACACATTTTGTTTGAAAATAACTGCTGATTTTGCCTTTCCTCTTCCATGGGGTTGTTCAAAGAGAGATTTGAAATATAGTTCAAAGGGAGATTTGTAAAGAATCAGTCCACAAACTAGGTCACTAATTTTAGTTTGGGGAACCAGAAACATAAAAAGATGAAAGAAAACAATCAACTACCTTTGACACTGGCAGTGTTTAGTAGTGGAATGCCTGATGAAAATCTGCCATGAGGGAGAGACCACCCCTCATTGAAGAATGCTTTTACTGAAGTTGCTGTCTGTACAGTTTATGTATTATACATGTATACATGTGAATGGACCCCTCACCTGTCCTTTGCAGGCTAAACTTTTCATGTGCTTGAAGCAGGTTAAAAGAATGTGATCTGCAGTAAACATTTTGCGATTGAATGTGCCACTGATTTTATAAGGTGGCTTTTTTGGACACCATCTCTAACACACAAGCTCATTCCACATTGTGCACTTTTTTCCTGTGCTTCATTTTGATTGTCATCACTTTGCTTGATTTTAGGGTGGTCTTGAAAGAGGATTTCCACTGTTATATGCATAGGTAGAGCTGTGTTCTTTTAGAGCTGTTTGGCTGTATGATGTTTATGCTGTGGTTTAGCCTTTGTATGTTCCATTTAACTTAAATGATTTAGACATCACATTACAGCTTTTGTACTGTACACAGAACTCATCTGCATGCTGTCTGCTTTCAGCATGGCGTTTCACTGGACAACATTTGCCATAGAGCTTCTTGGTCGCGTGGTGTTTAACTCTGTGCTGCTGGCAGTGGTGGTCAACTACGTGACGCAGTGTGAGATGGTCATGTTCTATGTCAAAGGCCTCACGCTCAGGCTGCAGGAAAAGTCTGCAGACATCAAAACTGCATTTAAGGTACACCGTGAGTTGTGTTTAGCTCTGATTCAAATCGGGCAGTTACTATACTGATTGACTGATCCCTGATTAAAGTCCATTGGAGTGTCAGAGTCAAATCAGGGTAAAACACCAGCTACTGGATAACTAGTCAGAGTCTAATAAACTGTTCACATTACATGGCACAGTTTGATCAGAGTATTAGGAAAAAGTGAAGTTGAATGAACCTGGAAGGCGAAAATCAGAAATTCTGGTAATCCTGGCAGGAGTTGAAGCAGGCAAAGCCATATATTCTGACCTCCTCTGGACTTAAAGAGAAAGCTTTCGAAAGCTCTGGGTTCTGTGCAGGTCTGAGTTGCTGCAACTGCAACATCCCACTACTTTTTAGTGGAGCCAGTTCACCGGGTAACACTTAAGGTGGAAAAAAGCTTTTTCTAGCATGCGCAAGTGCATTGCCCCCCCCCCCCCCCTCCCCCACACACCTTCAGTTTACTTAACAGTTGATTAATTGTTTTAGAAATTCTACCTGTTGTTAGAGTTGGTGCATTTGCTACTTGTTTGCTATTTATAAACATGTTGACCATGCCTATTAATGTGAAGAAAAACGTGAACCTGTTCACACTTCTATGGACAGATTTTATGAGCAAGTACCACATACATCTCTTCACTTGCTGCACATCACTTTTGAAATCCAGTAATGTGTGAGGAGTGAGTAAAGCTTGTTTGCGCTCTTGTTTCTTGAAACCTGGTTTGCTGTGTTACCTTACGTGATCCAATGTTTATTGTACTTCTTTTATGTTGACAGGACACCTTGTTGCTGCGACAGAGTCTGAGCTTGTTGAATGGGACCATTTCCAAAATGACCTCCTTGGCGTTGGTCATTCTGGCAGAGCTCACCATCATAGGTTTGCAGTGCAGTGCAATTGTGTTTTACACACACACACACACACAATATACAACTTTATTGTCCTCATGGGGGAATTTATGTGGCAGCAGTAAACAAAACATTAAAAAAATCCACAATTTAAAGATTACACACACGCACACACAACTTTATTGTCTTCATGGGGGAATTCATGTGGCAGCAGTAAACAAAACATAAAAAATCCACACTTTAAAGATTACTTTGGACATTTTGAATTAAGCAAAAAAGCACACACGCACACACTCTGAGAGAGAGAGAGAGAGAGAGAGAGAGAGAGAGAGAGAGAGAGAGAGAGAGAGAGAGAGATCATAAGTTTGTAGATGGAAAAATTGTGTTATGATTGACTGACCTACCAAACAAAGACCACCAGCCAGTTAAAGGTACTAGGGACTCCTTTATAAACTATATTGTCTGGCAGTTGTTCCTTCATGGGAGTTGTCCCTTCATGGGAATCTGGGAATCTTAACAAGGCAAACATTTTGCTTTAGTTCCAACCTTCTGGCTAGGGACAGTAAGGTGTCAATAATGACAATGTTTGTGGGTCTCTGGTTAGGGACAGTAAGATGTCAATAATGACAATGTAGGTCTCTGGCCAGGGACAGGAAGATGTCAATAATGTCAATGTTTGTGGGTCTCTGGCTATAGGGACAATATTAATGTGTCAATAATGACAATGTTTATGGGTCTCTGGCTGGGGACAATAACTTGAATAAGGTGCCAATAATGACAATGTTTATGGGTCTCTGGCTCAGGAAGATTTGACTGTCCCTTGATTAGAAACATTTCCACACTGAAATATTGAATACCCAGTCAACCATGCCCATTGTATCAGGTCGATTTTCACACTGAATCTGTTTTACTGGATATTTACCATAAAATGTATACTGTGACAATTGTATGCTAATTCCTTTAGTGTTTTTGTTTCAGGCTTGAGTATCTTGGCACTGAACCGTTATGACATTCCTAAGGTGTGGGCGTATCGCAGCATCTTTCCTGTGGTGTGGGCCTTGATGCTCAGCTTCCCTCTCTTCCAAGTGAGTACAGTGGAGTCCATTAATAATGACAACTGTAATAACGAGAACACTGTAGTAACGAGACATTTTTCAATCCCCATTTTTTATCCTTCTTAATCTTTAAGAATAAACCATTGGGCTTAACGAGAGTTAGTGGATAATCATCTCGGTAATAACGAGAGATTTTCTATCCTTCCTGGTCACAAAAGTTCTCGCCCCACCCCCACCTCGTTGTCAAGTTCCCAGTAGGGCACATCTTGTGGTGGCCGGTAACAAAGAAAAACAACGAAAGGCGCGTCCTTGTGCGGTGTGTAATCCCCTCTCCCCTTCCTCTCATCTTCATCTGGCTCGAGTGCGCACGGTGCCGTTGGCGTTCTCGCCCTGCACGTAGCCGCGCAGATAGTCATGTGATGATACTGACGACATGTGTGTTGTGTTTAGGTCAAGCCTGTTCAGTCTAAGCTTGATTGCTACAGTGATCACATCGCTTTTCAGAATTTATAGAGACTAGATCCAGTCAGTATTTCGTGGTCTAAGAGATGGCACCTAAAAGAAAGCGGATGTCGACGGCGCCGGTGCCAAGATTATTTCCCTTGGTAAATTCGTCATTTGGGAATAACGAGAACTCGGCAATAGTGAGAAAATGTGCCTGGGCCGTCCGCTCTCGCTATAACAGAGTTTCACTGTATTTTGTTTCCCTGTACAGTGATGCAGGTTACTGTTCAAAGTGAATTACTCCAAGCCACAAGTCCTACATCTCCTCAGAAAATGGCAGTCGATCACCAACTGATTTTTCTAAGCTTTGCCAAGCCCCTGCCACTAAAGCATGATGTGATGTCCTTAATGGCAAAGTGCTTCACACCTCTTACCTGTAGCATGTCACTGACCTTGGAATCCTCCTTTATCTGCATTCTGTAGAGGAAGTTTTGAAAATGACACACCTGGTTGGATTAACTGGTCTTCAGGACTATTCTTGGATTGAAACTACATTAACAGTACACTTTCTTGGACAGGGAAAGGGTTAAAATGTGTTTGAATATTTTCTGTAATATTTCCTACATGGGAAGCTGCTGGCATTGGCTGAATTTGAACAGGTTCCAGTTTGTGACAGGCTGGGCTACAGAACATAATATTAGAGCTTCTTACCGGTACACTGGGGTTGGCTCACGTTATGAGCATGTTTATGGTTCACGATATAGACATACTGATGATATTATCTGTGCAACATGAACACCAAACGAACAGAGTTTGAAAGGGTTAATGTCGTGGCTGCATGAACACAAGGCTTTAGCAGCTAAGCAGGCAAGAGGTTATGAAAGAGGCTAGGGTTAGCCAGTTCAGGGTTTGGCTGTATTTGCTTTATGCAACATTTTTATTCTGTAAAGTTTTACTGTCTCTTTAAGCCTGAAGTTCACAGGAAAAGGTGAGCTATTGCTTGTGGCTGCAGCACATGTGTTTTGACTGAATGGGTTTGTATGTGTGTATATATATCAAACTCTTTATCTGTGTGATTTTGACATCATGGTAAATATTCCAGGCATTCATGATCTTGTGAATCCTTTCACTGAATTTGTAATGTTTGTGTGTTTTGCAGGCAGCACGAGTGAATTCAGTGTGTTTGCGAATCAAGAAAATCGCACTCGAGATGCGTGTGTTTGGCTACAAGAACAGCTCGCAGCTAGAACTTGACTCCTTTTTACAATTTGTATACTGCACCCGACTGAAGGTTTGTTTCTCTTTTATCATCTGTCACTTGCTTGGTATCTCTCTCTACTTTTATTTTTATTCTTGTCATGACCCTTTTGTAGGTTCTGTTTGCTCCCCTTAAAAAATATATAACAGTGACCTAAGACACAGACTGTCTTGACTGAAATGCAGAGAATACTGGCAAACCTGAAGATGACACCAACAAATCTGAAAGAAAGTTGACTGCTAGCATTCTGAAATGAGATCAAAACACTCAAAAGGTTAACAAGACTGCTGATTTTAATTATACGACACCAAAAATAGGCAAAGTTTCAGTATTTCTCAAGCAGCAGATAGATTAGCTGCTAGATGAGAGATGAAAAGTGTCTACTTGTCATTTGGTTAGTGCAGGAGTTTGTTATAGTAACCTGTTCATTTTACAACAAACTTCAGCACTAACTGAAAGAAGTTCGCACTAATTTTCATCTATCATCTTATGTTAGTGTATTCTGTTTGTTGCTAGAGAAAGGTGTTTCTGTTGAAAAATTGCACATTTTGTGTCGTCTAATTAAAATCAAGAGTTTCTTTTTACTGAAAAAGTGTGCATATTTTGTGTTGTCTAATTAAAATCAGTGTTCTTTCTAACCCTTTGTGTGTTTTGATACTGAAGCCCATTTCCCCCCCCCCGTTTCCTACAGGACAGAACCTAAAACATAGCAACAGGCAGGTACTCTGTTGAAGTGCAGAATGAAATTCCAGTTTTTGAGAAATAATTACACTTGTCCTCATGAAGCAGAAAATGTGTAATGCATATATAATTTAGGTGTTTTCAATGTTGAGGTGGATGGAGTTTAAATACTCATACTAAGGTATACCTGCACTTTTAGCAACAAAGTTCCAAAGAGAGAAGGTCTGAGTTTGATATCTTACAAAAGTGTGTCAGCACCTCTCACAACACAGTCTCATAATGGCGGGTATCATTTACTGATTTATTTGAATTGCTGGTAATCAGAGGAAGAATGCCCAAGTTGTCTGGCTTTTCTTTTTCTTAATTTGTGTTCATGCAATACGTGCAGTCGCCATTCACTGGGAATGTCTTCCTAAATTAGTAATCGCCTAGGGGAAATTAATAGCCGTCAGTCATTTGAGTATTCAGAAAAATTGACCTTTATGTTTGGTACTCTCCTTGAGTTCCCCTTATTTATATTCACAGAGTATATATATATATATATGTGTGTGTAATACTGCATCTCTATCTGCATTTGCCTCATTTCTTGTGTCTGTGTGTTGTAAAATAAATATCCATACAGACAATGAAGTTTAGTTTATTGTATCCATGACAATGGGTTTCAGGCCAAGCTGTTCCACATTCCTATCCTCCCGTCCTACATCATCGCATTTTCCATCCTAGTGGCCTTCATCTTCCTCATACTGGTTCAGACCAGCAGCGTTGGACCCAAGAACTACATTGTGTGACAGCATGTCCATCTTTACACTGGATCAGACCAGCTGTGTTGGACCCAAGAACTACATTGTGTGACAGCATGTCCATCTTTACACTGGATCAGACCAGCTGTGTTGGACCCAAGAACTACATTGTGTGACAGCATGCCCATCTTCACACTGGATCAGACTAGCTGTGTTGGACCCAAGAACTACATTGTGTGACAGCATGCCCATCTTCACACTGGATCAGACTAGCTGTGTTGGACCCAAGAACTACATTGTGTGACAGCATGTCCATCTTCACACTGGATCAGACTAGCTGTGTTGGACCCAAGAACTACATTGTGTGACAGCATGTCTATCTTTACACTGGATCAGACCAGCTGTGTTGGACCCAAGAACTACATTGTGTGACAGCATGTCTATCTTTACACTGGATCAGACCAGCTGTGTTGGACCCAAGAACTACATTGTGTGACAGCATGTCTATCTTTACACTGGATCAGACCAGCTGTGCTGGACCCAAGAACTACATTGTGTGACAGCATGTCCATCTTTACACCAGATCAGACCCAACAAGTAAATCATGTGACAGCATTTTCATCTGTTTACTGGTTCAGACTGGCAAGCTTGGACCCATGAAATACAAATGTTGTCCATGTACTGGTTTGGGCCAGCAATGTTTGACCCAAGAATTACACTGTGTAACAGCGTTTTGACCAGCCCACTGGTTCAGTCACCCAAGAATTACACTGTGGAACAGCATTTTCATCTGCCCTCTGGTTTGGTCTCCAGACCACCTGGGTTGGACCCATGAACCACATCACAGAAGTAAGTAAACATGGTGCTTAATGTCCACAGAAACCAGCCACATCATGTGACAGCATTTTCATACTGGTTCATACCAGGAGGTTCTACTTCATGTGACAGCATTGTTATCCTCATACCTGTTGACTTCAATGTTGGGCCCAAAAACTACACCATGTGATCCTGTTTTAAACTTGTCACTGGTTCAGACCGACAGGGTCATGTGGCATCATTGCCATCCTCATGCTTGTCCTTATCAGCAGCACTGGGGCCCAAAACTGCAGTGTTTGACTACTGTGTTGTCATCCTCATGCTGGTTCAAAACTGGCATTTGAAGACCAGCCAAGAGTGCTTCACAACAGCAACTTATTGACTATTCTCTGTTTTCAAGCTGACCCATTGTGCTGAAATTGTATGCAACTTTGTATGAGTGACTGTAGCTTTACTTAGTGCATTCGGAATATCCACTGGAGTGGTTACAGTGCTGTTTAGTTGTTGACATGGCTGGTGCCATGTGAAACTGCTGCTGTCTTGGTGCACATTCTGTCTGCACCCTACAGCCTTGCAACAGTTTACAGTGTCGCTTTATTCAAAGCCACATCAGACCTGCATAATGACCATGATCACATTATTATACTCATGCTGGTTCAGTGTTGGGCACCATACCTACATCATGACTGTGATCACATCCTCATGCTGGTTCAGACCAGCAGTGTTGGGCACCTGCATCATGACTGTGAGCACATCCTTGTACTGGTTTAGACCAGCAGTGTTGTACATCAGACCTGCATCATAACTGTGACCACATTATTATACTCATGCTGGTTCAGTGTTGGACATCAGACCTGCACCATGACTGTGATGACATCCTCATCCTGGTTAAGACGAGCAATGTTGGCACCAGACCTGCGTCATGACAGTGATCACATCCTCGTGCTGGTTCCGACCAGCCATGTTGGGCACCACACCTGCATCATGACTGTGATCACATTATTATACTCATGCTGGTTCAGTTTTGGACATCAGACCCGCATCATGACTGTGATCACATTATTATACTCATGCTGGTTCAGTTTTGGACATCAGACCTGCATCATGACTGTGATCACATTATTATACTCATGCTGGTTCAGTGTTGGACATCAGACCTGCACCACGACTATGATCACAGCCTCATACTGGTTCTTGCCAGCAGTGTTGGGCGTCAGACATGCAGTGTGCAACAAAAGTTGTCATAATCAACCGGTGTAGACAGTTACAGCCATGATTTGCTCTCAGCAGAACTAAGAACTGGCTGTTAGGCTCAGAGGAAGTGACCATGTATATCCATTATTGATCTGGCTCATTGTTGCCAACCTTTCCTTGCTGGTAGTGTTGAGTGCGAGCAAGGGACCCCACAGAACTGGGTTGCTTGACCCCAAGATCAGGTTCCCTGTGCAGGTTTTTCATGAAGTTCAGTTACTGTGCGTGACCCATATCATGGTGTCATTTCAAACAGATATTACACTTTTTGCTGTTGCTGTTGGATGTTTTGTTCTTGGTGGTTACTGTTGCTTAAAAAAACAACTGAATGATTGTTGTGCCAAATGTCCCGCAGAATCCCCCCTGTATGCCAGGTATATTCTTTTCCACTCCTACTTGTAACAAAACACATTATGAACATCCATGTCACTGCATATTACAGATTTGAAATGCCAATTATTACCACAAATAATGTAAAATATGACTTTTTGGAATGTTGACCAGATTGCTGGTTTGTGGCACATTTGTGAGAATGATGTTTATAATAATTAAGTGATGCTCATTGACTGTGATACTGTTTGTGTGACCTGAAGGTTATTCGTGACTGGTGACTGATACATAGCTAGTTTCAGGCACTTATGTCTTGCAATTTGATATCCCGCATGTCTTTCTGCAGTACATGAGAGAGACAGAGACAGAGATACAGAGAGATTGTGTGTGTGTGTGTGCGTGGTAGAAAGAAGTTAAGCATAAAGGAGGTGGAGAGTGAGGAAGTGGCTGAGAAAAAAACATTCTGTTGTGCAATAACAAAAGTATGCTCCTCTCGTTTTGTTGTAACAGATGTAATGGATCATCATTGCTATTTTTCTTTGACGTTATTTGAGGTTACTGAAACATGATATGATAAACCAAATGTGTGTCTAGATTACCAGTGTGTGCCTGTGCTACCATATGCTTATTGTGGCAGCTGGAAAGCAGCTAGTTTATGTTGACATGTGAAATTATGTCTGCTTTGTAGTCAGACAAGGTGCTAGCCTCTAGTGTAAGTCTTCTGGTCAGTGGCATGGTTTGTGAAACATGTGAGAGGAGGTTGGACTTGTGGAAAGGTTAGAGACTGTCAGTGCTGAAAGAGTATGGACAAAGTTAGCTCCAAAGACTGACTGAGATGTGCTGCAAGGAGTGTCAGAAGTTGAAACTAGAGAGTCTGCGGGAACACTTGGGGTGGAAGTCTGAGAGCTGGAAATGGCACTTGAGGTGGCAAGCGAAACATGTGGGAGAGCACAGGAAGTGCTTTAGCAGAGCCAGGAATGCAGTGATTCTGGAAGGTGGCTGGTCAGAAGGATACCCTGAGGATGGCACAGTAAAGTGGAGGAGGTAATTGAGGTAACATTCTCACCAGAAGTGGAAGGTAAATCTCAGGGATCTGGATCTGGATTCATACACTGCAGGTACAATTTTCGCAGCAGAACTGGGAGAGTGCAATGCAAAAGAAAAACTTGCGCTTCAAAAGGAGTTATTTGTAGAAATTGTTATTGTAGATGCCTTTTTTTTTTTAAACACATTTTTGCTGTGGCTGCCTATGCATGGGAGGCAGCCCCTTGTCGCCCTCTGCTTACTGCTGATGAAAATGCAGTGATAGAGTCTGCAGCGACCACAGTGTCTTCCAGCTTGTTCCAGTCAGCAACAGTTCTTGTGAAGAATGAGCTCTTGCATTGCTCAGTCTTACTGTCTGGAATCTTGAAACCATAGGTGTTGCAAATTTCATGTCTGTCAATGGGTTTGGGACAGCACTAGCGGCTTGGAGTGCTCATATGGCAGTGAGCACCTTGATCCAATGATAAAATGTTGGCGTTCAAGATGAAATCAGTTGTTTTTGCCGAGTGTGCATGCAGACCCCACTGTGATCCTTTTAGGAGGCCAGAGGCACTCTGCAGTCATCCATGTGTTTTGGGTGTTTCTAAAAACTCACTTAGGTGACAGGCAGTGTGGACACAGGATCAAGTTAGGTCATAACTTCTGCTTTAGGTCTTATGTGTTAACAAAAACAATAGCAACATGGGTCGAACTAACTTACAAAAAAACTGCAGTCCTACTGTCACTTCTTTCAACAAATATGGAGCAAACAGCTTAAAACCGGGATTGGCAGAAGTGTGCATACTGGACACTACTCTCTCTATGATACATATTGGTGAATGACAAATGAAATGAACACTTCTTCAACTCTGATGTACTCCACAGTATTCTTCAATTGTACAACTGTTGCATCTGTTTCAATTCTTGTATCTGTTCCATCCACTCCTACAGTCTATATCTTGCTTAGTGTATGAAAGACCTCCAGTTTTAGACAGTTAATGATACCTTTTTAATTTGGTGAACATGAAAATCAGTTTTCCAGTTATGAAATCTGTCTCAGAAAAAAGAAGAAGGAAAAGAAAAGAAAAGAAAAAAAAACCCAGCTCATACAAGTCTGCATTATTGTGCTTCTGCTTGATTTTTAACATGGCTGTTTCAAAAGGAGATCTTATCATGTTTTCATTTATTCTATTACTATGATACTCTTTCCCTTACAATTACAGACCACTGGAAAGGCTTAGATAAACTTTATGAGGCCAATTACAAGTGCACCAGTCGTATATAAATAAAATGGGCCTGCCCATTTAAAAATTTGCAGATTTAAAAGAACATGCAAATTGTGTCTGTTTCCTAGAATGTTTTTAACTGATACACATTTATGATTTCAAATGATATATATATTTGTGTTACTGTATCTTTTAATGTTGGTAAACAAGACTAGTACTCAGTACTAGTAGACTCGTGCTACTTTTGCCACACCTTTGTCTGTTCATTGTTTTTGCTACTTTTTGTACCATGCAGCATATTCAGAATAAAGGCACATCCTGGTATCAGTGTGTTTTATTTATATTGCAAGCATTAACATGTGGCCAGGAGAGAGATAGTCCTGTCCAGTCAGTGAACTACTCCCACAGTCTGCAGCATGGTCCAACAACAGTGAGACCGCATGCACATGTTTGGAACTATATGTAGGGAAGCGGGGTGGGGAGCGAAGGAAGCAGGTTGGAAGCATGAATGAAGAGTCACAAGTCAGAGGTTGCTATAACATAACTTGTATTTACATCAACTAGGAAATGGTGTAGGCTCTCCCCTGAATCAGACACATGGGTGCCCAGGCAGCAGTTCAACCTGGTGACCTGCTTCTGCAGGGACACTGGGGGAAAGAGTATGTGGCGGGCCAGTGTGCAAATTTTAACACTTTGTATATTAGGACCATAAAACGTTCACCCAATCAAAAAAGAAAGGATGACAAAAAGAAAAAAAGAAAAGAAAAAAAAGGTAAAAAGGTCATGGCCCAGAACACACACAATGCACTTAGTTACATCTGACTAGGATAAGACTTGCTGGCTGACATTTAGGAGTGTTATTTGCCAGCTATCAGTTCAGCACAGAAAAAGAGCAGTTTTCAGTGTCATTGGTTTTAACAACAAACTTCACATCTACTTACTGTTACAACTGCATACACACTACAGTGATTGAGAAGCCACACACATATTGATGCATATGAGGCTAAATGTCCTCAGATGTTGGACTCCAACATTAGGGACAATCATGTATTGACAGGGAAGATGCCATTGTATAGGTCTCTAGGGTTGTCATCTGCTAATGGTTGACTAGTTAGCAGAGCAAAGGGCTACAGTAACACAAACACTTACTGTTATCATAGCATTTACCAAGCAGCATTATGTCAACATGGATATTTCCCTTTTTTGTTGCTGATTTTTTTTTTTTTTTTGGGTGGGTCTGTTTTTTACCACAGCTGGTGCAAAACTGACAGAGCTCCAACAGTCAACATCCTGATCAATCGTATGAAGAAGACAGGTGCTCTTGCAAAGCTGGGTAAGTTATTGTCCATGAAACAGTAATTGACTTCTTTAGAACAAAGTGCATGTATCACTTGCCATCCATTGCATCATTTAAGTAACGGAACACCCTTGGTTCTTGAAAAATGTTCTATTCAGTCATGCAATTTGTTCGTGAATGATGGACAGCAAATGATTCTGTGTTGCTGTAGTATTAAAAGTGAGGTCAAAAGTTGCGTTTCATGTGCATGTCCTGATTGGCTAACTGCATCTGTCCTTCAGAGTTTGGCGACATGTTAACAATGGCCTGAATCACATCCCAGCAGCTTCTTGGATATAAAGAAAAAACTAAAACATAGAATAATGCAACTAAAACTAAGTCCAGAATAATGTAACTAAGTCCTGTTGGTCTTCTTGTCTAAAACCCTCTACTGTAAAGGGGAATTTTTGTATAGATCTGGTCTAGCAACTGTCGCCAAAGTGCTGACTGAAGTGGTGAAATTTTCCCAGTTCTTCAGCAGAAACTGTTCTTCTGTGAGTGGCTATGGATTTCATGAAGTCAGACAGGTCCACGTCACGAGGTGTGGTCTGGGACAGAGTCAAACCGTTCCTCTAAAGCAAGCAAATAAGATGGAGACCCCCATCCCCATTCAAAAAGCATACCATGATGTACATCGACTATGCAAATAACAAGGCAGACTATTAATTCATTTTATATGCAACTATGTATTTCACCCATCAATGGCAACTTAGTGTGCTGCAAGACAACACATTCTGAAATCCCTTCCCGACTCCTGCCCATTCAGCTACCCCACCACTGTAAAAAAGGAAAGTTTGTCATGGACCCCCTAGACACTGACTGAATGACCACCATAATACTTACCTTATCAGGCGGCAGATCAGACAGCTTCACCACAAAAGCACCTTGTTGATCTGCTGAACATGGTGTGAACCTACCATCTGAGAAAAAAAGCACGATTCAACTTTGCGTGTATATGTAAAGAATATATGTATGCCTCAACAATCAGTTACTTGCTTTTTTCTTTTTTTTTTTTTTCTTTTTGTGTGTGTGTGTGTGTACATCTCTCAATATATGTTATCTGTCTTGGTGTCTATAAAGAAAAAAGAAAAAAATCTGAAACAAGGATGACTGCTAGCATTCTAAAATGAGATTCAAACACATAAACGATTATAAATGTGCTTACTTCTTGTTTTCTAACCATTTATGTGTTTGGATTTTAGTACATCAGGTTTCAACTGTTTTTGTGTTTGGATCTTAATGTCTATATACAAGTGTGTATTGATGTTAGTGCTCACCCATGAATGTGCAAACTAGAAAGTTTCACTTAATAAGGATACAGCCATGGTGATGCATCGTCATGGTGGATCTGACCCCCATGTTGCAGCACCAGCATGTTACATCTTCACCAGATTCACACAGCCTACCTGCCAGCTGCCTCCAGTGGACAGCCTGCTGCATGACCCTGATGGGCTGGAAGAGAGCGCCCAGAGTGAGGGTGGCCAGGTCGCTGCCAGAGTAGCCCTCTGTGCTGTCCGCCAGCTTGTCCCAGTCCTGGGGGCCCAGGTCCAGGGGGGTCGTCTGGCTGTGCAGCTTCATCAGCTGGATGCGCGACTCTCTGCAGGGGGTCCACACTTCAGTCACACCCACAGCCGTCTCACCCACTCACCCCGTGCTCCACTCCAAACAACAGCATTTGGCAAACAAAAACTAGCATTTCTGATGAGTCTGCTGCATGAAGCATGAAGTAAGCTTCAGTATTGTGTAAGTACAGTGTACATTGAGCTCCACTGTTTTCTTCTTCCCAAATTCTTGCCAGTCCTGAAGATACCTCTCTCCAGTGAGGCCAGCGTGCACTGATACACTGTCCCTGAGGAAAGACCTAGCTACCACCCCTCCTTCCTAAAAGCATCATTCTGATTATACCCTTCTGCTGTCCTGCATTACCTAGGTCTTTGCATGCAGCCACTGGCTGTCACGGTGTCAGGCCTTTGCTTACTGACAGGTGGACCCTGCAGTTCTAATGTGCTCCACAATCTAATCAATCTGTGCTGTGCACATAAAGGCAAGACGGGCACTGATGAGTCTATGCAAGTGCTGATTCAGAATGCAACCACAAAATGTCCCTTATCCTGCCTCACCAACCCTCACCACTGAAATTATGCTGTCCAGCACGTTGGTCAAACAACTGTGAACCCTCATCACATACTGGGATTCTGTTTTTGTCTCTGTGTCCTTGTCTCTAATGCTCAAACAATAGTTTTGAAGAATCAACATCTCTATTCAGCCATGTATAATGTGTCATTTTGATTTTTAGAGTAAATAAATGAAAAATTGCTTTTCCTTTCAATTTTGCAGGAACTAGGGTTAAGTTTATATATACATACATAACTCAATGAATGAAGGCCAATGAATAATCCCTAACATATTAAATGACTGACCCATCCCTGAGTAAGTAACTTGGTCTTTACATCCAGTCAACTAAGATGGTTATGCCAGTGAAAACCACTGAATAATTCCTAACATGACATAACTGACCTGTCAGGCAGTGGGATGTAGATCCGTTTTTGGAATCGTCGCAAGAACGCAGAGTCAAGCTCCCACGGGCAGTTGGTAGCACACATGAGGAAGAGCTTTTCTGAGGAGGCAGAGTTGTCTGCCCCTTCCATCTGCTTAAGGAGCTCTGTTTTGATGCGACGTGTGTATTCATCCTCTCGTGAACAACGCTTCCGGCAGATGCTGTCAATCTCATCAATGAAAATTACCTGGAACAGCATCGGCATCATTTTATTCACCAAGAGTCCAACACACTAACCAACCAATCATTCCAGTAACAAATCAAACTGACCATGTCCAGCTAATGAATTGATTGAAAACAACAGCAACAACTGAAGATCTAAGCAGTTTGACTAGTCTACTGGCAGCACATCCATCAAGTGGCCAAAATAGTTAGTATTATGAGTGTATTGTTATTTTCATCCTTTTGCTAAAAGTCAGAGCTGGGTCAAAGTTCCACTGACCAACCACTGTCTGCATACAGTATTAAACACAACACATATATATACAATTACAATTGAACCCCCTATCTATTTTAACTTTTTTGTCTTCTTTACTTTGCTGGACTACTGGTCATTTCAGGTCAAGGGGGAAGAAGGTATTTTTTCACTTCTTTTCCTTGGTGGTGCTGTTACATTTTGTCTCGCTTAAAAATCCCATAATATGCACATCTGTCTCTTTTGTTGTTGTTCGAGGCAATAACTTGAAATAAATCCACATGGACCACTCTTGATCACATTTCTGAAAGTGATCTTGTTGCATATGGACACAGGACAGTTCAGGGAACAGCATTTCTGAAAGTGATCTTGTTGCATATGGACACATGACAGTTCAGAGAAAAATATTTCTGGAAGTGATCTTGTTGCAGATGAACACACCAACAAACATGTCATGTGCGTGAACTCACCGATCTCCCAGCTTGCTTGGTTGCGTGACAAAACAGTTCCTTGATCAACCTGAAACAGTGAATGGTCATGGCTCTATAAAGTAGGGTAAACATGGTGCTTAATGTTCACAGAAACCACAAGGCTTATTAGGGATGGGGAGATGGGGGAAGGGGATATGGAGGTGGGGGAAGAGGGAGATTGTATACCTATCACTACACTGTCACCACCAGAATGACTCCTGCATTAAGATGGGCAGATATAAGAGCTGTTTCAATTTGTGTCAAAGTCACAAACAAGACAGTGTCCACAGACCACAACTTTTGAAGAGAAAGGAGAGCCGAAGTGGATTCGAATCTAGGTCCCTCTGCTTACCAGCCTAACGCCTTGCTGCTTGGCCAAACTGGCTCACATGGCTCCATAGACATGGTCCAGCTATTTCTTTGCTGCTCCAGGATTGCTGGTCTCTGCCTTCTGTCTTCCTGAGGTAACCGTGTGCGACTGACAGGGCATTAAAATCTACTTACTTACTATTCTGTGAGAATGATTACTACTCATCTGCAGTAGTTGTGTGGATGAATACAGCTGCCAAAGACCAGTCCTGCTTCAAACCACATTCTTGTTCCACTTGTGCACACAACACTCACACATCGGTTCTTGTTCCACTTGTGCACACAATGCTCACACACTGGTTCTTGTTCCACTTGTGCACACAACGCTCACACAACGGTTCTTGTTCCACTTGTGCATGCAACACTCAGGCATCAGTTCTTGCTCCACTTGTGCGCACAACACACACACACATCAGTTTAATATGTTATGATTGGCGTGAACGTGTGATGAGTGTGCATGGCACCACAAAACATTCCATGTGCAATTACAGTGTACACTGACACTTGGCAATAAAGTGGCCTAGACAGTATGGACACAAGACAGACCACATCATCCCTCCCTCTCCCACAGCCTACACTTACTTTTCGCTCTCACCCACCCAGCTGGACACGAGGTCAGCACTGGACACACAGTAGAAGGTGGACTGGATCTCTGACGCAATGGCCTGAGCCAGGCGGGACTTGCCTGTGCCTGGGGGGCCGTACAGCAAGATTCGCTTCCACGGCTTCCGGCCACCTGGGGGGAGAAAAGGCCTGAATGAGAAAGCAGTGGTGCTGGGGAGAAGGCAGATAAGGAAGGCCATGACTAGGTACAGCTTCAAACAAATGACCTAGATGAGAAGGAGGCAAGTGAAAAGAACCATCAGTAGAATGGGACAAAACCTGACCTGTAGCACACTATAGGACACAAAACAAATCTCCAAAGGAATGAGAGAGGAAGTGCCACACTTGATCTGAACTTGGAGTGGGACAGATGTTTCAGCAGAGGGGGAGAACCCGCCAGTGGAACAAATGAAACCTACAAAACACACACTTTCTCTCTCACACACACACACATACATAGATATATATATATAAAACAAAACATGAAAGCATAACTGAAGTCAGTGACACACCTAAGAAAAGATGTGGGAAGACCAAGGGCATGATGATGGCTTCCTGCAATGCCTGTTTGGCCTCCACCAGACCCACAACGTCCTTGAGCTTGATGTCACTGCGTTGAAGGATGGTCTCCTCTATCGTCAGCTGTCGGGAACGTTTCTCTTTCTCCTTGCAGTCATCCTTCTCTGGCTCTTCACCCACTGCAAAATGTGGATTAAAGTCCCATTGGGTCCACTTCTGCTGGCCCAACATCTGTGGACAATTGGAGCAACAGCTGTTGCAGCAACTTTGCAGTGAGCTTTTTGCACATGGTACTGAAAGATGTTGCAGGTGGCGTTAACTGATGTGTGGGGCCCTCACAGGAGCTTGTCAGATTGCACAGCAATGTTTTTTGGTGGTCAGAATGTATGGCAATGACGTGCATGTTTGTATTTGTAGGTGAATGTGAGGCTGGGTGGGAGCGAGTGTGTGTGTGCATGCATGTGTGCATTCATGCATGCGTTCTTACGTTTCAGTCTCATATTACATCAAACAGTGATGCAACAGTCAAAACCATAGGCACTTCACACACATGCTTCAAACCCTCACCAATCACCATGTGCCCTGTGAAGGTTCCACACACACCAGCTAGCTATGCCCACAATGCCTTTATCACACACAACAAGCTTGCAGCAAAGTCACTCCAGTGGATGTCGCCCCAACAGAAAGACACCATTCCCTCTTGGGTTCTTTTGCAAGTAAATTTTTTGGGTCGCAGTTGTCTTTCTCTGGCTGGTTCTCCACCCACTCAGTGCAACATGCGATTAAAGTCATTCATTCTCTCTCTGTCACCTCTGTTTGGCTGGAATTAGTTTTTATCTCTTTGCAGTCAGTGTTCTCTGGTTCCCTGTCCACTGCAAGAATATGTTGCCAGACTGAGCGCTCAGGGCATCGTTGAGCACATTACAAATGTACATTATAATGATTATTATTGAAACCATGGATGTCAGTGACAATTAAGGTTTTACAGTCTGTAAATTCAAAATACTTGCTATCATGACCTTGGTCAGCCTCATCATCATCAACATATTTATATATACGCAAGTTCCTCTATTCTCGGCATCAAATTACGAATGATTCTTCACCACATGACTAAACTGCATCAACATCATCAGACATTGCTACTGTCCCTACATCACTATCATGACCTTGGTCAGCCTCATAATCATCAACACACACATATATGTATGCAAGTTCCTCTATTTTGTGCATCAAACTATTAGCATAGTCATCTTCTTCACTCATACATTGCCATCATCAGTTTAACAGCCATCATGCACCCATGCTTTATTTATCAGCACCTGTTTGCAGTCACTCGGTCTGGTGAGGATTTTATGTCCAACATCACCATCACCCTTACATTTGCTAGTTTCAGTAGTGGTCAGCCTACCTTTGGATGTGGCAGCCTTCTCCTGCCTGCTGTTGCTCAGCTGCTGTATTTTTCTGCTCAGTACGTTTCTGTTGGCTGACAGGCTGCAGCACAGACTGGCCAAAGCACGCTGTCAGGAATACAGTTATGTGTTTGAGTGTTATCTGGTGTGGTTTTCACTTACACTTGTGTAAAACATAGGTGCAAAAATGTTACCTGCTGGCCACAACTACTCTCTGTCTGTGCACATGCTGTAGCCTTGTGTGTGTGGATGTGTGTGAGTGTGTGCATGTGTGTTTGAATGTTCATGCATGCATGCATTTGTGAGTCACTGAGCGCTGTGTGGGTGATGTATGTGCATGTGAGTATTCACTACTAAAGTACTATGTGCATCATGGGTTGTGCTGTTGAGTGTGTGTGTGTGTATGTGTGATCAAATGCACATGCATGCATATGTTTGTCAGTCACTAAGAACTGGTGTGGGTGGATGTATGTGCATGTGAGTATTCACTACTATATGCATCATAATTTGTGTTGTTGAGTGGTGTGTGCATAAACATGCATAGTCATCTTCTTCACTCATACATTGTCTGTCAGTGAGCACTGGTGTGGGTGGATGTACGTGCATGTGTGCATGCAAGTATTTACCACTAAGTGTATCATAGGTTGTGCTGTTATGTGTATGTGTGTGTGTGCATGTGTCCGTGCATGTGTGTGTATGTGTGCACGCATGCATGCACATTAGTTACATTATGAACTGGGTCATGCTGGGACTGGCGGAGCTCCTGGATGATGTTTTGACATCGGGAAATGTTCGTCACCATCAGGTGAATGTTCACATTGCTGTCCTTTCGGCCCTCCTGCAATGTCTGCCGTATGCTGGACATATCACAAGAACACAAACTGTGTCAGTGTGTGTGCACGTGTGTGTGTGTCTGTGGGTAAGAGAGAGAGAGAGAGATGTGTGTGTGTGTGTAAGACTAAGAGTTACTAAGAGAGAGAGAGAGAGAGAGAGAGAGAGAGAGAGAGAGAGAGAGAGAGAGAGAGAGAGAGAGAGAGAGAGAGAGCAATTAATACAACAGCAACTGTTTGGATATACTTGAGATGCTCTAAACAAAAGGAGTTGTATTTATGTACACAGATTATTCACACTGATTTGGCTGCTCTAAAACAATACAAAGTTGGTCATCTGTAGCAGAATATGTGGCAAGATTAAAGGAAAGAAAATGACTGACTTTAGTAAGTTTTACACTTGATTTAGTTTCATTAATGAAAGATTTCATACTACATAATTATCTGAACAACAGAAGTTTCACATTATGCCATGGAACACACACACACACACCACCTACCTGTGCACATAAACACACACATACACACACTTACCAGGCTATAGCATCTGCAACATAAAAATTAGTGAAATGATCAAAAGAATGAAACCTGTTGCCCACAGACTCTACTGCATAATATTTCTTTGAGTAATCTTACCTCAAGCAGGGGAAGAAACATAAATATATATATATATATAAACATTAAATGCATGCATGTACATGTGCACGCGCATGCGCGCACACATACACACAGAGCACTTCAGCACACATTTCACCATGACCTGTAATATCATCTTTTTCATACAGTAACTGATCACTGTTACAAATGAGCACAGATATACTCAGTTCATCTTTGTCTGTTTGCATGCTGGCCTGCTATGGTGATTTTTTTTAACATTAACGGACTAGCCTTTGTCCAAAAGATGAAAGAGGTAAATAATCATCAGTCTTGAAATTAAATAACTGATAGAGATTTTTTATTTTGAGTCAGTTTAGAAATAGAGTTTCGTGAGGGGTCTTAATCATCGTTACGTGTATAAAATTATGCGCACTTCGCAAGAATGACAAAAAATTTCTCTCCCTTTTCTGAAACAGGCGTAGAACTGGAGAAAAAAAAAGGTAACCCGCCCCCAAAAACACACACACAACAACAACAAAACAACAACAACAAACAAATTCTTCGATTGAAGTTTTTACTTTAATGTCTTCTACTAGTTCTAGGTTACAAGTTAGACAAAACATGTTTCCAGAAGGTTAAGGCTATTTTGGTGTTTGAAATTTACCGCGCGCAGAAACTCGGCGGCCTTGGCATTCTTCTAGACTGGATTGCACCGTACATCTAGGTGTCGGCTTTACTGTAACCTTAGCTGAATCATACTGGCATCTTCTGTCAATTGCTTGTGTAGAGTAGTAGTTCTAAAGATGTCAGCCAAGTAACAGAATTAACTTGCTGTTTGGCGTCGACAGCACGCTCCTATCTAGAATCTAATGAGCCTCGATTTGACCTTGAGTCAACCAGACCGTAACTAGGCCGGATCTTGATCATGGATATAGTAGTACGCCAGCGACAGGCCCACATCTGGCATATACGTCAACGGAAAGAAACGGGGACAGCATAAATTATCCTCCCCCCTCCCCCCCCAAAAATATATAAATAAATAAAAATCAATCAATCAATCAAATGTCAAAAACAGGCTAAAACGGTCTGTTCACTCTTTATTTCTTACTTGGCAGAGATTGTTAATTCATCCAGGTTGTTCCAGTCTCTTACGGTTCTTGGAAACTTTCCACGGACCTGTGAAATAACACTTTCAAATTACCGCTACACTAATACTGAATGAACATCGATGCACTCACCAGTATATTTTTCTAGTTCATCCAGTTCCATGATTTTGAACTGAACTGCCTCACAGCTTGAAAAATATCGTCTGCTTCCGTAAGGGGAGTGAACCGTGTCGCTAAAGTGAAAGCCAATCAGAGGCATCCGGAAAAGTGTTCATCCCTTGAGTGTTTGAACCAATCAGAGACGTCAACTCTCTCTCTCTCTCTCTCTCTCTCTCTCTCTCTCTCTCTCTCTGTTCAGCTGGCACCACTAGAAAAGTAGATGGCTATGCCTTACCTTTTTTTTTGAAAACCATCATAGATAACACACACACACACACACACACACACACACACACACACACACACACACACACACACACACACACACACACACACACACACACACACACACACACACACACACACACACACACACACACACACACACACACACACACACACACACACACACACACACACACACACACACACACACACACACACACACACACACACACACACACACACACACACACACACACACACACACACACACACACACACACACACACACACACACACACACACACACACACACACACACACACACACACACACACACACACACACACACACACACACACACACACACACACACACACACACACACACACACACACACACACACACACACACACACACACACACACACACACACACACACACACACACACACACACACACACACACACACACACACACACACACACACACACACACACACACACACACACACACACACACACACACACACACACACACACACACACACACACACACACACACACACACACACACACACACACACACACACACACACACACACACACACACACACACACACACACACACACACACACGGCGAGCACACAACGACAGCAACAACAACAACCCTCGACCAGCCCTAAAACGGCCGGCACGACGAATATAACATTTATAAAAGATGAAGACTGACTTCTTTCGAGATCCAAAGACTCATAAACGGTTAAAAGAAACAAGATCCAAACACATAAACGGTTAAAAAGAACGCTATTCAGTATTATGACAAAACACAGCACGCAAATTTTCGGGGTAATCCTCTTTTTCAAGATAGAAAACAACATTTAAACAACAGCTAAACGGTGAAAAATGAAATGTAGGATACTTTTCTGCTTTTGGTTAAGCTGTTTTGTTATGCTGTTTAGGTGTTTAGGCGTTTAAAGGTTAAAAGAAACGCTAAAATATGACAAATATTCGACGTGGTCCTAAGCTCCTTTTTGAAAGCGAGAAAACAGCAGTCCAACAACAGTCAAACGGTGATAAATGAAAATGACTACGTGAAAAGTCACTATAACACGTCACTGTCATGCCAACATTTGTCCACCAACATTTCAGGCGGCATAGAGCATACCGCAGCCGCAGCCGGATAAGTACATTTTCATTTACTACCGTTTAACAGTTATTTTGTCTCTCTCTAAAAGAAAAAGAAAAGAGGGGGGTCTTACCCCAAAACTTCGCACATGTTTTGTTTTGTCATATTAGAATTCGTTCCTTTTAACCGTTATAAATATGTTTGGATCTTGTTTAAGAGCGCTCGCACGGTCATCCGTGTTTCGTGTTTTTGTTTTGTTGGTGTTGGTTGTTGTTGTTTTGGTTAAATTAATCGCATTAGTCAGAACGCCCTGGCTCTAAGCAACAGACAACTAGCATTCGCTGGAATAACTTATAAATGAGCACAGGAACGGTAAGCTCTAATTAAATGTACACACAATGAAATGCATAGGTCTACAGACTAGTAAGCCCTAAACATATGATTCGACCTGATGACATCGTTTTAAATCTAACTTTGCATTCTTAACATTGTTTTACTTCAACTCCTTGTATTTCTTCTTCTTTACTTCTTTTTTCTTTTATTATTAATTTTCTCTCTCTCTCTCTCTCTCTTCTTACACCAGACGAAGATTCTGCGTCGAAAACGCTTGTGTTTAATTGTTCCTTGTATACCGTCGTATAGGTGAGTACATTTCTCTAGAGCTGTTCTGTTATATGATTCGACCGTAAAATCACTAAGCACTGTAAAGATCTGACTCACGCCGGAGAAAAGTCGAACGGAGGGGTCGGCTTAAAATAGCGACAAACAAATAAAGCAATCAGTCATGGAAGGAAGCCAGGAATGGAAAGGCGTCCAGTAATGCACACCGCCTGTTATCACATTTACTCTCAAACGACAGGCCTACTTACTTTGATGCTTTAAAGGCGGTAATCTCATCATTACATTAGGCTACACGTAGAAGCAAAACACGCTTGCAGTTAGTCAGAATTATAATTATTCACTTCATCGAGAATAGCAACGGATCAACCCAGTGTGAACGCCCGAAGCACTTGTGGAAATTTGTGCATGGTCTCTGCCAACCTATACCACCTTTGCCTCTTTCTTCTTCTTCTTCGTTTTTTTTCGCTCCACTTTAACGACAGATAAGACTGGTTCATAGGCGCGTGAAACTGACAATGATTTATAAAAATAAAAAAAATAAAAAAGGCATTCGCTAAATGAATGAATAAAAATGTATATATAAAAACTTCCATACAAACTGCTTCTAAAAAAGGCATTCGCTAAATGAATGAATAAAAATGTATATATAAAAACTTCCATACAAACTGCTTCGCGTTGTCACAGCGCCAGTTTGAACTTGTCTGTTTTTACC
>OY757554.1:5677271-5687271 GCA_963584105.1 Alviniconcha strummeri
GATTAGCCTACAGTAAAACACACACACTACACGCATCCTACATATCCCCAGCAAACCAATGGAACTGACAGATTCCGATTTGACCATTTATCTTCTTCCATCTGTTCCAGAAACTGACCGCTGTGAAGAACAGCAAGTTCAAGGCTTGCTTCATCGTTGACCTTGACCCCGACTTCAACCTTCTGGAATCGGAAATGTACAAGACCACTTCAGAAAATGTAATTATACTTGAGAGAGAGAGAGAGAGAGAGAGAGAGAGAGAGAGAGAGAGAGAGAGAGAGAGAGAGAGAGAGAAGCTTTTTACTTGTGAGCATGCTGGAAAAAGTGTTTATACGAATACTTTTATTGCACATAAATTTTACTTCTGTAACGGATTAATATCGGACTAACTTACAATTCATTTTACTAAGTGAACCGAGTTTAACTTTAAGTAAAGCTCCTTGAACACAAATTAAGTCTTATTTACTGAGTGGTGCACACGTGAGTATGGCCCATTCAAAATGGAGAGAAATCCATTCTGAAAATTGTTTACTTTTGTACAGGTTCCGCACATCATTCTGCTGACTGAACCGAGTTCAAATTAAAGCTCTCTCAAACATGACTAAAGCTTACTTTCTCACGCGAGAGCATGGCCCATTTAAAATGGCAGTGAGAAAAGCGATGTGAAAGTTGTTCACTGTTGTACAGGTTCCGCAAGTGATCGACTCGCCTCCGGCGTACTTGGAGCTGCAGCAGAAGGCGGGTCCCTACATCACCCCAATGTGCGAACACATGGACATCTATTGGCTCAACGTCGTGGCTCCGCCCCTTCCTGTCGGAAACAATCACTACGTCACGCTCCCAGAACCAATCAGAGTACACGTCAACGACACTCCCTTGCCAATCACGGCCGTGAAAGCTCCGCCCCCTGTCGGTGTGTACCGCCAGCAACAGGCAGAGCAGACTAGCGGCCCCAAGGCCCCGCCCCCTCTGGCGCTGTACCGCCAACAACAGGCAGAGCAGACGAGCGGCCCCAAGGCCCCGCCCCCTCTGGCGCTGTACCACCAGGAAGAGGCCAACAGGAACGTGCCACAGACGGAGAGAGTGGCCGTCACTCCACCCCCCTTGGCTCTGTGGAAGCTGCAGAACAATAATTAATTAAATTAAAGCCGACAGTTTTCGTTTGGTTAGGATGTTGGAACGTTTTGACACAAATGTTAATGGAAGCCATCGCTTTTGAGCTAAAGAATTTTGAAAGGATCTTTAACGAACGGCCATCTTCGTTTCTTTACCGTGTGTTAATCAGAAAGGTGTTTGTATTGGCTTCAGAGGAAAGATGATTCAAGTAATCATGGACACCCACAAAGAGTTACCATTAAAATAAGTATTACACGAACAAAACAAAAACAAACAAACAAAAAAGCAAACATGTCATTCGGTTACTGCAGTCGAACCAGCCAGATAAATGTCGCATCATGTGTTGATACAAACACGGTCAACAAGGTCATGGCATTTTTCTTCTTATATCCGCTTTTAAATTCAGTTGTAAAGTTTGCTGTTAATGACGTCATGAAGCGTAATGATGGAAACATCCCATTCCTCTCCTTTGTCACCCTGAGGTAAGTAACTCGGTGTTTTACGCCCAGTCAACCAATACGGTTACGTACTGGTTGACTGGGCGTAAAACATTGAAATACTTACCTCTCTTTTGTGGGCCACAGACAGCAGTCGCCAGTGATGTGTGCGTAATAAGACAGCGGGTCCAACAGGGACCCCCAAAAGAACACTTGAATTACTTGTTATAAGACAGCGGGTCCAACAGCGAGCCCAAAAAGAACACGCGAATTACTTGTAATTTGTTAAAGACCATGCTGCCGTTTCTTTTTCTCTCTCCACATTTGCTAAATGCTTCTGTCCAGAATCATTGTCTTGGACGAATTCACCCAAAGTTTGCATGGGTTGCTGTTGTGTACTTTTTGTGTGTGTGTTTTTGAGGGGTTGGACAGTAATTAAAATTTGACATACTTAGTAGGTGTTATTTAAATGTTTATTGAGTACGAAATCTCGTAATTGAACAGATCAAATCACGTTATTTCTTGTGTAGCAGACACCCGCATTTGTGAGGCAATATCTTTGGATGAATTGGGGTGACGGCATTATCATTGTCATGAGATAATCATTTCTGTGATCCTTCTAAATTAAAAGATTATGTAGCTGATATATTGTGCATGTTGAAGTGTGTGTGTGTGTGTGTGTGTGTGTGTGTGTGTGTGTGTGTGTGTGTGTGTGGTTGTGCGTGTGTGAATGTGGTATGTGTGCGTGTGGTTCACACACACGTTCACACACCACAAAGGCACTGTAAGCAACACACACATACCCAAACACGCACGTACACACAAAGGCTCACACATACACAATCACACACACACCACACATACACTGTAACACACTCATTCAGACACGCCCGCTCGCTCGCACGGAAACACACACACACACACACACACACACACACACACACACACACACACACACACACACAAAGAGAGTGAGTGAGAGAGAGAGAGAGAGAGAGAGAGAGAGAGAGAGAGAGAGAGAGAGAGAGAGAGAGAGAGAGAGAGAGAGAGAGAGAAGAAACACACACACACACGCACAAAACCCCATTTAAGTTCACAAAGAACAGCAACTTTTGTGCCTGAACATCTACATAAGCTTTAATCCGCAGTAAAATTAACTGGTCCAAAAATAAGAAACACGCTTGAACATCACACTGATTATAATTCACGTCGGTTCCTCCACTTGTTGTGAACTCACCTGAACTCATAAGTGTAACGAAACAAGTTATCGCCTTTTTCAGGCGTTCTTTTAAAAAACAGAAAAAGAACTGGATCAGTACACAAATTATGCAAATCAGATCAAATACAACCACTCACAAGCAATGCACACCCCGTCAAAGGACGATAATGACTGTATTAATAACATAACATTTAATACAAATGATAATAAGATCACTCTGGGTGATTACAATGCAAATACATCCCAAAATTAGCAACGAATGCGACAAGAAAGGTAAGATTAGAATGATTACCAAGCAATTAAAAATACTGTGCAAAACATGGGGAATTATATCAGTTTACACGCGTTTTTAGTTTTTTTTTGTAATGTAGTAGTAGTAACTTGGTGTTTTACGCCCAGTCAACCATTTATTGTAATGAATCAGTGCAGTTCGCACTTTTGCTCTAAGGGAACCAGCCATCTCAAAGATTTTGTCCACAAAGACGGCCCCTTCTGCACCAGGGAGACCTGGGTGGTGGTGGTGGCGGCGGTGGTGGTGGTGGTGGTGGTGGTAGTGGGGGGGGGTCTCTCCAAAACAGCCGCACAGATTTTGTTTCAAAATATCTGTTAATATTATTTTAAATTTAGAATTCTCTTGCGTCAGTGACGGTTAACAGGACGCGAGTGTAAAAACAACAACCCCAAAACCAAAACAAACAAACGCCATCTAGTGTGACACTACCTGGGGTCTAATGACTTCCCGCAGCTTCTTTGAAACTGTTCCAACAACAACAACAACAATAATAGCGGTCGTTTTTATCCATGACACAAAGCAGGGACCTCTGGTGTCCGACATGATTTAAAGGGGCAATGAGGTGTAAGGCGGACAAACTAGAACACTCGTGTCCCGCTGTCCGTCACGGAGAGAAACTGTTCCGAAACTAAACAGAAACTCAACACTTTAAAACAAACTCCTTGCTCTTAGGTTTTTGTTTCGATCTCTTCCACGTGTTTGGCAGCAGTCAACAAACTGTCTCAAAGTATGTTCTCATGATCTCAACTTATGTTCTTAACCAATGTCCTCAACTAATGTCCGAAAAAGAATGTAGCCTTGCTTTGCGTAACCGTGCATCAAGACACCATCTTGCATAGTATATAGATTTACTGGTTGAAAGCTAAATCAAAGCGCAACCAAGCCTTCTACAAGGAGATAACACAGCGAGCTACGTATATATATTAAAAAAAAGTTTCTTGAATTCATTTGACACGATCCTTGGATATATGCCTTAAATATACACAGTTATAAGTATTTTTACGTTTTTCGGCAACAGATTCACTTGCACATTTTAAAACGGAATTCGTCACAACCGCTCTGCTTTCAACATCAGAACAAAGTGAATAAGATTGATTAAAAATAACAACAAAACAATTTCCCCTCCACAAACACACACACGCACGCGCGCGCACACAAACACACACACAAAAAACCGCACACACACACACACACACACACACACACACACACACACACACACACACACACACACACACACACACACACACACACACACAACAACAACAACAACAAAACATACACGCACGCACACAAACCCACACACCAACACCGAATCAACCCACAAAAACAAAACTGCCGTCGGGTCAAATCGCAACAAAGAAAATCCTTGATGTTAAAGAAATGGACAAAAGAAAGGAAAAAACAACAACTGTACTTTGTTTCACAAATACACTACTCATTGACGTCCATAACAACAGCAAATGCGAGCAAAATATGGATTGTAAACAGTGTTGACATTTTCCTCAGAAGTTAAACGTAAATATTGATCATGGATGTTGATGGATACGTCATCAGTAGACGACGTAATAAACAGTTTCACAAAAAGTAGCACATAATCTCACAAAGTATATGTATATAAAACGAAGTACACAAAATAAAATTAAAAAAATTACGCATCCCCCTCCACCCCCCCCCTTCCGGAAAAACACACAACAACAACCTAACCACACCACCAAAGAAAGAAAGAAAGAAAAGAAAAAGGACAACAACAACAAACAAACAAAAAGAAGAAAAGAAAAAGAAAAAAACACAAAAAACACCCACACACATAAAAAACAACGAAAAAACAACAACAAAAAACACGAAGCATGTTCATTTGTATGAGCAATTTCGACATGTAGTTATTTTGTACACCTATGAAAAAGTCCGACAATTGAAGTGACGTCACGATTCTGTGAATAACTGATGAGAACGCGTCATTTCATCCTGGTCCTTAAAACTGCACACTGTGTTGAGTCCCTTCGTTACACGCCTGACATCAACCGATCTATGTATGACCTCATCTGCTTTGTTGTTCGCAGTACGCTTACAGCGCAAGATACTCGAGTTGCTCTTCTTCTGCCTCGTCGTCTGCCACAGACATCAAAGGACGTGCCGGCCTTCTGCTGGCTGCAAGACCAGTCATGTGGAACCAAGAATGTCGATGAAGCAAAAACCAGGCGACCACCTGGCTACTAGAGCAGTCATGTGGATGAAGCAAAAACCAGGCGACCACCTGGCTACAAGGCCAGTCATGTGGAACCAGGAATGTGCATAAAGTTTAAAACCCGGCGACAAACTGGCTAAAAGACCAGTCATGTGGAACCAGGAATGTCGATGAAGCAAAATCCAGGCGACCACCTGGCTACAAGACCAGTCATGTGGAACCAGGAATGTGGATGGAGCAAAAACCAGGCGACCACCTGGCTACAAGACCAGTCATGTGGAACCATGAATGCAGATGAAGCAAAAACCGGGCGAGCACCTGGCCGCAAGAAGCCCTTGATTACGTCACGCGGAGATCAGATATCTCAAAAAACAAAATGTCGATTCGGACACGCAGTACCATGACACGCATATGTATTTCTTTTGCATTATTGAGCTAAAGCCGTACATGTACAGACCGGAATAACAATCGTAAAAAAAAGAGAAAAATAAAGAGAGAAAAAAAGAAAGAAAAAAAAAAAAAAAAAAAAGAAGAAGAAGAAGAGGAAAATCAACAACACACAATCTTTGCAACCTTCCCGCACATTCATAACACTTTCCAAAATACAGATAGTAGCTAGTAATTTGATTTTAATGACTTGTCAGCTGCAGAAGGACACCTCAGTACAAACAAAATAAATACAGATACAATACAAAGCCAACTAAAACTATGAGAACGCACTGAGAAAGCTGGCAAAATGAGATGACATATTGCCTCCACTTCACTCTCCACTCGTCTTGGTAGATCTTGAGGGTATAAAACAGATGCACACTTTCCTTTTACAAAACCATACTCCGCCGATTTTTTTTTTTTTTACAAGCTGACGTATAAAAGATTTATTTGTTGATACCTGGTCTGAGCACACTCTCTAAATAATGCACACACAAAAATCACAAAGAAACCAAAAATAGAAATAGCAATGAAATAAGCATCAAGTATGAAATATAGCAACAGCATATTTTTCAAGTCAAGCAAAAAAGACAGAAAAAAGACACCAGTACAATTTTAATATGGATGAATTTCATGGTATCATTCAAGCCAGCAAAAGTACTTTCTCAGGAGTGAATGTACGAAAACAGGCAATAATAAGGCAAGAAGACAAAATGTTATCATTTTAGCGTCAGCACCTAAGTAAAAATACAGTCATCCGTCTTCATCTCCACAATTATTCAATTATTCAGTCACGTCGTTCACATGACAGGTGGCTGTAGCGTGTGTGTGTGTGTGTGCATGCGTGTGTGTGTGTGTGCGTGCGTGCGTGCGTGTGTGTGTGATATTATGACAGGTGGATGCTTGTGGATGATTCCGTAACGAGTGGATGAATCCGTGACGGGTGGTGGGTGTTGATGATCCCATGACGGGTGGATGAGTGTGGGTGATCCGGTGATGTATGTGGACGATCCTCTGACGGGTGGAAGTGTGATCTCTAAATGGGTGGATTATGTGGATGATCCCCTGACGGGTGGAAGTGTGATCCGTAGCCGGGTGGATGTATGTGGATGATCCACTGACGGGTGGAAGTGTGATCCCTAGATGGGTGGATGTATGTGGATGATCCACTGACGGGTGGAAGTGTGATCCCTAAATGGGTGGATATATGTGGATGATCCCCTGACGGGTAGAAGTGTGATCCTAGACGGGTGGATGTATGTGGATGATCCACAGACGGGAAGAAGTGTGATCCCTAGATGGGTGGATATATATATACACACACACACACACACACACACACACACACACATGTACGATCCGGTGACGGGTGATTATGTGTGCATAGTCCCGTCACGGTTGGATGCGTGTTGGATGACCCCGGTGACCGGTGGATGTATATCGGTGAACATGTGTCAGGTGGACGTGCGTGGACGATGCAGTGAAGGTCAGTAAACATCGGTGAAGGATGGGCCGGACAACGACGCACGTGCCTCGGAGAGTTAGCACGCAGCGTCTCCATGCAGCATGGCGACTGGTTTGCAAATGAAGTCCCGCAGGTACAAAAACAAAACAACAACACACGAATGGAAATTAACCCACCTATCGTGGCCCTCTCACCAAAATCAGCGCTGGGAAGATCGGCCATAGTGGCGCACGTCTGGCTGCTGGGTTCAGCCAGGCAACCAAACACGAAAGAGCTGGATGCGAATAACTACCGGCTCTTAGGAGACCAATATTGCACCAAGACAAGTTAGCCGATGGTGTCCTTTTGAAAACGCATTTTGTCGACTGATGCCGGAGATTGGACGAGGCGAGTGTGACAGTAAGAGAGGAAGAAGAAAAAAATTAAAAAGAAAGAAAGAAAAGAAAAGATAGAACGAAAGAAAGAAAAAGAAAAGAAAAAAAAAGAAGAAAAAAAAACAAACAAACAACGAAAGGTAAAAAAAAAAAAGAGAAAAGAAAGAAAGAAAGAAAGAAAGAAAGAGATAGAGAGAGAGAGAAGAAGAAAAAAAGAGAAAAGAGAAAAAATAAACAGAAAGGCCTCCTCACTCCGGAACACTATTGCGATCACAGCAGGAAAGAGTGCTGAATAGGGTTGGGGTAGGGATGGGGCTGGCGGGTGGACGGCGTGGGTTGTCTATGCATCCTCATCCCGGTACTCGCGGTCAATCCTCTCCTGGTCGTCAAGCCCCGACCGCGGCATTCTCTGAGGCACCTGCAGGGCAACAGAAAAACGGGCGTCACCTTTGCCCTCCGCGCTGAACGAAACACAGGTGAGTACTTAACATGCGTACAGGAAGACGAAGGGAGTAGACAACGTGTGTATTGGAAGACGAAAAGAGTACATAACGTGTATATAGGAAGACGAAGGGAGTAGACAGGAGTAGACAACGTGTGCATAGGAAGACGAGAAGCGTACATAACGTGTATATAGGAAGACGAAGGGAGTACACAACGTGTGTATAGGAAGGCGATGGGAGTACACAACGTGTGTATAGGAATACGAAGGGAGTAGACAACGTGTATATAGGATGACGAAGGGAGTACATAACTTGTGTACGGGAAGACGAAGGGAGTACACAACGTATGTATAGGAAGACGAAGGGAGTAGACAACGTGTGTACAGGAAGACGAAGGGAGTACAAAATGTGTGTATAGGGAGACGAAGGGAGTACACAACGTGTATACAGGAAGACGAAGGGAGTACACAACGTGTATATAGGAAGACGAAGGGAGTACACAACATGTGTATAGGAAGACGAAGGGAGTATACAACGTGTGTATAGGAAGACGAAGGGAGTAGACAACGTGTGTATAGGAAGACGAAGGGAGTAGACAACGTGTGTATAGGAAGACGAAGGGAGTACAAAACCTGTGTACAGGAAGACTAAGGGAGTACATAACATGTGTACAGGAAGACGAAGGGAGTAGACAACGTGTGTATAGGAAGACGAAAGGAGTACAAAACCTGTGTACAGGAAGACGAAGGGAGTACACAACGTATGTATAGGAAGACGAAGGGAGTAGACAACATGTGTACAAGAAGACGAAGTGAGTACACAACGTGCGTATAGGAAGACGAAGTGAGTACACAACGTGTGTACAGGAAGAGGATGGGAGTACACAACGTGTGTATAGGAAGACGAAGGGAGTACACAACGTGTGTACAGAAGACGAAGTGATTAGACAACGTGTGTATAGGAAGACGATGGGAGTAGTGTACAGGAAGACGAAGTGAGTACACAACGTGTGTATAGGAAGCCGAAGGGAGTACACAACATGTGTATAGGAAGACGAAGAGAGTATACACCGTGTGTATAGGAAGACGAAGGGAGTACACAACGTGTGTACAGGAAGACGAAGGGGGTACACAAAGTGTGTCTGGGAAGACGATGGGGCAGACGGTGCGTTATACAGACAAGATGTTATATACAGACAAGATGTTATATACAGACAACAAGATGTTATATACAGACAACAAGATATTATATACAGACAAGAAGATGCAGACAAATGGAGAGACCCCGACAAACTGGCAGACGAACAGAGTCGGACAACGTAGCCAGGTATTGCAGCGTTACTGAGGGTGTTGACTGTCGGTGTGCTTGGAAGATGTTCCAGAGAAAGGATGGAGAGATACAGAGACAGACAAGTCGTGTGAACAAAAGCCCTAGTGCTCGGTCAGTCACTAGGGCGGTCAGTGATTCTTTCGGGCATCCGCCTCTCAGATAGCTATCATCAAGCCACTTTCATCCCAGCCAAATACAACTTCCAGCAATCCGCCCTTCCTCCAACCACGCCCACTATCACCAGCATGTCACTCCCCCTCCAGTCACTTACACAGTCACTATCATTAAGCCACTCGTCCTCCAACCACGCCCACTATCACCAGCATGTCACTCCCCCTCCAGTCACTTACACAGTCACTATCATTAAGCCACTCGTCCTCCAACCACGCCCACTATCACCAGCATGTCACTCCCCCTCCAGTCACTTACACAGTCACTATCATTAAGCCACTCGTCCTCCAATGACTCATTAAGCCACTCGTCTTCGAATGACCCACACAGTCACTAGCAAGCCACTCGTCCTCCAATCACTCACACAACCACTGGCAAGCCACTCGCTCGTCCTCCAGTCACTCACACAGTCACTAACAAGCTACTCGTCTTCCAATCACCCACACCACTCGTCCTCCAATCACCCACACCACTCGTCCTCCAATCACTCACACAGCCACCAGCATTAAGCCATTCGTCCTCCAGTCACTCACACGG
>OY757554.1:5691018-5696018 GCA_963584105.1 Alviniconcha strummeri
TAATTACCAGTGTTCAAAAGACAGAAAGAAACACACACAGAGACACACACAGAGTAACACACACAGAGTAACACACACAGAGACACACACAGAGACACACAGAGACACACCAGACACACACAGACACACACAGACACACACACACAGACACAGACACACAGACACACACACACACAGACACACACACACAGACACACACACACACAGACACACACACACAGAGATACACACACACACAGAGATACACACACACACACACACACACACACACACACACACACACACACACACACACACACACACACACACACACACACACACACACACACACACACACACACACACACACACACACACACACAGAGAGTGTTGGACAAGGGGATGGGCAGGGCTGTGAAAAACAGTTTAGAAATAGTTATTAAACAGGTGCGTCTTGAGGGCGGCTTTAAAAGAGGAGGTAGAATCAGAGGTGGCGGAGTGTTTGAGGCAAATTGTTCCAGACAGATGGGCCAGCATAAGAAAAATATCTTTCACCAAATGTTTTTGTGTTTACACGGGGGGTGACAAAGGTTCGTGTGTCAGATGCAGATCGTAATTGTCTTGCTGGAGTGTAATGTTGAAGGAGATCGGACAGATACTGAGGGGCTGTTCCAGAGATGGAGTTGAAGCAGATAGTTGAAATTTTGTATTGAATGCGATGTGTTACTGGTAGCCAATGCAGAGTTTCAAGAATAGGATGGATGTTGTCAGATTTCTTAGCTTTACACACAAGCCTTGCTGCTGCATTCTGAACTTTTTGAAGTTTGTCTAGTAAGTACTGAGGGCAACCTGAAAGCAATAGCTACATCCACGTTCCTATTTACGCACACCTATTAATTTCCGAATGTGTGTGACTCACAGTATATGGTAACATATTTAGTAGGCTTACATACTGAACACTCATGGCTTATCAAATCATCTTGCAATCAAAAGGGCACTTCCATCTTCGATGTTCGTAGGTTAAATGCACAAACTAAGAATTTAGCCACATTGAAACAGTCTGCTGAGATTGACTACTCATAAAACCCGGGAACTTACTAACAGAGAGCGAGAGGGGGTGCAAAAGAGAGAGGGTGGGGAGAGGAGAGAGGGACAGAGATAGTGCGTGTGAGAGAGAGAGTGGATCGATTACCGACCTGTTTAAAACAGAATGTGCTTTCATAAGGCAACAATGGTTCGGTTATGTGTGCTCGTTCGTTCATTGTTGCTTTACGGAGAGAGAGAGAGAGAGAGGAGAGAGAGAGAGAGAGAGGAGAGAGAGAGAGAGAGAGAGAGAGAGAGAGAGAGAGAGAGAGACAGACAGACAGACAGACAGACAGACAGACAGACAGACAGACAGACAGACAGACAGACAGACAGACAGACAGACAGACAGACAGAGAGCGAGAGAGACAGACAGAGAGCGAGAGAGACAGAGAGGATCAGATTACCGAACTGCTTAAAACAGAATGTGCTTTGATAAGACAACAATGGTTCGGTTATTTGCGCTCGTTTCGTTCAATGTTGCTTTACGGCCATAGACCCCGTTGCGTGTTATGAAAGTAAAAAGTAAACATGGTGCTTAACGTCCACAGAAACCATAAGGCTTATTAGGGACGGGAATGTGATTTGGTTGAAGTGTTGCTTTACGTTCACAGAAACCGTAGATTTATCAAGGACGGGAGCCCAGGACGTCCACCTCGACTTTCACACAGCTCCTGAGCTCTGACGAGAATGTGATGAAAAATTGAGCGATAAATTCTGTACTGGTTTGTGTTTTTTGTCTTTCACAGGTGGGCTGTGCCAGCCACACCGACTTACTGGTGAATAAATTGATCGCTTGACAGATGACATTGATTAATTGGTCGACTAAGTGTTATTTTTTCTATTACTTCTTTGATTAATTGATCAGTTCATTAAATTATTTACTGTCTCTCTTCATTTGTGTCGTTGCAGGGCCAACTTGTTTGCCTTGTACAGGGGCGACCACTCCCATATTCCGCCGGCTTCGGCCAACAGCAATACCTCACAATGTGTAGGTTATCTCTCTTCGTTTACGTTTGAACACACATACACACACACACACACACACACACACACACACACACACACACACACACACACACACACACACACACACACACACACACACACGCACGCACGCACGCACGCACGCACGCACGCACGCACGCACGCACGCACGCACGCACGCACGCACGCATACACACACACACACATCATCATCACCATCATCATCATTGATGCTGGTTGTTTTCGTTGTTTTTTTAAACATTACATGAGAGAAGTGCCCATTCCGATGATTATATATATACTTTCTCACACCGTCCTAAAGGAAGACCTCTCTCTCTCTCTCTCTCTCTCTCTCTCTCTCTCTCTCTCTCTCTCTCTCTCTCTCTCTCTCTCTCTCTCTCTCTCTCTCTCTCTCTCTCTCTCTCTCTCTCTCTCTCTCTCTCTCTCTCTCTCTCTCTCTCTCTCTCTCTCTCTCTCTCTCTCTCTCTCTCTCTCTCTCGTGTGTGTGTGTGTGTGTGTGTGTGTGTGTGTGTGTGTGTGTGTGTGTGTGTGTGTGTGTGTGTGTGTGTGTGTGTGTGTGTGTTGTGTGTGTGTGTGTGTGTGTGTGTATGTGTGTTGAACACCGGATGACAAATTGTCTTAAAACATTTACGTATGTCCGTTTGTTTCTACGCTGTGTGTTGGGGGAGTATAGCTAGCCGTTATCCTCGTGGCTCGCTTGGCTGTGTGGTTTTGTACGTTAAATCGGTGCCACTAAGACAGGGCTGGAGGCTGGTGCCTCCGTTATCCGTTGTGTTACTCTACTGGCATTTGGCTGCATCCTGGGCAAACTCCAAGCACTGGCTTACGACATCCTTCCTTTGAGGAAGGTGCCGGAAAGCGGTGCTCGGAGTGTGCATCCTGGGCAGAGCCACAAGCTACAGCTTTGTCAAACTCCAAGCAATGGTTTACGACATCCTTCCTTCGGAGGAAGGTGCCGGAAAGCGATGCTCGGAGTGTGCAGCTTTGTGACACTGTGCTCAGTAGAGGTCCTGACCCCTCCAACAGCCGCAGTGAACACGGCAGCACGTCAGAGAAGGGGCTGTACCACTGATGCATGTTCTGCTCGCTGTTTGCAGGTGAACAGCATCAAGTTCGCCGGGTACCAAGTGGGCTACATTATATGGAGTGAGTCACTGTGATTAGATGTCTGCTGCTGTCTCTGTTAAGCCCGTTCTTAACTGGGCGAATGTTTCTTCGCGAACCTAGTTGGAAGTATTCGGCGAAGCTAGTTGGTTCTTAATTGGGCCAAATTTTCTTCACGAACCTAGTTGGAAGTATTCGTCGAAGCTATATTCGGGTCAAAAAGCTTCGCTCAACATGTTCTGGGAACATTCGCCCTGTTGGACGATCATTGTCTCTGACTGGCTGAGAGCAGAGCTCTCCTGTGGATGAAGAAAAATAGAAATGGATGATGGCGTCGCTAGGTTCTTCACTCGCTTCGGAGGGAATTTGTTTATTTGTTGACTTGTACGAGGCGCAGCCTTGTCTCGGAGACCCAGATGAGATAGTAGTTAGTTGAATTACCCTGTGACGGGTGATGAAAGTATACTGACTTGACTTGACTTGACTTTAGCCTACATTTTGGATCATGCTGTCTGCTGCGCGTCTGCCGCAAATTCGGGCCGAAGCTTGCATCTCATTACAAGCAGTTGAGAAGAAGTAAAATTTGGACTGACCGAACCATATTCGGCGAACTAAAAGTTCAATTAAGAAACGAATCATAGTTCGTCGAAAGTGTCCGAAGTATGTTCGGCGAACAAACATTCGCCAGTTAAGAACGGGCTTTAGGTTGGGTGTGGTGTAAAAACGATAAGGGAGTGAGCGGAACAGGATGTGTTTGTTGTCCACACTTGGCTGTCACAGTTCTTTCCAAAGCTTTTGTAGGCAGTCTTCATGGTCTATATCCACATCGTCCAGTCCTCGTCATCATGGTCTATATCTGTATCGTCTGTTAAGCTGGGTATGGTGTAGAGGCAATAAGGGAGTGAGCGGATTAGGCTGTGTTTGTTTTGCACACTTGACTGTCACAATTCTTTCCAAAGCTTTTGTAAGCAGTATTCATGGTCTATATCTGTATCGTCCATATCTCATTGTCACTGATGGTCTATATCAAACTCCAAGCACTGGTTTACGACAGTCTTCTATTACTGAGATATGTTCTTCGTTGGGCGATCGAACGACAGCTTTAATTTCCCGCTGGGATGAATAAAGTATATTGTTATTTATTCAGTAAGTCCTCATCATAGTCTGTCTAATTATGGAGTCAAAGTCCTCTTTCCTCACCATAGTCTGTGTCTAATTATGGAATGAAAGTCTTCTTTCCTCACCATGGTCAGTGTCTAATTATTTGGTTAAAGTCCTCTTTCCTCACCATAGTCTTGTCTAATTATTGAGTCAAAGTCTTCTTTCCTCACCATGGTCTGATTATTGAGTCAAAGTCCTCTTTCCTCACCATGGTCTGATTATTGAGTCAAAGTCCTCTTTCTTCACCACAATCTATGTGTCTAGTTATTGAGTGAAAGTCCTCTTTCCGCACCATAGTCTGTGCTAAATAATTATTGAGTCAAAGTCCTCTTTCCTCACCATAGTCTGTGCCTAATTATGGAGTCAAAGTCCTCATTCCTCACCACAGTCTGTGTCTAATTAAGTAGTCAATATCCTCTTTCCTCACCATGGTCTAATTATTGAGTCAAAGTCCTCTTTCCTCATCATGGTCTAATTATTGAGTCAAAGTCCTCTTTCCTCACCATGGCCTAATTATTGAGTCAAAGTCCTCTTTCCTCACCATGGCCTAATTTTGGAGTCAATGTCCTCATTTCTCACCACATTCAGTGTCTAATTAAGTAGTCACTGTCCTCTTTCCTCACCATAGTCTACGTTTAATTACTGACTCAAAGTCCTCTGTTTCC
>OY757554.1:5706018-5708546 GCA_963584105.1 Alviniconcha strummeri
GCCCAGAAGGCCTGAGCACAAAACACAACGCGAGGGGGAAGAGAACACCTGTGTACTGACAGCCCGCCTGCAGTATCCTGCCGCCAACGTCGCGTGTCGCTGCAGTGTCGCCGGCCGCCACTAGTCCTGCTTACCTGCCCTAGTCGTACACCACGCTGCTCGTCTGTCCGGTCATCCTGACTCACAGTGCTCACCTCTCTCTACCTCGCTCTCGCACCCCGGGCAAACTTCCCTGGATTTCTCTTGCAGTGTTGCGTGTCCGGTTGGATTTTGTGTTGTACTGCAGTCGGCGAGCGGGTGACATTGGCGATGGCGGGGAAGTTGTGTGCAGCGCTGACGGTGTGCTGGGTCGTCGTGTTTGCGCCCCCCACACTGGCTGAGGTAAGGTCAAGGTTACTGCAGGGAACACGTGTCCTCCTCTCACAACGACGACGACGACGACGATGGTGGTGATGATGATGATAATGACTGTTGTGGTGTTGGTTGTGGTGCCGATGATGGTCCTGGTGTAGGTAGCGGGGTTGTGGTACCTAGTATGACGATGTCCTGTCCCGTTTCGATGTAACGCACGTGTCAGACTGACTGATGCGTCTGGCTGGCGGATTTTATTCGTTCTTTTTAAGTCAGTCTAACGTGAAAGAAGTGACGCGCAGAGGAGCGGTTGTTGAGAGTTCTAACTAAATGGCCGTGCAGCATGACGACAGTCTGATTATAAAGCAGTGCACATGTCTGTGTGCGCAGCGACATCTTTACTTTAATGATGCTGTGAACATGTGTGAAGTATCGACAGCAATAACGTACCATCTTTGTATGGATTAAGTGGTTGACAGTGGAACACACCTGCCCAGCAGTTAATGATTTGTACATAACGTGGAGCAAATGGAACACCATGCACACGACTACGATGAGCATTTTAAAAACGTTTCAGTGTGCGAAACGGGGAGGGGGGGGGGGGGGGGAGTGTAGTGACATACAAGGAATGAAGTACATATGGCTGTTGCTGTCTATGGATTGGGTTCTTTCTTTTGTCACCTAGAACAAGCAGATGCACTTCTGGCCCATTGTGTGTGTGTTTGACTCGTGGCGTTAGATCAATAGTAGCTCTCTGTCGTAGTGTTATATCAATAACTCTCTCCCTCTCTCTCTCCCCCGCTCTCTCTCTCCCCCTCTCTCTCTTAGTTGCATGTTAAACTTGGTGATTGTAGCCGGTCTGCAACGCTCTACCTTACTGTGTTTCTTATTCTTGACACATTCACCCACTAATGTTTGCTACTGATGATTTAAAAGCTGTATACATCCATCCCCATTCCCCTGTCTTTCTCTAAGTATCATGTTTGATGTCTAAAGTTCATTTATTCCATGCATGTACCGGTGTGTCGTAGCTTTAAAAAAAAATGTGTGCAGGTATAGATATAGAATAGTGCCTCTCTTTTTTTTTTTCTTCTCTTTTTTCTTGTTTTTGGCGAGGGCTGGATGTAAAAAAAGGCATGCGTGCCTATTTTAGTATCTATCACCCTCGTTAGTATAGAACTCTCTCTCTCTCTCTCTCTCTCTCTCTCTCTCTCTCTCTCTCTCTCTCTCTCTCTCTCTCTCTCTCTCTCTCTCTCTCACTCACACACACACACACACACACACACACACACACACACACACACACAAGCACGCACACACACGCATGCACGCCAGAGCTCTCTCTCTCTCTCTCTCTCTCTCTCTCTCTCTCTCTCTCTCTCTCTCTCTCTCTCTCTCTCGTCCTAAGGTGGCTGCGTGTGATTGACGGGACGTTAAAATTTAAGCACTCTGTCTTCGAATATCTTCGGCTGTCACAGTGTCAGCATTCTGAGTGGAGGAAACAGAAGGGTAAAAGTGGACTAATGGTGCACAGATTGATAAGGTTGGTCCATTGGGACAGGAACACTTCCGGCATTGGATGAAGCTATAAAATAATAATGACACATGCAGTCACCAGCCATAGTTCAGGAGCTGTGTGAGACTGAGAGTCGAGGTGGCCGTCCTGGGCTGTCCGTCCTAACGAGCCTTCTGGTTTTCGTGGACGTAAAGAATTATTGAACCGTGCTTCGGCACTGGTCACAACTTGTCCCTAATGTCAACTGACACTTGAGGACATTAAGCATCAATTCATCATCAGCAGTCACCAGCTATAAAATAATAATGAAACATGCAGTCACCAGCTATAAAATAATAATGACACAGGCAGTCACCGTGAAGAAATTCGGTATTGGCTGATTTATTTTATTTTTATTGTTTTTTTCTGACCTTAGTTTTCTGGCTCCTCATTAATGAGCTGGAGTGTGTAGTGATTAGTGCAGAGTAAATGTGACAGCTGCTGATTGGCTGTACGATGCGAAGGGACCAACTCCCCGGCGTTCGTCACTAATTGGCCAGTTGGACCTGCTGTTGATGATCCACGTTACGGGCGAGCACAAGTAACCTAGGTGAAGAACAGTGCCGGTCACGTGCTCTCATCATGTGACAATTAACCTCGGGGGACAGCACGTCTCGGGTGT
>OY757554.1:5708746-5723675 GCA_963584105.1 Alviniconcha strummeri
ACACACACACACACGCGCGCGCGCGCGCGCGCGCGCACACTCACACACACATGCACACGTGTTTGACGAGGATGTTTGAATTGCTTTTCAGGTTACGTGCTACAGTTCATCTTCCTCTTCCTGATCGCCTTCGTCTGCTCTCTGTTCGTCATCAAGGTCATGTATGACTTCACGGGCTGGCTGGTCTTTCTTCTCCACTTGCTGTGGTCAGGTGCTGGTGATTTAGGTGTGGCCTTCACCTTTCTCCCTGTCCCTGTAGCCGTGTCCGCTGCACGTGCTGCGCTCCTTCTACGCGGACCAGAAAGCAACGACACTGAAGTTAAAAGTAAACATGGTGCTTAACGTCCACAGAAACCGCAAGATTTATCAGGGACGGGGAGAAGGGGGTATAGAGGTTGGGAAAGAGGGAGGTTATATATCTATTGTTACACACATGCCTCTCAGTGTATCACCGTGTGATGACGTGTTACTCCGTGTCATGCAATGACTGTACGAAGTCCGTGTGACTTGCCACTGTGTCTCAATGTATCACCGTGTGATGACGTGTTACTGGGTGTCATGCAATGACTGTACGAAGTCTGTGTGACTTGCCACTGTGTCTCAATGTATCACGGTGTGATGACGTGTTACTCTGTGTCATGCAATGACTGTACGAAGTCCGTGTGACTTGCCACTGTGTCTCAATGTATCACGGTGTGATGACGTGTTACTGTGTGTCATGCAATGACTGTACGAAGTCTGTGTGACTTGCCACTGTGTCTCAGTGTATCACCATGTGCTGACGTGTTACTGTGTGTCATGCAATGACTGTACGAAGTCTGTGTGACTTGCCACTGTGTCTCAGTGTATCACCATGTACTGACGCGTTACTGTGTGTCATGCAATGACTGTACGAAGTCTGTGTGACTTGCCACTGTGTCTCAGTGTATCACCATGTGCTGACGTGTTACTGGGTGTCATGCAATGACTGTACGAAGTCTGTGTGACTTGCCACTGTGTCTCAATGTATCACGGTGTGCTGACGTGTTACTGGGTATCATGCAATGACTGTACGAAGTCTGTGTGACTTGCCACTGTGTCTCAGTGTATCACGGTGTGCTGACGTGTTACTGGGTGTCATGCAATGACTGTGTCTCAGTGTATCACGGTGTGATGACGTGTTACTGTGTGTCATGCAATGACCGTATGAAGTGTGATGTTGACTTAGTCACGTGCATGCTGCAGGCCTATCGTCCTGACCGCTGTCATCGTGGCTGTGACGCAGATCCTGTTGGCCAGATTCGTCTTCTTGCAGGAGAACGGCCAGTACCTGGCACTCAACAATAGGCGAGTCCGTCTGTCACTTTGTGTGTTCGTCAGTCCGTCCGTCCGCCTGTCTGTCTCTCTGTCATTCCCTCTGTCTGTGTGAGTGTCCATCAGTCCATGTGTGTGTGTGTGTGTGTGTGTGTGTGTGTGTGTGTGTGTGTGTGTGTGTGTGTGTGTGTGTGTGTGTGTTTGTGTGTGTGTGTTCGTCAGTCCCTCTGTTTCGCTGTGTGTCCGTCAGTTGGCCTGTCAGTCTCTGTGTGTCCGTCATTCCACCAGTCTCTCTGTGTGTCGGTCAGTGCGCCTGTTTCTTTGTGTGTCCGTCAGTCCGTGTGTCTTTCTGTGTGTCCGTCAGTGCGCCTGTCTCTGTGTGTGTCCGTCAGTCCGTCTGTCTCTGTGTGTGTCCGTCTGTCTCTGTGTGTGTCCGTCAGTCCGTCTGTCTCTGTGTGTGTCCGTCTGTCTCTGTGTGTGTCCGTCAGTCGTCTCTGTATGTGTCCGTCAGTCGTCTCTGTATGTGTCCGTCAGTCTCTCTGTGTATCCGTCAGTCTCTCTGTGTGTCCGTCAGTCATCTCTGTGTGTGTCCGTCAGTCCGTCAGTCTCTCTGTGTGTCCGTCAGTCCGTCTGTCTCTGTGTGTGTCCGTCTGTCTCTGTGTGTGTCCGTCAGTCGTCTCTGTGTGTCCGTCAGTCCGTCTGTCTCTCTGTGTGTCCGTCAGTCCGTCTGTCTCTGTGTGTCTGTCAGTCTCTCTGTGTATCCGTCAGTCGTCTCTGTGTGTCCGTCAGTCGTCTCTCTGTGTGTCCGTCAGTCGTCTCTCTGTGTATCCGTCAGTCTCTCTGTGTGTCCGTCAGTCGTCTCTCTGTGTGTCCGTCAGTCTCTCTGTGTGTCCGTCAGTCGTCTCTCTGTGTATCCGTCAGTCTCTCTGTGTGTTCGTCAGTCCGTCCGTCCGTCCGCCTGTCTGTCTCTCTGTCAGTCCCTCTGTCTCTATATATATATCTGAAGCAAGAATGACTGCTAGTGTTTGGACCTTATGGTATTAACATCTCTCTCTTTTATGCACTTTAGCTGTGTGTGTGTGTGTGTGTGTGTGTGTGTGTGTGTGTGTGTGTGTGTGTGTGTGTGTGTGTGTGTGTGTGTGTGTGTGTGTGTGTGTGTGTGTGTGTGTGTGTGTGTGTGTGTGTGTGTTAACACAGTTGCTCTGATCACGTTCCTGCTGTTTTCCATTGCAGGAGTCTGTACTTCAATTTCACCTACTTCATGTTTTTCTACAACATTTTCCTGGGTCTGGTGTCCTGCTTGCTGCGCATCCTGAAGGCCATGTTCGTGGGCATCGTCTTCCTCAGCCGTCTGGACAACAGCACCCTGCCGCGGCGATTCGAGTTCATTGACCCGGGTAGGTCTGGTGATCGGGTAGGCAGGCCTTGTGACTCTGGTAGATAGGTCTTGTGGCAGGTAATTCATGCTATTATGTCACAAATGATGGCACTGATAACAATGATCATGAAAACAATCACAGTGGCAACGGATGAAAATATAACGATGACTGTGACCATGATAACGTCGATGACGATGGTAATGATGATGATGATGATGATGAGGAGGTAGAGGAGGAGGAGGAGGAGGAGGAGGAAGACAACGATGATCACGACCTGATGATGATGATGTTGCTACTGTTGAGGTGGAAGATGAGGACGAGGACAATAATGATCACGAGGTGATGCTGATGCTGATGATGGTGGTGGTGATGATGATGATGATGATGACGACGTCGACGGCGATGGTGGTGGTGCTGGTGGTGGTGGTGATGGTGATGATGATGATGATTTATACAGGTTTCCAGGCCTACGTGGGCTACATGCAGATGGAGGCTGCCCACACCCACCCCGTGGTGGTCATCTTCACGCGCTTGATGTTGCTGGGCCATCAGAAGAAGCGAGAGAGACTACAGACCAGGGCGGACAGCCAGGCACTGGACGGAGACAGGCAGATGGAGATGGTGAAGAGAGAGAAGACCATACAGCTCGAAGGAGACGTCAAGATAGGCAGTAAGTACGGGGCAGTAGACTGTGCGGTTACGACTGGGCCACCGACTGAGTCACCATGTTGACGTCCAGATAGGCAGTAATGACTGAGTCACCGTGCTGACAGAGAAGACGTCCAAATAGGCAGTAATGACTGAGTCACCGTGTTGACAGACAAGCCGTCCAGATAGGCAGTAATGACTGAGTCACCATGTTGACGCCCAGATAGGCAGTAATAACTGTGTCACCGTGTTTACAGACAAGACGTCCAGATATGCAGTAAGTACTGTGTGGTGACGATTGGGCGGATACCTTAGAGGTTAGAGCGTCAGATTCATGATTGAAAGGTCGCGGGTTCGAATCCCTGAAGGAGCGGCGGGAGAATTTTCTTCTCCATGGTCAACTTTCTGCGCTGACTCTTATTTCGGTATCCGTTCCTCCCCCGTGTTACCGCAGTAGCACGTAAAAGATCCTGGTCACTCTGCCAAAAGAGCAGGTGGCAAGTTACAGCTAAACACGCACGCACCTTACGTATGTGGCTTTACATGAAGTGACATGGTACATGTTTGTATGGTGTACACAGGAACGCCGAGACGGCAGCAGTTTCATGTGGCACCAGCCATGTCAGCGCTGTAAGTACACCACTTCGGCGGATATTCAAAAACGCGCTATAAAAAGCTATTCACTTGTGTAGAATCACATGCGAACGCAGTGAGTCTGCTCGAGAGCGGAGAATAGCGCTGTATAAAAGCGATCAACAACAACAACAGGAATCGAAACCGCTTCGGCTCTTCTTTCTCTTCAAAAGTTGTGGTCTGTGGTTACAGTCTTGTGACTTTGTCCCTCACAATTTATGAAGCATTAAAATGGTTCTCATCGCTGCTCATCTTAATGCAGGAGTCATTTTGGTGGTGACAGTGTAGCTATAGGCATATATAATCTCCCTCTCCCCCCACCTCCATACCCCTTTCTTCCCCTTCTCCCCGTCAGTTGTGGTCTGTGGTTACAGTCTTGTGACTTTGTCCCTCACAATTTATGAAGCATTAAAATGGTTCTCATCGCTGCTCATCTTAATGCAGGAGTCATTTTGGTGGTGACAGTGTAGCGATAGGCATATATAATCCCCCTCTTCCCCTTCTCCCCGTCAATTGTGGTTACTGTGGACGCTAAGCACCATGTTCACTATTTACTTTAACAACAGGACATCCAGATAGGCAGTACGTACGAGGCAGGAGGCTGCCTGCATGTGACGCTAGGACCATGTACTTCACTGAGCCGTCATGTCGTGGTCACGGACCGAGGTCTCCTTGTGGCTTGTTGTCACGTTCAACCAACCGGTCACACACACCCAACCTGTGACACACTCAGTGTCTGCACTGTTGGCTATGCACAGTGAAGGGGGTGTTTGTTGCAGTGAAGGAGTGTGTTTGTTGCAGTGAAGCGGTCTGCAGTGAAGGGGTGTGTTTGTTGCAGTGAAGGGGTGTGTTTGTTGCAGTGAAGGGATGTGTGTTTTTTGCAGTGAAGGGGTGTGTTTGTTTGTTGCAGTGAAGTGGTGTGTTTGTTGCGGTGAAGGGGTGTGTTTGTTGCAGTGAAAGGATCTGTTTGTTGCAGTGAAGGGGCGTGTTTGTTGCGGTGAAGGGGTGCGTTAGTTGCAGTGAAGGGGTCTGTCTGTTACAGTGAAGGGGTGTGTTTGTGGCAGTGAAAGGTTGTGTTTGTGGCAGTGAAGGGGTCTGCAGTGAAGTGGTGTGTTTGTTGCAGTGAAGGGGTGTGTTTGTTGCAGTGAAGGGGTGTGTTTGTTGCAGTGAAGGGGTGTGTTTGTTGCAGTGAAGGGGTGCGTTAGTTGCAGTGAAGGGGTGCGTTAGTTGCAGTGTTTGTTGCAGTGAAGTGATGCGTTTGTTGCAGTGAAGGGGTGCGTTAGTTGCAGTGAAGGGGTGTGTTTGTTGCAGTAAAAGGGTGTGTTTGTTGCAGTGAAGGAGTCTGCAGTGAAGGAGTGTGTTTGTTGCAGTGAAGTGGTGTGTTTGTTGCAGTGAAGGTATGCGTTAGTTGCAGTGAAGGGGTGTGTTTGTTGCAGTGAAGGGGTCTGTCTGTTGCAGTGAAGGGGTGCGTTAGTTGCAGTGAAGGGGTCTGTCTGTTGCAGTGAAGGGGTCTGTCTGTTACAGTGAAGGGGTGCGTTAGTTGCAGTGAAAGGGTCTGTCTGTTGCAGTGAAAGGGTCTGTCTGTTACAGTGAAGTGTTGCGTTAGTTGCAGTGAAGGGGTCTGTCTGTTGCAGTGAAGGGGTCTGTCTGTTACAGTGAAGGGGTGCGTTAGTTGCAGTGAAGGGGTCTGTCTGTTGCAGTGAAGGGAACTGTCTGTCACAGTGAAGAGGTGCGTTAGTTACAGTGAAGGGGTCTGTCTGTTGCAGTGAAGGGGCCTATCTGTTGCAGTGAAGGGGTCTGCAGTGAAGGGGTGTGTTTGTTGCAATGAAGGGGTGCGTTAGTTACAGTGAAGGGGTCTGTCTGTTGCAGTGAAGGGGCCTGTCTGTTGCAGTGAATGGGTCTGCAGTGAAGGGGTCTGTTTGTTGCAGTGAAGGGGTTTGACGGAGACGTGTACCTCCGTGGGCACCAGTACCGAAGGAGCGTGGCGGCCCGCTTCAACTGGCACGTGATGTACACCCTCCTACACAACCCCGACATCCGGGTGACTCGCAAGGGCTACGTGCAGATGCTCCGTCAGGCTAGACTGCTGGGCGTTCACATCCCTGTCTCAGACCGACAGGCTGACGTCAACATGGACATGCTCCAGCAGAACATCGCCGACGCCAAAGAAAATCTAAACCCGTCGTCCAAAAAGAAAGACAACAATGCCGACGTCGCAGAAGAGGACGATAATTTACTGGATGGTGATCTGAAAGAGGTGGTGGCCCTCGGCGATGGATGGAAAGAATCAGAGCAAAGAGACGCCGCCACTTCAAAACACCAATCGGAAGAAGCCCTTTTCGTCTCTTGACGTAGAAAGATGACGAAGTGTTTCCCACGAAGAACTTTGCACAATCGTTTTTATAATTTTTTTTCTTCTTCTACACGGAAAACTTCTGCAGTTAGATATATAGCTAGACATATACTAAGTTAACATTATGTAAGCAGGGGACGATAGAAGTCCTAACAGGATCCGCTCCTACAAACTTCCAGTGGGATGGAGATATTTACTGGCTGCGGCAAATGGGGGCTGATAGGGAAACACATACCAACGCTCCCTACATATATGCCTTGTTAGAGGTACACCAGCCTTAGACTTGCGCAGCGCGTATGAGATTGTCGACCGCTTCTGTTATTCGTGGAAATCGGCCAGCAGGTTGTTCACCGGTGAGCCCGACCTGTGTGATGTAATCATGAGGCCGGGCTGCTTGTTGCAATAAGTAGATAGCGCTTGCATGTTGTTCAGCTTTGCTCTGCCAAATGTATAAGCTATGTTGTCTTTGTTGCAGTAATGGCACAAATAGTGATAATAATGAAACACTTTTTTAAAGCGCCACCCCACACCCCCAAAGAAAAATGTGGGCTCAAAGGGCTCATCAATTTCCACACCAGTGCGTGCCATTTTTTAAGTTTATATTTTAGTGCTAACCTTTTGAATGTGTATTTTGTTGTGACTTTTGGCATTTACCAATTTAGTATGCCCTTTTTCTAGGTGTTTTTCTTGTATTACTTTTTCAATATAATGTGTGTATTTTTCAAGTGCCCTTTTTGGTATTTGTCAACTAAACGTGTGCTGTTTCTAAGTGCCATGTTTGGTGTCCCACCCATGTCACAGATAATGCCGGGAATGCGGGTTTGAACTTTGTCACCGGAAATCTCCCGGGGCAGGTTTGGTCGCCTTGTTCACATAGTCTTTAGTGGGAATTAAGCTTGTTTTGCTAGTTATTTTCAGCGTTTCTGCTACGAAAGATGTATCTGTGTGTGTTTTAAATATAGAGAACGAATCGAAGTCTTTTTAAAAGAGTGAGACTGAAGTGAGATCGGGTTGTGTGTGTAATACGTACAAGCACTACGTGTGTCATTTGCACAGTCATTCAAAGGGTTCAGATATGCAGATAATAATTATACGATTGGTCGGAGACATATTTTGTTTCGTCGTGATACTGGGATGGACCGTTTAACTGCTGCCGTAGAAATCAGCCGGGTACTGAAACAGTATTAACTGACTGCCATAACGTCAGAGCAGTTCCGTGTAAAGGGTCAAAGGTTTCAGGAGTCCAGTTAGGAGTCCAGTCAACCGGCAAGGTAAACACAGTCGGAAACAGAACGAGGCCCAGAGCAATCGTCATGCACAATCAACACACAACGGAGTTAATTAGCCCTCGAAAGACGTCACACTAACACACAGAAGAAGTAAACATGGAAGTCCACAGAAACCATAAGGTTTATTACGGACGGGAAAGAAGATGTACCTCTAGTGGAGTTTATGTACTTTGTATTTTACTCGCATGCCAGGTGAGAGTTACCGTAGGCGAATCGGGCCTTTGTTGTTGTGTTTGTGTGACGCCTTTCGAGCCTTAATTAACTCCCTTGTTTGCCGAGTCAACCGCCAAGAAGAATCGAGTTCCAAACAATTACTGGAGAGTTCAGTGTTTTCGTGTGATGCCGTGAGGTAGTTTTGGGGAGGTAAATAAATAAAATTATTATTGAACCTTTTGGAGATGGCACTTTACGGGATCAGTCTGCACGCTGTGCACCAGACTGAGCTGACGGCAAAGCTGATTCAGAAGATGTTAGTTCCACGTTGGATGCTGGGCTGCTTACACGCACAACGTCGGCCAAATGGCTTCGTAACACTGCCGACCAACACACGCCTGACCGGGACCGCAGTCTCAGGCACCTGAAAGTCACAAATGCTTTTTGAGCGCACGTGATGATGGAGTTACAGCATAAGGCTTTTATCTGACGATCACATCACTATAGCCACTAGGCCTTCTGCACAACTTAACCCACGCAGATGTGTCAAGTGCATGCGTTGGGGTGTGAAACTGCGTGCGTGCGTGCTTGCGCGATTCAAGAGAGTCCCTTATGACGAAGGCTTTCCCCCCGCCTTTTGCGCCGGACCCCCCTGCAGAGCAGCGGAAGGAGAGGACCGAGCACCCAGGCGGAGCCAGGTCGGCGATCTTGGCCTCGTCACCGGCAGGGCGCAGCCAGGTCTCCGTCAGCAGCATGATGTCGATGTTATTGTCTTGAATGACATATCGTCGGACCTCCTCCTGGAAGTGCCGACGGATCTTGCATTGAAGAGGCAGACACGGAGTGTCTTTTCGGTTGGGGAAAAACCAAAGGGAATGTGAAGCAGCTGTCTGTGATGGGGACGGAACACTGAGCGAGGAGGCTGTGAGGTCGTTACGGTCACTGGGTGGAGAGGCAGGTGACCGTAACGACCTCACGCATCAGTCAGCACACGGCAGTGGTGTCGTAAAGGTCAAGCTGGGCAGGCTGACGGCAGGTGCTTGGAGAGACGGAAGAATCGGACGGCACGTTTCTCGCAATGCCGAGATGTGAGAGACGTGCGATCAGCTGGGGGGAGAGGAAGGGGGGAGGTGTGGCAGCGGTTTCCACAGACAGAAGGTCATGTCGAGTGTAGCGGTGGACAGGAGCGGCACAGGTGGCAAACAACACTTTTTTTAGTGGAGGAATGTGCCGGAAAGCGATGCTCGGAGTGCGGAACAGACGGTGAAGTCGCCGCTGTAGCATGTGACTGTTTTCATGGGCCTGTCAGCGATTTCAGTGAGTGTGTTTCGTATAAGTTCGAGTCGGATAATCTGCCCTGGTCTGCGCCGTGACGCTGCGCACACCTGGCTGGTTTTGTGTGGAAGCCGGTGTCTGGACTGGACACAGTACCCCCAGGACTGAACCAAAAGGACAAAATAAGCTTGAGTCTAGTCATCCTTCCCTGACCCCTGGTTGACTGGGCGCAAAATACCAAGTTACTTACTTACTCCATGACCCCCTCAGACACACACACACGCACGCACACACACACACACGGACACACACACACACACAACACACACACACATCCTAGCTTGAAAGGTAATTACTAAGTTTCACTGATATCTAGTTTTCAAGGGAAAGGAAGAAGAAAAGAAAATATGGTGCTTAACGTCCACATGGTTTCCATAATGCTTATCGTTAGGGACGGAAGAAGAAAAGAGAGGAAGGGACAGTATTTCAATACAACTGAAGCTTCTTCGCCACGTCCACAGAAATCACAAGGCTTATTAGGGACGGGGAGAAGGGGTGGAAGGGGGTATGGAGGTGGGGGGAGAGAGATTATATACCTATCGCTACACTGTCACCACCAGAATGATTCCCGCATTAAGGTGGGCAGCGATGAGAGCCATTTTAATGTTTCATAACTGCGAGGGACAAAGTCACAAGACAGTGTCCACAGACCACAACTTTTGAAGAGAAAGGAGAGCTGAAGCGGATTCGAACCGAAGTCCCTCTGCCCAACGCCTTTTCGCTAGGCTTAACCGACTCACCCACTCAAGGCTTTGTCCGGAGAGGGTTTTGTGTGGGGAGCTTCAGACCGAGGGAGTGTCGTCCACCTCTCCTTTGTTGTCCAAGCAGATGAACTGCCTGTGGCTGTGTCACATAGCTAAGGGATGACAGTATAAGAGGGTCAAGGTCCACTGACTGTAACGGGGGCGGGGATAGCTCAGTGGTTAGAGCACCGGACTCGTGATTGAAAGGTCGCGGGTTCGAATCCCTGCTGGAACGGCGGGAGAATTTTCTTCTCCAGGGTCGACTTTCTGTGCTGACTCTTATTTCGGTATCCGTTCCACCCCCGTGTTACCGCAGTAGCACGTAAAAAATCCCGGTCATTCTGCCAAAAGTGCAGGTGGCAAGGTTACAGCTAAACACGCATACACCTTACGTATGTGGATTTTATTGAACCGTGCTTCGGCATTGGTCACAACTTGTCCCTAATATGTCAAATGACATCTGAGGACATTAAGCATCAACTCATCTGACTGTAGGTCAGGGTTCCAGGCGAGATCAAAAGATCTTAGAGGAGTGAGGTGGAGCTGGACCCTCAACTATGCCCAGAAGAGATCATGAGTAGGGAGGTGGTGCTGGGCTGAGCAAGTTGGACGTCTTTTGCTTCGAGTTGTCCAAGTTGTTCGTCAACAGCTGTGCAACGGACATTGTCTTAGTGACTCTGTCCAGAACAGCAGTTGAAAGAGCAATTGCGCAGTGCACAAGTCGCTGGGCAATGGCGAGGGGACACCGCCTTAACACTTCCATTGTTCTGGCGGCGGTCCACGGTCTCCGGTCTTTTTCGGGCGGTTTCCGCGGTCGAGCCTTTCACTCTCTCGTCCCCTTCCCACTCTGTCCCCGTCCCTAATAGGCCATCTCGCCTCCGTGGACGTTAAGCAACATGAAAGCAAATGACTGTAGGAGGGGGTGAGCCGGTTTGGCCTAGCGGTAAGGCGTTAGGCTGGTAAGCGGAAGGACTTCGGTTCGATACCGCTTCGGCTCTCCTTTTTCTTCAAAAAGGTTGTTGTTTGTGGACACCGTCCTGTGACTTTGTCCATCACTTCCTACTGAAACATTAAAATGGCTCTCATCGCTGCCCATGTTAATGCAGGAATCATTCTGGTGGTGAGTGTAGCGATAGGTATACTCGATGGCAGTGTGTGATACGTACTATGTTTACTTACTGACTGTAGGCCTCAGTAGTAGGCTGTATTGACTGGACGCATTACGGCATTGTAATCCAAGGCAGGTTACAACTGGATTTAGTCACGCTCAGTGCTTGGCCAGTATTTAGTAGTTAACAATTATGAGTCCAGGTTAGCACGGGAAGAGAGAACAGTGAGGTGAAGTAAACAGGGTAGGGAGAGTTCGATTCTGCACGAGGGGACTGCGTGATGCTGGGGGTTCGTTCGTTCGTTCTGTTTTTGCTTAATGTCCTCAGATGCCAAAAGCATATTAGGGACAATCTATAAAGTAAGCTTGTTTTGGATATATCATAGTTAAAACCATGGGGAGACAGGGGGGATGGGGAGCGAAGTAAGCTTGGTCCACTTGCGGATCAATATTTGGATCGGGACATGAGGTCGCTGGAACAAAGGGGGAATGAGGGGTGAGGGGAGGGATGAGATGGGTCCACCTGCGGATCAATACTAGGGTCAGGGTGCTGGGTCGTCTTGGCCATGCTGGGGGACTGCGGAACGTCACTAACTAGCTAGCCTAACCGTGTACATAGCAGTGTGGACACAGGGCAGCGAGTGGGCGTGGGCAAACCGAGCCGGCGGCTGACCGCTACACGCTGGCACGGCAGACAAAGCGGGGTGGCCGCGCTGCGCATCAGCGCCAACTGACGTACCGCCGTGTACCAGTGTTTTGGTCGACTGGCAAAGGTGGAGCACGTACACTGCTGTAGCGGACTGGCCGGCAAAGGTGTGTTGAGATACCGCTGTCAAGAACTCGTTTCCTCCGTAACGACGCCCGCTTCACACGCTTCGAGCTGGTTGAAAACCCCACACAGTCTCCAAACGACTAATCGTGACTGTCAGTCGTAGCTCGATCTTCACACAGGGTCCAGGACCGCGCTGAGTGGCAGTTGGTATACCCGGTGACAGCGTGAGTCAGTGACTGTGTTATCCCAGCGACTGTCTTCTACTGAAGCAGAAGCAGCGTGGGAAGGAGAATTAAGGCATCGTTGTTTGCCTTTGACACGGTGTGGATTGCTGGGCTCGGTCGTGGAGTAACGACAAGTGGTAACGAAGGCAGTCGACTAGCTGGCCTAGCTACTGGTACTGGGAGCAGCGTCGTGGATCAGAAACCTGTCTTTGTCTGGGAAAAAGCCGGCCTCGCACTGACCCAGCTCGTCAAGCTTTTAAAAGGTGCGCTAGGCCTTCAATTCAGTCTTTCGCACTGACCCAGCTCGCCAGACTTAAGGTACGTCTAGGCCTTTAATTCAGTCTTTCGCACTGACCCAGCTCGCCAAACTTAAGGTACGTCTAGGCCTTTAATTCAGTCTTTCGCACTGACCCAGCTCGCCAAACTTAAGGTACGTCTAGGCCTTTAATTCAGTCTTCCGCACTGACCCAGCTCGTCAAGCTTTTAAAAGGTGCGTCTAGGCCTTCAATTCAGTCTTTCGCACTGACCCAGCTCGCCAAACTTAAGGTACGTCTAGGCCTTTAATTCAGTCTTTCTGAATCATTTATTCTATTGATCAGTGATTTGCAACTGTTGCTCCCATACTGTTCAACAGGCCACAGGCCATGCGCATCCAAATGTCCTTTATTAGCAGCCTGTTAGGCCTATACTGTTTAGGGCTTGACTACACGGTCTGTCCACTGAATGGTTTTAGGTGACTGCAAACCGTGAGACCTTCTGTGTGTTTTGATCTCGTGACTTGTGAGAGACCACTCTGCGAAACTGTTGACACAGAAAGGGGTAAGAGCAAACGCTTTTTGTTCGAACACAGCGAAACAACGTGGGGCTTTTCAACAACAGAGGACCAGGAGCAACTTGGTTTTTGCGCCCATGAGTCAGCGGGCCATGACAGTTGACATGAGGGCGATAGCCGAAAACAACAACTATATATTGATATTACTGGTACGAAAACGAGGAGCGACTCATTTGTAGTAATTGTACGCGTTGTGTGCTTCTCGATGAGAACAAGGAGGAAAAGGGCAATGTCCATGGGCTGAACTAGGTAAGGAGCGGAAACAGTATAGGTGTCACAACTTCACGTAGAAAGGATCATGTAAACAATAATGTGGGGCCAAGTTGGGGCCATGTAAACAGTGTTGGGCCAGGTTGGGATCATGTAAACAATTTTGTTGGGCCAAGTCGAAACCATGTAAACAGTGTTGTTGGGCCAGGTTGGGACCGTGTAAACAATGTTGTTGGGCTAAGCCAGTTGGGACCATGCAAACAGTGTTGTTGGCCCGAGTTGGGATCATGTAAACAATGGCGCTGGGCCAAGTTGAGACCATGTAAACAATGATGTTGGACCAGGTTGAGACCATGTAAACAGTGCTGTACAGTTGTTGGGCTAAGTTGGGATTATGTAAACAGTGTTGTTGGGCCGAGTTGGGATCATGTAAAAAAAGTTGTTGGGCCGAGTTGGGATCATGTAAACAATGTTGTTGGGCCAAACTGGGAGCATGTAAACGATATAATATATGATCTTTCAAGTTGATGGATGGAATTTGAAGTGGAACAGCGCAAACTGGCAAACACGATGTACATAGGCTGACAGTGCAAAACTGACTGACCCAAAATTCAGTTAGAACTTAGAGCGTGAACTCTGAGTCATAATGATCATGGATCCTTCTCAGTGTGTAGCCGTGCAGAAAGTAATAGTGCCTAATTGCAATAACCTTTATCTCCTATCAGTCTAATTCGATTCCACCGCGGTTGGAGGCGCGGGGGGAATACGGAATGTCTAGCACGGTAAGCCTGTCCGTGTTTACCCGGTGGGAACAGTCGGCGTATATATATATATAATCCGAAGCGCGCGACTCTGTCTCAGCGTGACCTTGGTTCACAGCTGCCTTCGGACACAGAGACGGTGCCCGTCGTGGCCGGAAGTCGGTCACTGAAGGGGCATAGATCTGTACCAAACCCAAGGGTTACACACATACTGACACATACTTACACACACACACACACACACACACACACACACACACACACACACACACACACACACACACACACACACACACACACACACACACAGTCCCCGACACACACACACTGACCCTAACTACACACACACACACACACACACACACACACACACACACACACACACACACACACACACACACACACACACAGAGTCCCCGACTCACGCACGCACGCACGAACACACAATTTCATGCCCACGCATACACACACACACACACACACACACACACACACACACACACACACACACACACACACTCTCTCTCTCTCTCTATTTCTCTCTCTCTCTCTTTAACACACAAACACACACACCTCACTACTATCAACGAAAAACTGTCAGTAAGCCGTCGGACCTGCTCGAATACTTCGACCCATTTATAATTAGGAAGCATGGCGGCGTTGGCAGGTTTGAAACTGAGATCGATCTATGTGATGATATTTCGATCTTATCTGCCGTATCAAACAACACTAAGGCTACGACAGAGAACAGATTTATTGAACATTTATTCAACATTTATTGAATATTTTCAGTTATTGGTGAGCGAGAAGAATAATGTGTGTGTGTGTGTGTGTGTGTGTGTGTGTGTGTGTGTGTGTGTGTGTGTGTGTGTGTGTGAAGAATTATATACTGCCTGGATTTAATATATTACTTCATAAATGCTGCCAATAATTTATATGTTGTGGTCGATTGAGTGTTTCGATTTTAGTGTTTTGCTGTTTAAGGAATTTTGTTTTAGTGTAATTTATTGAATGTTTTAAGTTATTGGTGAGCCAGCATAATAATGTGTGTGTGTGTGTGTGTGTGTGTGTGTGTGTGTGTGTGTGTGTGTGTGTGTGTGTGTGTTGTTATTGTTATTGTTATTGTTAAGTATTTTCCTTGTATTTGAGTGGTTTTTAGCTCCGTGTTTCGTTGAGTTGCTGACGTTTTATTGTTA
>OY757554.1:5723875-5738875 GCA_963584105.1 Alviniconcha strummeri
GCCTTCCCCTGCGGCAGGCCTAGCTTGTTCCGAAATGCTGGGAACAGCAATGTCAGTGTGTGTGTGTGTGTGTGTGTGTGTGTGTGTGTGTGTGTGTGTGTGTGTGTGTGTGTGAGAGAGAGAGAGAGAGAGAGAGAGAGAGAGAGAGAGAGAGAGAGAGAGAGAGAGATAGACAGAGAGAGAAAGAGAAAGAGAGAGAGAGAGTGTGTGTGTGTGTGTGTGTGTGTGTGAGAGAGAGAGAGAGAGAGAGAAGAGAGAGAGAGAGAGAGAGAGAGAGAGAGAGAGAGAGAGAGAGAGAGAGAGAGAGAGTGTTATAACTTACTGTCATTGTCGGTGGTGTGATGTTCTATGTTTTGGCTGATTAAAAAAGAAAACTGATATATTATCTGTAACCATAATTTGTGGCGCCTTTGCATGCGCCTGTGGCGGCGGTCAACGTTACAGGTCAGTGCTTACAGAGTTGCCGCTGTGAAAAGATTCACCTTGAACTTGGTGGATCGCCTGGAGTCAAAGACCACGAGTGTTGGGAGACCTGTCTGTGCCGAGCTGTAGCCTAGATGTAGCTGTACCCTAGGTGTAGCTGTAGCCTAGATGTAGCTGTAGCCTAGATGTAGCTGTAGCCTAGCCTAGATGTAGCTGTAGCCTAGATGTAGCGGTAGCTGTAGCCTAGCTGTAGCCTAGCCTAGTAGCTGTAGCCTAGCCTAGATGTAGCTGTAGCCTAGATGTAGCTGTAGCTGTAGCCTAGCCTAGATGTTGCTGTAGCCTAGCCTAGATGTAGCTGTAGCCTAGATGTAGCTGTAGCCTAGCCTAGATGTAGCTGTAGCCTAGCCTAGTAGCTGTAGCCTAGCCTAGATGTAGCTGTAGCCTAGATGTAGCTGTAGCTGTAGCCTAGCGTAGCTGTAGCCTAGCCTAGATGTAGCTGTAGCCTAGATGTAGCTGTAGCCTAGCCTAGATGTAACTGTAGCCTAGATGTAGCTGTAGCCTAGCCTAGATGTAGCTGTAGCCTAGATGTAGCTGTAGACTAGATCGAAACCTATGCTCTGTGCGGGGGTGGGGTGACGTCAGTCCTCTCTCTTTCCCCCTCTCTCTCACTCTCACACACACACGCATGCACGCACACACACACACACACACACACACACACACACACACACACACACACACACACACACACACACACATTCACAGTGACACAAACATACCTTATAAATTATATACAAACCATACACGCATGTAAAAACGGCCACATAATACACACACAGACCTTGTTGCTAGTACACACACACACACACACACACACACACACACACACACACACACACACACACACACACACACACACACACACACACACTCACACGCGCGCACACACACACATTCACAGTGACACACACATACTTTATAAATTATATACAAACCACACACGCATGTAAAAACGTCTACACACATGCACACACAGACCTAGTTGCTAGTACACACACAGAGGCGCGCGCGTGCGCGCGCGCACACACATGTACACACACACATACGCGAGTATACACGCACATACACACATACACACGCGCGCGCACACACAGACGCATGCACACACACACCTACACTCTCTCTGTCTCTCTCACACACACATACACACACACACACACACACACACACACACACACACACACACACACACACACACACACACACACACACACTCTCTCTCTCTCTCTCTCATGAATGAATGAAGAACACCCAGACTAAGTCCGAACCAAAACAATTCTAGGTATGTTTAATGACAGCTGAGTCTGCCAGACACAAAACAACAGTTTATTATTATTATTTTTGTTGTTGTTGTATTTCGTTGTCCTTTGTGGAAAATTCGGGTCGGCTTACCTGGGTAACAAACCGCAGCAGCAAGAGCAACGCTACCCATTCTTAGCACTGTAGCAGTGTGTGTAGTATTTTCGTGTGTTCAGTAACAATGGTATAATTATGGCTGCCAGTGTTTGGGAGCAGGGATCGCTCAGTGGTTAGAGCGCCAGTCTCGTAATAGAAACTGACGAAAGGTCGCGGGTCCAGTCCGGGCAGAAGCGGAGGTAGAATTTTCTTCCCCAGGGTCAACTATCTGTGCTGACTCTTATTTCGGTATCCGCTCCGCCCCCCTGTTACCGCAGTAGCACGTAAAAAAATCCCGGTCAGTCTGCCAAAAGTGCAGGTGGCAGGTTACAGCTAAACACGCATGCGGCGGCACCCTACATATGTGGCTTTGCATGAAATGACGTGACATGGTGCATGGTTGAATGGTGTACACAGAACGCGCCGAGACGGCAGCAGTTTCATGTGGCGCCAGCCATGCAACAACCAAACAGCGCTGTACGTGTACCATCTTGGTGGATATATATATATATTATACCAGACAATGAAGTCATGCGTGACGGTGTGATGGATGAAGGCTCTATTACCAGTAAGGGAAAACATTACAGCCAGGATGTCCACGTCAGTATACAACCGAGCAGCTTCTCGTGATTCCGTCAGTGGACGTGTGTGCTTGCCCGCTAGGTCAGCACTGGTAGTGATACCCAGTAAATAAAGAATTTGATATTATCTTATTATATCGTCTGATCAGTCATAGCTAGATCTGATTAAACAGCACAGACACATTGACGAGTTCAGAGTGACCGAGCGTGCGTCATTGCGGGCGTGTAGGCTATAGGCTGGTGGCGGTGAGCACGATGGTCACTTATCTACAGGTCAGGGTGGGGAAATAGGCCACAGGGCTGTCACTTTTGTCAGGGTGGTATTGACCCAGGGACTGCAGACCCCGACACTGACATTTCTGACGTTACAGTCGTTGAAGTGAACGAAAGAAACCGACTGATTACGGGTCGATCAGGTCCGTGTGACGTTTAATGTTTACATCATTCTGTTCTCTGCACCGCACTTGACTGTTTGGTTTCTTCACCCAGTTCGCTGATTATAAGTCATATTTGACAAGTCAAAGGGTCTGCAGTGGGTTATTCAGCTTTTTGGTTTCTTCACCCAGTTCGCTGATTATAAGTCATATTTGACAAGTCAAAGGGTCTGTGGAGGGTTATTCAGCTGTTTGGTTTCTTCACCCAGTCCGCTGATTATAAGTCATATTTGACAAGTCAAAGGGTCTGTGGAGGGTTATTCAGCTGTTTGGTTTCTTCACCCAGTCCGCTGATTATAAGTCATGCTTGACAAGTCAAAGGGTCTGTGGAGGGTTATTCGGCTGTTTGGTTTCTTCACCCACTTCGCTGATTATAAGTCATATTTGACAAGTCAAAGGGTCTGTGGAGGGCTATTGAGCGACAACGGCCCTTGTTCGGACTTCTTCACAAGTTCACCATTGTTCGTCTTCACCGTTCGCTACAAGTTCATAATCCAAATTCCATAGCTGTTTGTGATGGTTTAGTGACAGGACCTATATATGTGGGAGTTCAGACAGAATGAGAAGGAAGGGAAAGTGTTTCCGTCCTCTCCCTCCCCCCCACCTCCACCAAGCTTCTTCATGCCATCATCGATGATATAACTGGCGGATCAGCGAGCAAGACTTCACTGCAGCCATTGCTGCCGAAGGCACTGTTGTATATATGTGTCTGTTCAGTTGTTACCACGGTGTAGGTGCTGTTTGTGGGCATTTGTTGGCAGTGGATACTTTAAGTGTTTAGTTGTTACCACGGTGTAGGTGCTGTTTGTGTCCAGGTGTTGGCAGTGGCTATTTTAACCCCTTCAGTGCCATGATGTCACTTGAAAACGACCAGTAAATGTGCGCAATTTAAATCCTTTAAGCCTTTTTGTCTCCTTTTTTTTTTTTTGCACTGGCATGTGAAAGGACTTTCATCACAACGCATAGCATTGAAAGCAGATGTTATAGGACCAGAAAAAAAAATACTGTTTGCAGGCAAGTTCCTGCATCTTTCAGCCGGGAAAGTTTACAGGCTGGGGCAATGAAGGGGTTAAGTGTTCAGTTGTTACCACAGTGTAAGTGTTGTTTATGTCGTGTAAGTGTTATTTGTGTCCAGTTGTTGGCAGTGGCTGTTTTAAGTGTTCAGTTGTTACCACCGCATGTCGTAGTTGTTTACTTGTTACAGCTGGGTTCTGTTATTGTGCAGTTGTTACCACACTGTGTGGTAAGCGTTCAGGTGTTACCTGTAGGTTTTGTAACTATCCAGCTGTAAATGTTCAGTGGATCCTACCGGGTGTTGTCAATGTTCAAGTGATACCACTGGGTGATGTAAATGTGCAGTTCTTACCACTGGGTGTTGCGAGTGTTCGTATGGCACCACTGTGTGTTCAAACTGTTCAGGTGTTGTAACTGTTAAGGTGTTGTAACTGTTACGGTGTTGTAAGTGTTCAGGTGTTAACACTGGGTCTTGCAAGTGTTTCAGTGTTAACACTGGGTGTTTCAGATGTTACCATTGGGTATTGTAAGCGTTCAGGTGTTACCACTGGGTGTTTTAAGCATTCAAATGTTACCACTGGGTGTTGTAAGCGTTCATATGTTACCACCAGGTGTTGTAGTATGTGTTCAGGGGTTACCGCTAGGTGTTGTAAATGTTTAGATGTTACCGCTAGGTCTTGTAAGTGTTCCGGTGTTACCGCTAGGTGTTGTAAGTGTTCAGGTGTGTTAAGCCTGGGACTTGTAATTGTCCAGCTACCTGCCATAACCGGAGCGGCTGCAGTGAGGTGCCAAGATGGCGTCTAGCTTCATCAACAGCCTGAACGGCATTTTCGCTGCTGCGTCAGGATCCAACAGCTCATCTACCCCAGAGTGAGTACCTTGCCCTCTCGGTGTTGTCTGTAGCCTTTTAGTAGGTTGTCTATCCATAGACGGCATGTACGCTCCAGTGTGTGATGGTACTATTTACAATGTGACGATGAGTGTTATTAAACTGGATAGATTTCCTCATCACCAATGTGTGATGGTGCTATTCACAATGTGATGATGTGTGTTATTAAACTGGATAGATTTCCTCATCACCAGTGCGTGATGGTGCTATTCACAATGTGATGATGAGTTATTAAACTGGATAGATTTCCTCATCACCAGTGCATGATGGTGCTATTCACAATGTGATGATGAGTTATTAAACTGGATAGATTTCCTCATCACCAATGTGTGATGGTGTTATTCACAATGTGATGATGTGTGTTATTAAACTGGATCCTCCTCAATGTGTGATGGTGTTATTCACATTGTGATGATGAATGTTATTAACCCCTTCACTACCCGAGCCTGCTAGCAGTATATTTTCCGGTCCTATAACAAATCTAATTTCAATATGGTACGTTTTGATGAAAATCCTTTCACGTGCTATTGTTGGGGGGGGGGGGGGGGGGGGGTTCCTGGAGCACAGGGAACAATATCGTTAGAAAGAGCAGTTTCCCATGCAAGCAGCTGATCCCCAACTCCTGAAAGCTAGACTATGGTACGTTTTCAGGAAAAAGGGCCAAAGAAAGTACACGGGAGACTCGTTTACGTACAGTTTACAACCAATGAAATTCCTGTTCGCTTCCAGACTTACTCAGACACCCCTCTGGGTAGGGACTGAATGATTTGTAAAGGTTGCATTTTTGTGGCCAGCTCTTGATGTTGTGATGGACGATAAGTAAGTAGTGATGATTAATTGGTGCCTGTGATTCTTTTTTCCCCCTTTGTTTAGATGCGAACCATCGATCGACCACTACAAGTTTTATCAGTTCACTTTGATTCCAGCGGTAAGTTGTTTGCTCATCATGCATTTGTACTTTGGTTGGTGGTTTAGGTTTTGTTTGTATGTTTCTGCTGCTTAAGTTTTGATTGGCTTGTTGTTTTCGTGACTGCTGGCTTAGTCATTTGATTAGTAGGACTGGCTGCTTAATATGGTTCAGAGTACGTTGGTGATGTTCTCTCTCTTTTTGAAGTTTTCTTTTGTTCTCAGTGCAGTCACATGATTACTCCGTTTCACTGCCGTTGTGTTATTTCCAGTTAAATAAGGCTGAGTAATAAATAAATGACACATAGAAATCATACCATTTTTACGAAAAATTAAAGAGAAAACAAACACAACAGCTTAGGAGTCTGTGCTTTGTTTATTTAAGTGTTTTTTATTTTGTGTGTGTGTTTTGTGATGAACAGTTATAATTAAATTTCAATTATAATTAACACTCCTTTGAACGTGTTTTCATACCGATGTGTACAACAATGCATACTACATTTAAAATGGACCTCTTTCTTTCACTGCAGGTTGTGATGACCTTATTATTCGCCATGACGAAAAAACGAAAGAACCTTATGCTGAATGTTTTCCGTGGTCGTCCAGGATTAATTTTGTAAGTTTGTGTGTGCATGCATGCATTTGTGACTCCCCCCCCCCTCTTTCTCTCGCTCCCTCCCTCCCTCCCTCTCTCTCTCCCTCCCTCCTCTCTCTCTCTCTCTCGCTCCCTCCCTCTCGCTCCCTCCGTCTCTCTCTCCCTCCTTCCCTCTCTCCCCCCCCCCTCTCTGTCTGTGTGGCCTGCTTGTCTGCCTGTGTCTGTGTGTGCAGGAGGGTATGGGGGAGGTCAGAGAGAGAGAGAGAGAGAGAGAGAGAGAGAGAGAGAGAGAGAGAGAGAGAGAGAGAGAGAGAGAGAGAGAGAGACGGGGAAGAGGGGGGGGGGGCATGGGTGTTGAAACTTGACGTCCATTCATAGAGTTCACATCAACTTATCAAGGTGAGAGACACAAAGTGTGGAGATTGAGATGTTTAACCAAACAGTACTTTCCGCCCAGCACCCTACCGTGCCCCCACCCTACGTATTATTGAATGAATACAAACGGTGCACGCACAGAAGTTACCTTGTTGCCTGTGATGTCACCAGCTCCATGGACACGATAGTAACCTTGTTGCCTGTGAAGTCACCAGCTCCATGGACACGATACTAACTTTGTTGCCTGTGAAGTCACCAGCTCCATGGACACGATACTAACTTTGTTGCCTGTGAAGTCACCAGCTCCATGGACACGATACTAACTTTGTTGCCTGTGATGTCACCAGCTCCATGGACACGATACTAACTTTGTTGCCTGTGAAGTCACCAGCTCCATGGACATGATACTAACTTTGTTGCCTATACTAACTTTGTTGCCTGTGAAGTCACCAGCTCCATGGACACGATACTAACCTTGTTGCCTGTGGCGTCACCAGCCCCATGAACACGATACTAATCTTGTTGCCCGTGACATCATCAGCTCCATAGACGCGATACTAGCTTTGTTGCCTGTGGCGTCACCAGCCCCATGAAAACGACACTAATCTTGTTGCCTGTGACGTCACCAGCCCCATGAACACGATACTAGTCTTGTTGCCCGTGAAATCATCAGCTCCATAGACGCGATACTAACATTGTTGCCTGTGACGTCACCAGCCCCATGGACTCGTTGACGAGGTCGTCCCGGATTTCCTATTCCTGTGCCTTCGGTTCCACGGCCTACCTGGTCTACCAGATCGTGCTCTACCAGACCTACGCCATTGAGTACGACGGCAACAGGGCTGTCAAGTGTGAGTCATGGCTGAGTTTATATGAATCAACACACAAGGGAGTTAATTAGCGCTCGAAATACCTAACACAGGTACAACAACAAAGATCTCAAGGAGGATGTACCTCTGGTGGAGTTTAGGTACCTTGTATTTACACGCATGCCAGGTGAGAGTTATCGTAGGCGACTCAGGTCTTTGTTGTTGTACTTGTGTTACGTAGTTCAAGCGCTAATTAACTCCCTTGTGTGTTGATTCTACACGAGCGCTCTGGGCCTCGTTCTGTTTTCAGATTTTTTGAGTTGATATGAGTTGCTGCTTCCCCACTCTACCTGGCCCCCTATATTGTGCTATACCAGAGCTGCAGCAGGAACTGGTTTGGTTTCAGACAAAATCCACTAAGAGGGACATTGTTTTTTTTAACGCACGGTCAACTATAACGGTTATATCAGGGCGGAAACGTTTCTGATCACAGTCTCATAGCCCCCTCTACATAAAGGCTGTGGCATTTGCAAATAGCAGTATTAAGGATTCCACTTCGTTTTAGGACCTTAATTTCATTAATCACAGGATGTTTACGAATTCGTCTGGCTAAAAATTCTACACATTGTAATAGTATAGAACAAGCAGTTCACCTTGTCTACAGCTGCTTTGTATTTAGAAAAAGTACAAACTTGTTTTTTATACAACAACCTACCATTTAGTCATCGTTCAGATATTCCACTGCTTACGTCTGGCTCAACCTAAATAATTCGAGTATGTTTCTGATGAATGATCCTAAAACTGAACGTACAGTTAATAAATCCTGTCTGATCACTGTGGACATGCAATATATGTGCTGCAGAACCCGTCTTACTGTAGTGGCAATGCAGCCCTAAGCTGAATAATAATTACGCGGGGGAATCGTCATTGCCCACTCTACACTCAAGCACGTGACTACACCATTGAAACACTTCCCCCGCGTTACATTACCATACCTGTGTTACTGAGCGGTGACCCAAATCTCCCCTCAGCAACAAATTCAGCAATATTCTTTGAAAGAAAAGTCCAAGGTTTTTAAGTATGCAAAATGACCATCGAAATGATTGACTAATGAGTCACTAGTTTCAGATTTAATGAAATAAAAAATAATAAAAATTGTTTAATTTGGCTTTTAATCGATTTTATTTTCTGTAGGCTTCCCCGGAAGTGACGTCAGTCTGGGGAGTCAGTGCGGTTGCCATGTTAGATTCTTCAGTAAACTGTGTATGCGTGTGGTCGACAAAAAAAGTTAACTATGCCGGCCTACTGTGTTGCCGCGAACTGTAACAATTCGCAGACGACCCCAGGTATAACAATGGACGAGCTCCCGCGCAATCGACTCGCAGTGAGGCCAAAGTGGATTACGTTTATACAATTCAAACGAGCTGACTTTCTTGCTGCGCCGAATCACGCCCATTTGTGTAGCGAGCACTTCAGTGAGTGCGATTTCGCAAACCCCATGGAATACCGCATGGGGTTTGCTTCGAAGCTGACACGATGTTCCGGTACTCTTTAAAAATCCTGCCTGACAGGCTCAAACTGATAGGGCTGTATCCTTGTGGGTCTCTCGGGCAAAGTATCAGTTTCGTCTTCGGAGCTCGAGTTGGCCATTTTGCACTGACTCCCCAGAGTTACGTAGTAGGCATATGGTCACGTGATTTGGGCGTCATGGCGACGCTTTCTGTACGACAGAAAATGCTATTTTTTTCTTGCATTTATAACCCTCAGATCACAGTTTCACCTACATCATCGTTCTCAGTGAGCTTTAACGGAAATCGTGTCAAAAATCACCCCTAACCTTGGACTTGTCCTTTAACAGTTCACGAATTCATCGTTCGCACAAACCGCTTTGGTGGTGTAAACCGAGTTGCGACCGAACCGTAACCAAAACGCTCTGCCTCTTCTCTGTCTGGGTCCTCACTCCTTCCCTTCCCCTTCTCTACTCACCTCCCATTCCTCCCCCCCCCTTCTCTCTCTCTCTCCCCCCCCCCCTTTGAAAATATATTGTTAGCCTACCAACTACATCATACGTTTGCTATTTAGAGCGTCTCATATCAGTTTACTTGTTTGACGCTCAAGGAAATATTGTATTGTATGCTGGTATGCTTTCGTTAGTAAAACTGTTTAAAGCAAGTGATTGGTTCACGCTGCCGAGGTTTGTTACACATCAAAGAGGGGACGAACCTTGTTTTTCACTGAAACGTTCGCTTACAGAATACACATGTATGGAGACAACCAGGTCATTCATGGAAAGAACCACAGTTCAGTTCAGTTCAAAATGGTATCTATGTGCTCGGAAAAGCCCATAATTTTGCGCTCAGAGGTTTCCCCAACGTTGCCCTTGAAACGGTTCCAATGTTCATCTGATTGGCGATGGCCCTCTCTCGTCCTTTCGGCAAGGAAGAGCGTCTATCGCTTCCTCTTTTCACGCCCCTCTCCTCCGCGCGATCGATGGTGTGATGCCCTTGGCCTTGTGCCCGCAAGTAGTGTCTCAGGCTCTTCAACATTTCGGACCATCCGAGATGCAAGCCTTTTGTGATGGTTACTTTGCCCGCAAGTCTAACTGCTTGGTCATTTCCCTTCAATCCGGCATGTCAAGAGCAGTACACCCACAGAGGTTTTTGAAAGTGAATGTCGACCATTGGCACATTCCAGCCTGGGTTTCTGCTTTCACCTTTTGTAGCAAGCGCACTCAACCTGTGAGGAGGATGGCATGTGTGGTCCGACTGTCACCTCTTGAGGCAATCCAGCGGAGGGCATCGCTGACTACGTCCACCCCTATTTTCAAGCTGGCAGTTGACAGTATTATATGCTCCATATTAATATAGTTATATATGGGATGCCGTTTTTGTGCAGAGTTCATAGCCACGCCTCCATGTTCATCAACGGGATGGTGTTTGTGTGTTGCAGCGTTCATAGTCATCGCCTCCATGTTCATCTACGGGATGTTGTTTGTGTGTTGCAGCGTTCATAGCCATCGCCTCCATGTTCATCTACGGGATGGTGTTTGTGTGTTGCAGAGTTCATAGACACTCCTCCATGTTCATCTACGGGATGGTGTTTGTGTGTTGCAGCGTTCATAGCCATCGCCTCCATGTTCATCAACGGGATAGTGTTTGTGTGTTGCAGCGTTCATAGCCATCACCTCCATGTTCATCTACGGGATGGTGTTTGTGTGTTGTACAGTTCATAGCCATCGCCTCCATGTTCATCAACGGGATAGTGTTTGTGTGTTGCAGCGTTCATAGCCATCGCCTCCATGTTCATCTACGGGATGGTGTTCTTCCCGCTGTTCAGCAGCCTGGCCATAGGCTCGGTGTTCAGCTACGGGATGGGGATGCTCTACGTCTGGATGATGACGGGTGTGGAGATCTTCCGTCTGGCTGAATGCCAGACCACAGTGGTGAGGCCAGCACAGGAAATGAGTTGTGTCCTGGTTCTCAAAGAACTGCGTATTTATGCCCAGTCTTTTCTGGTTCTGAGTTAACCGTGTGCATGCAATTCTGCCCAGTCTCTCCTGATATTGGATGAACTGTGTTTCTGTCCTATCTGTCCTGGTTCTGAGTGAACTGTGTGTTTCTGTCCTGTCTGTCCTGGTTCTCAAAGAACTGCGTGTTTATGCCCAGTCTCTTCTGGTTCTGAGTTAACTGTGTGCATGTAATTCTGCTCAGTCTGTCCTGACTTTGAGTGAACTGTGTGTTTCTGCTCAGTCTGTCCTGGTTCTGTACTGCGTGTTTCTGCCTATTCCGTCGTGGTTCTGAATGTACTGCGTGTTTCTGCCCATTCTGTCGTGGTTCTGAATGTACTGCGTGTTTCTGCCCAGTTTGTCCTGGTTCTATATGAACTGTTTTTGTCTATTCTGTCCTGACTGAGGGACCTACGTTTCTAGCCAGTCTGTTCTGGTTTTGAATGACATGGATGATTTCGCCCAGTGTGTTGTCGTTTCAGACTGAGTTAGATATTGCTGCCAAATTTGCCCTGTTTCTGATTGAAATACATCCACCAAATCTGTCCTGAGTTCTGTTTCTGAGACTTTTCTGTCCCGTTTCTGCCAAACCTGAGTTGGATATTTGTGCCACGCCTGACCTCTGTCCAAATAACCGCGCATTTCTGCCGTATCTTTCCTATTCCACGTCTCTGGAAAGTTCGGTAAGTTGAGGTCTCAGGTGACAGTAATGGTACATTTCACTGCGTATAGCAGGCCACTGGATGAGCCAGGAGTGACAGTCTAGATTCTACAGGTGGACAGACAACAGCGAGAGTCCTTCAGCTGCTGAGTGCAGCACAGTCGTACACCGGCACATCGTCAGTCGGACTAATAAGGACTCTGCATTTGTAGAATAGTTCACTGCTCCTCTCTGTGTCTCTCTGTCTCCACCCTCTCTCTTTGTCTCTCTGTTAGTCTCTCTCTCCCTCCCTGTGTGTGTGTGTGTGTGTGTGTGTGTGTGTGTGTGTGTGTGTGTGTGTGTGTGTGTGTGTGTGTGTGTGTGTGTGTGTGTGTGTGTGTGTGTGTGTGTGTGTGTCTCTCTCTCTCTCTCTCTCTCTCTATCTGTATGTCCGTCTCTGTATCTCTGTCTGTCTGTCTCTCTTTGTGTGTGTGTGTGCGTGCGTGCGTGCGTGCGTGCGCGCGCGCGCGTGTGTGAATCGTGGTTTGTGTCTGTTTTGTGCGAACCACACCTCAGGTACAACGCCTTTTGCTGACTATCAGTGACGGTGTATTTGGTTGTTTGCCTCGTGCAGAAAGCACGCGTGCTGTTGATTTTCCGAGGCCTGCCGAGCCTGCTGTGTCTGGTCTACCTCAGCATCTCCATCCCCATCAGAGTCGTCATCGCCTTCAGGAAGGGCAGGTACTTCTACTGGGACGACGACTTTGAGGAAACCAACACCATGGAGGACATCCAGGCGTCTTACTCTGGACATCACGTGACAAAGCTGTTCAAAAAACCCGCAATGAAACTGTACGTCAGTCTTTTGAAAGACAACTCGGCTACACAAACATAGCGCAGTCCTCAGCCACACAAACATAGCAGTCTTCAGCGACACAAACATAGCACTGTCCTCAGCCACACAAACGTAGCTCAGTCCTCAGCCACACAAATATAGCACAGTCCTCAGCCACACAAATATAGCACTGTCCTCAGCCACACAAACATAGCACAGTCCTCAGCCACACAAATATAGCACTGTCTTCAGCCACACAAACATAGCACAGTCCTCAACCACGCAAATATAGAACTGTCCTCGGCCACACAAATATAGCACTGTCCTCAGCCACACAAACATAGCACAGTCCCCAGCCACATAAATATAGCACTGTCTTCAGCCACACAAACATAGCACAGTCCTCAACCACGCAAATATAGCACTGTCTTCAGCCACACAAACATAGCACAGTCCTCAACCACGCAGATACAGCACTGTCTTCAGCCACACAAACATAGCACAGTCCTCAACCACACAAACACAGCACAGTCCTCAACTACACAAACGTAGCACTGTCCTCAGCTACACAAACATAGCACAGTCTTTAACCACACAAATAAAGCACAGTCTTCAGCCATATAAATATAGCACAGTCGTCAGCTACACAAGTAACATATCACTGTCCTCAGCTACACAAATATAGCACAGTCTTCAGCCACATAAATATTATAGCACTGTCCTTAGCCACACTGTCCTTAGCTGTTCTCAACCACACAAACATAGCACTGGCCTCAGCCACACAACCGCCCTAATATAACCGCACTGGTTGACTGGGAGTAAAACACCAGCCTACCTACCTCAGCCACACAAACGTAGCACAGTCCTCAAACACACATACATGGTACTGTCCTCACCCATAGAAATATAGCAGTCTACAGCCACACAAACATAGTAGTCTTCAGCCACACAAATATAGCACTGTTCTCAACATAACACAGTCCTCAACCACACAAACATAGCACAGTCCTCAACCACACAAACATAGCACTGTCCTTATCCATAGAAATATAGCAGTCTACAGCCGCACAAATATAGTACAGTCTTCAGCCACACAAATATAGCACTGTTCTCAACCACGCAAACATAGCACTGTCCATAGAAACATAGCAATCTTCAGCCACACAAACGCAGTACATGTACAGTCTTCAGCCACACAAATGTAACACAGTCCTCATACAGCCACGCAAATGGTTTTATGTGGAAGTTTTCGTCTGACATTTTTAAATGTTCATTCCTTTATTCACTGATGATTTAGATGCTGATGCTGATTACCATTCCCGCCCTCCTGTTGTTTGGCAGACCAGCAGAGGGCGCCAAGGCCAAGGCGACCAGGGTGGCAGTGGACCTGTTCCATCGCGTTTTCTACAAGAGGCAGAGAGGTGAGGGGCTGACCCAGACTCCAAGCACTGGTTTACGACATCCTTCCTTCAACCACTGCCGTATTTAGTTACGCCATAGGGTCCAGAAACCTGTCCGCTAGCGAACAGTGTTTCGTTGGTGCTCAAACAGTAGTAGGTTTGTTACAAACAACTCAATTAAAACAAGGCGTGTCATTTATAGCCGCAAACAAAGTTTACACCAGTACAAATAAAACCACAATCGTTTGAATCGAGACGGAACTCTTTTTTTGTACCCGGGGTGGATGTGTCTCATGTTTACGTGCGTGCTTTGGCACTAGGTTGCTTCCACAGTCATATCAGTACCCGAACTTTTGGAGGGCGCTGACCGCGTCGCTGGACAGCTCTACGGAGATAAAGAGTGCCCCTTCAGTGGCGTAACTAAATCCGTCAGAGTTTGGAGGAAGGTGCCGGAAAGCGATGCTCGGAGTTTGGGGCGGACCGACTCAACACCTGTCCTTGGCTTTCGGGGCAGCTGTAGTGACAGAGAAAACTGGCTGGTTTACAGTTTACATCGTCAACATGCACTGGGCGAAGGCCTTGTACATTGCCGCATAGTAACATACATTGTCCTATCAGTGTGTGTGTGTGTGTGTGTGTGTGCGTGTGCGTGTGCGTGTGTGTGTGTGTGTGTGTGTGTGTGCGCGCATCTCTAGCATAGTGTTTATAAACCCTTGTCGATATCTTCTTCTTTTTTTTTGGGGGGGGGGGGGGGGGGATGACATTTACCATCTCGATGTACATTATGTGTGTATGCTTGATCAGCGCTTTGAGCCGCAGGGTAGACACTTTATAAATTTCCATTATTATTATTATTCTAGATGCGTCTCCCAAACTCCGGGCTGTCAACGTGCATACATTCTTGCGTGGAAGTTTTGTTTGCGCTTTATACATTTTCATTATTCATCAGTACACTTTTTGTATAGAATTGGACAGGACTGTAACACCAACCTGCGTATAGAACTGGACATTAATTCAGATATGCCGCTCCCTCCCTCTGGAATGTCCTCCCCGAGGGCATCAAGGAGAAGGACTCCATTCAGTCTTTCAGACCTTCCCTGAAAACCCATTTCTTTACCTAGAGATGATAGTCAATGCGA
>OY757554.1:5740352-5755625 GCA_963584105.1 Alviniconcha strummeri
CAGAGACAGAGAGAGACAGAGACAGAGACAGAGAGACAGTGAGGGAGAGAGGGAGAGAGGGAGAGAGAGTGTGTGTGTATGTGTGTGTGTGTGTGTGTGTGTGTGTGTGAGAGAGAGAGAGAGAGAGAGAGAGAGAGAGAGATGAGAGAGAGAGAGAGAGAGAGAGAGAGAGAGAGAGAGAGAGAGAGAGAGAGAGAGAGCGTTACTGTAACTCAGTGGTGTGGATGTTGTTTTTAGCCTGTCATCGTTACTGTCACTCGGTGGTGTGGATGTTGTTTTTTAGCCTGTCATCGTTACTGTCACTCGGTGGTGTGGATGTTGTTTTTAGTCTGTCATCGTTACTGTCACTCGGTGGTGTGGATGTTGTTTTTAGCCTGTGTCATCGTTACTGTCACTCGATGGTGTGGATGTTGTTTTTAGCCTGTCATCGTTACTGGCACTCGGTGGTGTGGATGTTGTTTTTAGCCTGTCATCGTTACTGTCACTCGATGGTGTGGATGTTGTTTTTAGCCTGTCATCGTTACTGTCACTCGGTGGTGTGGATGTTGTTTTTAGCCTGTCATCGTTACTGTCACTCGGTGGTGTGGATGTTGTTTTTAGCCTGTCATCGTTACTGTTTCTGTCACTCGGTGGTGTGGATGTTGTTTTTAGCCTGTCATCGTTACTGTCACTCGGTGGTGTGGATGTTGTTTTTAGCCTGTCATCGTTACTGTTTCTGTCACTCGGTGGTGTGGATGTTGTTTTTAGCCTGTCATCGTTTCTGTCACTCGGTGGTGTGGATGTTGTTTTTAGCCTGTCATCGTTACTGTTTCTGTCACTCAGTGGTGTGGATGTTGTTTTCAGTCTGTCTCATCGTTTCCAACGTGCTGGCCACAGTCTTCGCTCTCTTCAACGTCCTGCACAGTTTGTCCAGCTACAGGTCTGTACAACACACACACACACACACACACACACACACACACACACACACACACACACACACACACACACACACACACACACACACACACACACTCACACATTGCACACCACACATACCACCGCACACACATTAGGCTCTAAACCTCCACCCCACTCCCGCAACCGTTTCACTCCCACCCGCACACCCCGGCCAGCAAGCCTAATTCTAATGTTTGCTTCGTAACAGGACTATATACAGAGAGTACATAGCGATGCAGTGACAGTGCGTGCTCTCTCTGATGATAGGGGGAACTGGGCAGAGTGACTGATTATTAGGTGTGTTGGTGTTGCAGGTCCAACCTCTATGCCTTGTACAGGGGCGACCACTCTCATCTTCCGCCGGCTTCAGCCTACAGTAACACGACGCATTGCGTAGGTTATCTCTCTTGGTTTAATCACTACATGGGGTGTTCCTTAAATCTCAGCCTGTCTTTCAGTGACTGGCTCGCTGCTTCTCTCCCCCTCTCCACACTGTCTCTCTCAGTCTCTGTCTCTCTCGCTCTTTTTTTTCTGTTTGTCTCTCTCAGTCTCTATCACTCTCTCTCTTCTGTCTCTCATAGTCTCTGTCTCTCACACACTCTCTCTCTCACTGTCTCCTCTGTCTCTCTCAGTCTCTGTCTCTCACTGTCTCTCCTCTGTCTCTCTCAGTCTCTGTCTCTCACTCTCTCTCCTCTGTCTCTCTCAGTCTCTATCTCTCACACTCTGTCTCCCACTCTCTCTCTTCTGTCTCTCTCAGTCTCTGTCTCTCACTGTCTCTCCTCTGTCTCTCTCAGTCTCTCTCCTCTGTCTCTCACTCTCTCCTGTCTCTCTCACTCTCTGTCTCTCTCGCCCTCTTTCTTCTCCATGTCTCTCTCTCAGTCTCTGTCTCTCACTCAGTCTCTCTCCTCTGTCTCTTTCTCCTCTATCTCTCTCAGTCTCTGTCTGTCTCTCCTGCTCTCTTTCTTCAGTTTGTCTCTCTCAGTCTCTGTCTCTCAGTCTCTCTCAGTCTCTGTCTGCCTCTCCCGCTCTCTTTCTTCTGTTTGTCTCTCTCAGTCTCTGTCTCTTACTCTCTCTCCCCTCTGTCTCTCTCAGTCTCTTTGTCTCGTTTTCTTCTGTTTGTCTCTCTCAGTCTCTGTCTCTTTCTCTCTCCTCTGTCTCTCAGTCTCTGTCTGTCTCTCGCTGTCTTTCTTTTGTTTGTCTCTCTCAGCCTCTGTCTCACTCTCTCTCCTCTGTCTCTCTCACTCACTGTCTCTGCCTGTCTGTCTCGCTGTCTTTCTTCCGTTTGCCTCTCTCGGTCTCTGTGTATGTCTGCCTGTCTGTACTGTCCATTATTTATCTCATGTTCATCTGTCTGCACCCCACCCTCCCCCCAAACACATTTCTTCTCTCTCTTCCCCTCTCTCCAAATCTCTGTGTGTCTGTCAGTTTGTTTGTATGTCTCTTTCTGTGTCTCTGTTTTTTTTTTCCATCTGCCTCTGCGTCTCACTCACTGTCTGTAAGTCTCTTTCTTTTTCTGTCTGCCCCCTCCCCCCAACCCCACCGGGTCTCTGTCTATGGTACCCAGAGACTTAGTTCAAACTTAGAGGCGTTAAAAGTGATGTGTGCCAAGTCCACGGTGTCTCTGCTGTCCCATTAAATGTCACGACCGTACGCCGGTAGACTCGTCAGTGCATGTTCTGCTTGCTGTTTGCAGATCAACAGTATCAAGTACGCCGGGTTCCAAGTGGGCTACATTATATGGAGTAAGTGACTGCCTTATGTTTTGCTATTGTCTGTGAGGTGCACTGTCTGATGTATCGCGGACAAACAGTCAGAGCTCAGGAGTTGTGTGAAAGTCGAGGTGGGCGTCTTGCACCCCCCCCCCGCCCCCCCCCCCCCTTCCCCATAAACCTGCGGTTTCTGTTAACGTAAAGCAACACTTCAACCAACAGGACAAACAATGAACAGCGTAGATTTCTGAAGTGGATGGATAACAAGGGGCGCTAGCTGTGTTCTGCATCACTGAACACGGCAGTCACACACCTGGCTGGTCCTGCCCTGTTAGGAGAGAGAACGTGCGCCGAGACGGCAGCAGTTTCACGCGGCACCAGCCATGTAACAACCAAACATCCCTGTTTGTACCACTTCGATGGATGTTAAAAACAAACGCGCTGTCAAACTGAATGGGTTAGGCAGGGTTCCATTTCTTTCCCATCAGTGTCAGCTGCCGAGGGATCTTTTACACACGGCGTTGTGTTACGATTTAGGTCTTTGTTCTGTGTTGCCCATGAATAATTGGTCATTTGGCTGGTTCCCTGGTTCAGTGACTCCTTTATTCATTCGATTGTCAAGCTGGAGGTTGATCGCTTTAATATAGCGTTAGCCGGTTTGGCCTAGCGGTAAGTCGTTAGGCTGGTAAGCAGAGGGACCTCGGTTCAAATCCGCTTCGGCTCTCCTTTCTCTTCAAAAATTGTGGTCTGTAGACACTGTCTTGTGATTTTGTCCCTCACAATTAATGAAACATTAAAATGGCTCTCATTGCTGCCCATCTTAATGCAGGAGTCATTCTGATGGTGACGGTGCAGCGATAGGTATATAATCTTCTTCCCCCACCTCCATACCCCTTCCCCCCCTCCCCCTTCTCCCCTTCCCTAATAAGCCTTATGGTTTCTGTGGACGTTAAGCACCATGTTTATATATTTACTTTAACATAGCTGTATTCTCCGCCCTGGAGCAGACTCACTTCGCTCATTCCGTGTTCCGACTGTTTGCAGGTTACATGCTTCAGTTCGTCATCCTGACCCTGATATCGTGCGTCCTTGCTCTGGCCATCCTCCTCATCATCAACAGTTTCACCGACTGGATCCTCTGGCTTGTGCAGCTGCTGTGGTGAGTTAATGCAGTCATGCTGGTCTGTACACTCGGTCCCTCGTATTCATGCACCCCCCCCCCCCCCACTCCACCAAGCCATCTGGAAGAGTATGAGGGGCAGATGGTGATACTGGTCGACATAGCTCAGTGGCGGAACGCCGGACTCGTGATCGAAAGGGATCATGGGTTCGATCCCCGGCAGGAGCGGTTGGATAATTTCCTTCTCGAAGGTCAATTTTCAGTGCTGACTCGTACTTCGGTATCCGTCCCACCCCCGTGCTGCCGCAGAAGCACACGAAATAACTGGCTGAGCCTTGCCCTGGGAGTAAGAGAGAGGTGCACCGCTGTGCCACGTGAGATTGTCAAGTCTTGCTCTAGGATTAAGAGAGAGGTGCACAGCAGTGCCACGTGAGACTGAGCCTTGCCCTGGGAGTAAGAGAGAGGTGCACCGCTGTGCCACGTGAGACTGAGCCTTGCCCTGGGAGTAAGAGAGAGGTGCACCGCTGTGCCACGTGAGACTGAGCCTTGCCCTGGGAGTAAGAGAGAGGTGCACCGCTGTGCCACGTGAGACTGAGCCTTACCCTAGGAGTAAGAGAGAGGTGCACCGCTGTGCCACGTGAGACTGAGCCCTGCCCTGGGAGTAAGAGAGAGGTGCACCGCTGTGCCACGTGAGACTGAGCCTTACCCTAGGAGTAAGAGAGAGGTGCACCGCTGTGCCACGTGAGACTGAGCCCTGCCCTAAGAGCAAGAGAGAGGTGCACCGCTGTGCCACGTGAGACTGAGCCCTGCCCTAAGAGCAAGAGAGAGGTGCACCGCTGTGCCACGTGAGATTGAGTCTTACCCTGGGAGTAAGAGAGAGGTGCACAGCTGTGCCACGTGAGATTGAGCCTTGCCCTAGGAGTAAGAGAGAGGTGCACAGCTGTGCCACGTGAGATTGAGCCTTGCCCTGGGAGTAAGAGAGAGGTGCACAGCTGTGCCACGTGAGATTGAGTCTTGCCCTGGGAGTAAGAGAGAGGTGCACAGCTGTGCCACGTGAGATTAAGCCTTGCCCTAGGAGTAAGAGAGAGGTGCACAGCTGTGCCACGTGAGATTGAGCCTTGTCCTGGGAGTAAGAGAGAGGTGCATCGATGTGCCACGTGAGACTGAGCCTTGCCCGAAGAGCAAGAGAGAGGTGTGCGCGAACTGATGTCCACTGGGGAAAAAGCGCAGTCGGGGAATGACTCATTGCCCCTTTCCCCATAGTCTCTTCCCCCATAGTCTTAGCACAGGAGGAACAGGCCACCACCACCGTCGCATAGTGCTCTCGTCGTCCTTGTTGACCAAGACAGCGTGAGTGACGATGTGAGAACTCTGATTCTGTTTGTTGACTGAGACAGCGTAGATCTGAGCGCAGTGAGTCTGCTCGAGAGCGGAGAACAGCGCTATATAAAACTATTTAAAGCAGTCATCATCATTATCATCATCATTATCATCTGGGTTTGTGAAAACTCCTGCAGTTTGTCAGTATACCTTTGTGACTTGTCACTGTGTGTCAGTGTGACGGTGGCTGCGTGTTGAGCTATCACTGTGTGTCGGCACATCTCTTTGTGTTGACAATGACTGCGTGGTCGATTTATCACTTCGTGTTGACTTGTCACTGTGTGTCAGTGTATCACTTTGTGTTGTCACTGTGTGTCAGTGTATCACTTTGTGTTGTCACTGTGTGTCAGTGTATCATTTTGTATTGACTTGTCACTGTGTGTCAATGTACCACTGTGTGCGACTTGTCATTGTTGCCTCAGTGTACCACTGTGTGATGAAGTCTCACTGTGTCTCAGCGTACCATTGTGTAATGACGTCTCACTGTGTCTCAGTGTACCACTGTGCGATGACGTCTCACTGTGTCTCAGTGTACCACTGTGTGATGACGTCTGATTGTGTCTCAGTGTACCATTGTGTCATGACGTACTATCACTATGTGTCAGTGTATCACTGTATGACTTATCACTCTGTCTCTGTGTACCACTGTGTGATGACGTCTCACTGTGTCTCAGTGTACCATTGTGTGATGAAATACTATCACCTTGTGTCAGTGTACCACTGTGTGATGACGTCTGATTGTGTCTCAGTGTACCATTGTGTCATGACGTACTATCACTGTGTGTCAGTGTATCACTGTATGACTTGTCGCTCTGTCTCTGTGTACGACTGTGTGATGATGTATCTCAGTGTACCACTGTGTGATGACATACTATCACTGTGTGTCAATGTATCATTATATGACCTGTCACTCTGTGTACCACTGTGTGATGATGTATCAATGTGTCTCACTCTGTGGTGACTTATCACTGTCTCAGTGTACTACTGTGTGATAACATATCACTGTCTCAGTGTATCACGTGTCACTATGTCTCAGTGCACCACTGTGTGATGACGAATCACTGTCTCAGTGCACCACTGTGTGATGACGTATCACTCTCAATGCACCACTGTGTGATGACGTATCACTGTCTCAGTGTACCACTGTCTGATGACGTATCATTGTCTCAGTGTACCATTGTGTGATGACGTATCACTGTCTCAGTGTACCACTGTGTGATGACGTATCACTGTCTCAGTGTATCACTGTGTGATGACGTATCACTGTCTCAGTGTACCACTGTGTGATGACAAATCACACTCTGAGTGTATCACTGTGATGACATTTAACTGAATGTATCACTGTGATGACGCATCACTGTGTCTCAGGGTACCACTGTGTGATGACGTATCACTGTGTCTCGTGGTACCACTGTGTGATGACATATATATTACTGTCTCTGACGGTAGCACTGTGTGTTAACGTATGACTGTGTCTTAGGGTACTACTGGGTGGTGACGTATTACCGTCTCTCACGGTAGCACTGTGTGATAACGTATCACTGTGTCTCAGAGTACCACTCTGTACTCTGTTTGTGTGTACCACTGTACATGATGACTGTATGACCGTACGAAGTGTGATGTTGACTTAGTCACGTGCATGCTGCAGGCCTATCGTCCTGACCGCTGTCATCGTGGCTGTGACGCAGATCCTGTTGGCCAGATTCGTCTTCTTGCAGGAGAACGGCCAGTACCTGGCACTCAACAATAGGCGAGTCCGTCTGTGCTTGTGTCTCTTTCTGTGTCTCTGTCTGTGCTTGTGTCCGTCTCTGCTTGTCTTTCTGCTTGTGTCTCTTTCTCTTTCTGCGCCGTCTGTGCTTGTGTCTGTGTCTGTGCTTGTGTCTGTCTCTGCTTGTCTTTCTGCTTGTGTCTCTTTCTCTTTCTGCGCCTTCTGTGCTTGTGTCTGTGTCTGTGCTTGTGTCTGTCTCTGCTTGTCTTTCTGCTTGTGTCTCTTTCTCTTTCTGCGCCTTTGCCTCTCTGTCTGTGCCTCGTTATTTGTCTGTGTATGTGCCTCTCTCAGTATTTGTGTGCACGTTTGTGCTGCACCTGTCTGCGCGTTTGTGTTTGTGCAGTTGTGTTTGTGCCAGTGCAATCGTAGCCACGGTCGTGTTGTTTTCCATTGCAGGAGTCTGTACTTCAACTTCGCCTACTTCATGTTTTTCTACAACATTTTCCTGGGTCTGGTGTCCTGCTTGCTGCGCATCTTGAAGGCCATGTTCGTGGGCATCGTCTTCCTCAGCCGTCTGGACAACAGCACCCTGCCGCGGCGATTCGAGTTCATTGACCCGGGTAGGTCTGGTGATCGGGTAGGTAGGTCTGGTGAATCGGATAGGCAGGTCTGGTCAATCGGGTAGGTAGCTCTTGTGACCCGAATAGTTCTGGTGAATCGGGTAGGTAGGTAGGTCTTGTGACCCGGGTAAGTCTGGTGAATCGGGTAGGCAGGTCTTGTGACCCGCGTAGGTCTGGTGAATCGGGTAGACAGGTCTTGTGACCCGGGTAGGTCTGATGAATCGAGTAGGTAGCTTTTGTGACTCGGGGAGGTCTGCTGAATCGGGTAGGCAGGTCTTGTGACCCGGGTAGGTCTTGTGACCCGAACAGATAGATCCAGCAGCCGGGTAGGTTTTGTGGCTTCTTTGATCTGGTGGCTCTTGTGACCCGCCTTGAGTAAGTCTTGTGAACTGGTTAGATCTTGCCACCAGGATAGATCTAGTGACGTGGGTGGGTCTAGTGACCCGGCCGGGTACGTCTTGTGATGCGGGTGTATGTATCTATAGGTCTTTTGACCCGAGTAGGTCTTGTAATATATGTGTAGCGAACTGGGTGTGTCTTATGCCACGGCTGGGTCGTGCAATTCGGGTAGGTCTTGTGACCCAGGTAGGCCTTGTCCTGTGACTGTCAAACTGCCTTTTGTGTGGAATTATGTAGGACTTGTCCTGTGACTATCAAACTGCCTTTTGTGTGGAATTATGTAGGCCTGTACGGTGCAAGTCTGACTGCCTTTCGTGTGGAATTATGTAGGCCTGTACGGTGCAAGTCTGACTGCCTTTTGTGTGGAATTATGTAGGCCTGTACGGTGCAAGTCTGACTGCCTTTCGTGTGGAATTATGTAGGCCTGTACGACGCAAGTCGGAGTCTTTAATGCACAGAGCCGTCATGCTTTCCAAGCTCGGCTTGGCTGCTGTGGCAACCTGCTTGACTTGCACAAGGCCTGCTGTGGCAACCTGCTTGACTTGCACAAGGACTGCTGTGGCAACCTGCTTGACTTGCACAAGGACTGCTGTGGCAACCTGCTTGACTTGCACAAGGCCTGCTGTGGCAACCTGCTTGACTTGCACAAGGCCTGCTGTGGCAACCTGCTTGACTTGCACAAGGACTGCTGTGGCAACCTGCTTGACTTGCACAAGGCCTGCTGTGGCAACCTGCTTGACTTGCACAAGGACTGCTGTGGCAACCTGCTTGACTTGCACAAGGACTGCTGTGGCAACCTGCTTGACTTGCACAAGGACTGCTGTGGCAACCTGCTTGACTTGCACAAGGCCTGCTGTGGCAACCTGCTTGACTTGCACAAGGCCTGCTGTGGCAACCTGCTTGACTTGCACAAGGCCTGCTGTGGCAACCTGCTTGACTTGCACAAGGACTACTGTGGCAACCTGCTTGACTTGCACAAGGCCTGCTGTGGCAACCTGCTGTGGGGGAGCGGGGATAGCTCAGTGGTTAGAGCGCCGAACTCGTGATTGAAAGGTCGCGGGTTCGAATCCCCGCAGTAGCGGCGGGAGAATTTTCTTCTCCAGGGTCAACTTTCTGTGCTGACTTTTATTTCGGTATATCTTCCACCCCCGTGTTACCGCAGTAGCACGTAAAAGATCCCGGTAATTCTGCCAGAAGTGCCGGTGGCAGGTTACAGCTAAACACGCATACACCTTACGTATGTGACTTTGCATGAAGTGACATGGTGCATGGTTGTACGGTATACACAGAACGCGCCGAGACGGCAGCAGTTTCATGTGTCTCCAGCCATGCCAGCGCTGTAAGTACACCACGTCGGTGGATATTCAAAATCGTGCTATAAAAAGTTATTCATTCATGTAGAATCAAATGCGAGCGCAGGGAGTCTGCTAGAGAGCGGAGAAGAGCGCTATGTAAAAGCAATCATCATCAGTCATCAACCTGCCATAGTTCAGGAGCTGTGTGAGAGTCGAGGTGGACGTCCTGGGCTGTCCGTCCTAACGAGCCTTCTGGTTTCCGTGGACGTAAAGAATTATTGAACCGTGCTTCGGCATTGGTCACAGCTTGTCCCTAATATGTCAACTGACATCTGAGGACATTAAGCATCAACTCATCATCATCATCAGTCATCAACCTGCTTGACTTGCACAAGGCCTTCTGTGGCACTGATCAGTCGCTTCCACCTTCCGTGTGACGCCCAAGAGAGGTTTCGTGGTTACATGCTTACAACGACTCGTGGCGATTTGCTTTGACGACGATGTCAAGGATGGAGGAAATAATGTTGATAACGGCATGATGATGAGATGACGATGATGATGATGATGATGATGATGGTGGTGGTGGTGGTGATGGTGATGATGATGGCGATTTACAGGTTTCAAGGCCTACGTGGGCTACATGCAGATGGAAGCTGCCCACACCCACCCCGTGGTGGTCGTCTTCACGCGCCTGATGTTGCTGGGCCTTCAGAAGAAGCGGGAGAGACTACAGACCAGCGCGGGCAGCCAGGCACTGAACGGAGTCCAGCAGATGGAGATGGTGAAGAGAGAGGCAGACGTCAAGATAAGCAGTAAGTAGTAGGAAGTAGGCGATGTGGTGACCACCTGACGGAGTCATCGCGCTCTCACTCTTACGTCCCAACACTATTACCTTTTTGTTTTCCCGCCAAGCTCGGGGGGGGGGGGGGGGGGGGGGGGGGGGGGCAACAATTTGGACACTTTCCGCCCCCCCGCCCCTTCTCATGTCATCTCAGTCATGAACCTTTTTTTAAGCTCTAGAGGAGACTATATTTATTTAATGTGTGTGTGTGTGTGTGACCTGCATAAATGATCTGTTTCTCTCTTTTCCTGCTTGTGAGCTACTTGCCTGCGGCTGCCTGTATGCCTTGGTTCAGTCTGTGCATTGGGGTTTCATGTTCAGCGCTTTCCGTTGTCTTGCGTTGCAAGCCTTTCTTCCATCTGCCCATCTGCGGAGGGAAAGCACAAAGAGGCACACAGTCTTTGGCACTGACAGTGTACTGTAGGCTGCTTCCTAATGCGGTGGCGGTCTGGCTGGTAATTCAGAGAAAACCCATACATAACACGCGGCGCGTACAGTGGCTACTTCTGTACTTTTTATCACAGTGAAAAGCTCTGCTGGAGGCTTGTCCCCAGCTACAACCAATCTGTGACACACTCAGTGTCTGCACTGTTTGTTGCAGTGAAGGAGTCTGTTTGTTGCAGTGAAGAGGGGTGTTTGTTACAGTGAAGGGGTCTGCTACAACCAATCTGTGACACACTCAGTGTCTGCACTGTTTGTTGCAGTGAAGGAGTCTGTTTGTTGCAGTGAAGGGGGGTGTTTGTTACAGTGAAGGGGTCTGCTACAACCAATCTGTGACACACTCAATGTCTGCACTGTTTGTTGCAGTGAAGGAGTCTGTTTGTTGCAGTGAAGGGGGGTGTTTGTTACAATGAAGGGGTCTGCTACAACCAATCTGTGACACACTCAATGTCTGCATTGTTTGTTGCAGTGAAGGAGTCTGTTTGTTGCAGTGAAGAGGGGTGTTTGTTACAGTGAAGGGGTCTGCTACAACCAATCTGTGACACACTCAATGTCTGCATTGTTTGTTGCAGTGAAGGAGTCTGTTTGTTGCAGTGAAGGGGGGGTGTTTGTTACAGTGAAGGGGTCTGCTCCAACCAATCTGTGACACACTCAATGTCTGCATTGTTTGTTGCAGTGAAGGAGTCTGTTTGTTGCAGTGAAGAGGGGTGTTTGTTACAGTGAAGGGGTCTGCTACAACCAATCTGTGACACACTCAATGTCTGCACTGTTTGTTGCAGTGAAGGGGTGTGTTTGTTGCAGTGAAGGGGTGTATTTGTTGCAGTGAAGGGGTGCATTTGTTGCAATGAAAGGGTGTATTTCGGTGAAGGGGTGTGTTTGTTGCAGTGAAGGGGTGTGTTTGTTGCAGTGAAGGAGTCTGTTTGATGCAGTGAAGGGGGGTGTAGTGAAGGGGTGTGTTTGTTGCAGTGAAGGGGGGGGGGGGGGTATTTGTTGCAGTGAAGGGGTGTGACTGTTGCAGTGAAGGGTGTGTTTGTTGCAGTGAAGGGGTGTATTGTTGCAGTGAAGGGGTGTATTTGTTGCAGTGAAGGGGCTTTTTGTTGCAGTGAAGGGGTGTGCCTGGTGCAGTGAAGGGGGTGTTTGTTGCAGTGAAAGGGTGTGTTTGTTGCAGTGAAAGGGTGTGTTTGTTGCAGTGAAGGGGTGTGTTTGTTGCAGTGAAGGGGTGCATCTGTTGCACTGAAAGGGTGTATTTCGGTGAAGGGGTGTGTTTGTTGCAATGAAGGGGTGTGCTTGTTGCAATGAAAGGGTGTATCTGTTGCAGTGAAGAAGTGCGTTAGTTGCAGTGAAGGGGTCTGCAATGAAGGGGTCGTGTGTCTGTTACAGTGAAGGGGTCTGACGGAGACATGTACCTCAGTGAGCAGCAGTACCGAAGGAGCGTGGCGGCCCGCTTCAACTGGCACGTGATGTACACCCTCTTGCACAACCCCGACATCCGGGTGACTCGCAAGGGCTATGTGCAGATGCTGCGTCAGGCTAGACTGCTGGGCATTCACATCCCTGTCTCAGACCGACAGGCTGACATCAACATGGACATGCTCCAGCAGAACATCGCCGACGCCAAAGAAAAAATGAACCCGTCCAAAAAGAAAGAGTGCGACACCTACGTCGTAGGAGAAGACGATAAGTTAGTGGATAATGATCTGAACGAGGTTGTAGCCGTGGGAAGCGGAGGAAACGAATCAGAGGAAGGAGACGCCTCCTCTCAAAACACCGACATGGCTGACGTGGAGGGCGGAGAGAACCAGGGGAAGGGAGACCACTCTCCGAGAAGCAGGGAAGGGGAGGGAAGAGAGGCCTGCCACGTACTGGAACCTAGCGGTGCGAGAGACCCGCCTGGTACTCCCGTGCACATCACGTCCATCCAGCTGTGAACACTGTGCCACGGAACTTTGCAAAGACAATGTTTTGGATGAACTAGCACACAATGGGAATTACCGTGTTAGTGATTATTATGTTTAGCTTTTTATTTATTTTTATTTTTACTAAGTGCACACTTGCTGGCTATTAATTTAGCTTAGGCAGTGTAAACGAACACATAAGTCATATGATTTTATTACCTGTGCTAATTCGCTCTGCACTTACACTTGCTGTTTACTGGCGCCGTGAAATAAAACACTCAGGATTTAACCAGACCTTGCACACACACATACCTATAATGTAAACAGAGTTTTGAAACAATGAAAATCGCCGCGGAAAATGGAACTGTCCTTGTTCAAAATAGACCCCTGTTACCCCCAAACCCTTTCTTTTTTTCATTCAAAATATAACTTCCTATGTGGTGAAAATGACAACAACGATATGTGCTTGTATAGAATGATTTGTTTTTTTAATACTGTCTGATTTTGACGCTGGTCTTTGTTCTCTGTGTGTGTGTGTGTGTGCCCTCTACAGGGAAGTATTTTGCCACGTGACAGCCTCTCTTGTCACCTTTTCACATTGCGGAGAGTACTGGGGAAAAGTTTCAATTTTTCTTCTTTTCTCACCTAGTGGTGCAAGAAAACTGTGTAAAGAACATGTTGACATTGTACGCGGCTGATATTGTACACGGTTGATATTGTACACGACTGATATTGTACACGGTTGATATTGTACAGTTATGAAGCATAATATGTTACATGGCGTAGGAATGCTAAACATTTAATTCGTTTACTGTTTACGATGACGCACAAAACTATTCCCCACGCACAGAATGGTTTGCGAAATGTGTAGACAGCTTCCCCTTGAAAGGAGGCCGTGAATGTCTGAAGACACCCCCCCCCCCCCCCATCCTCCCCCCTCCTGGAATCTCCTCACACTCCGACCATCGCTTTCCGGCATCTTCCTCCAAACTCTGCCAGATTTAGTTACACCACTGAAGGGGCACTCTTTATCTCCGCGCAGCTGTCCACCGACGCGGTCAGCGCCCTCCGAAAGGTTCGGGAACTGTGACTCTGGAAGCAGCCTAGCGCCCAAGCACCCACGTAAACATGAGACGCATCCACCCCGAGTAAAAAAGAGAGAGAAAAAAGAAAGAAAAGAAAAAGAGTTCCGTCTCGATCCAGACGATAGTGGTTTTATTTGTGCTGGTGTAAACTTTGTTAACACGCCTTGTTTTATTTGAGTTGTTTGTAACCACTTACTGCTGTTTGAGCACCAAAGAAAAACTGTTCACTGACAGTTTTCTGGAACCTATGACGTAACTAAATACGGCAGTGGTTGAAGGAAGGATGTCGTAATTCAGTGCTTGGAGTTTGGGCTCTCCTTTGACTCCTCTTGCCTATCTCCTCCCTCGTTTTTCTGCCTTGTCCTCTTGCTCTTCCTGCTGTGTCTTTTTTTTTCTCTTTCTTCTTCTTCTGCTGATGGTCCATTCTCCTGACTTTTTTTTTCCTCCAGATAATTCTCAAACATTTTTATTTAAAAAAAAAAAATCCTTCTTTTTTTCTTTTTCTTGTATGACTCTTGTTGAGCGTGTAGGAAATACTAGCTGGTGGTTAGTATTGCAGCTTGCGTTGCTGCCATGTGGTACAGGTATTTGCCATTATGTATTCATATAAAAAAGTTTTCAGTTATTGTTTTTTCCATTCCTTTTATATATTTTTCTTTAACCTGATATATATCGATACATTATCCGCAGTGGTCGACGATACCAACCATAGGTGCTTTTTTAAGAGGGTAATATTGGAGTGTCTAACTCTTCGAAAATTTGTGTTTGATGTTTCTGTATGTATGTTTTGTTTTATGTTTGTGGAGTTTTGTGGAGTGACTTCAGAAAGAATTTTGAAATGTGCGCTTGCCTATAACAGAAATTGATTGTCTTGATGTGACCCTGTTTTTTTTTGACAGGACGTTAAAATCCAGTTACCAACTAACTTCGCTTTTTTTTTTTTTTCGTTCTGTTTGTTTGTGTGTGTGTGAGTGCGTGCGTGCGTGTGCGTGCATGCGTGCGTGTGTGTGTTCACTGACGTTAACTAGCGCACTCACTGATACGTATATGTTGACGTGTGCGTGCGTACGTGTGTGTGGGTGTGTTTGCTTGAGTGCGTACGCGATTATGTGTTCAGTGCTCACAGTTTCAAACACGTATTCCCATAACAATATATTGAAACAGTAGTTATAATACAGAAACAAAGATCAGAATGCTTGTGTGGTTCAAGTAGAGACCATCTCTCTCTCTCTCTCTCTGTCTGTCTGTCTGTCTCACACACACACACACACACACACACACACACATCACTACACACACACATCACTACACTCACACACACACACACACACACATACACACACACACACACAATCACTACACACACACACATCACACACACACACACACATATCACTACACACACACACACACACACACACACACACACACACACACACACACACACACACACACACAAACACACACACACACACACACACACACCACAACACACACACACACACACACACACACACACACACACACACACACACACACACACACGATCCTCTGCCCAACCCCTCAGTGGCCAGCGGTGCTACACCTAACGACAGCACTGGTCACACAACCCTGCAACTCACCGATGATGACAAAAACACCCCAGCAAATGAAGCCGTCGTTGACTGCACGGATGATGCAGCGATTGTAGAAGACCTCAGAGTGCACGATTTCCGTCAGACCTTACAGTGGCAGCCACCCAAAGACGGAAAATTCTCTGATAGTTTATGGGATGCACGTGCACTAGTGCGAGTGTGCCGCTGTCCACTGCTACCGAGCACCAGTCAGCATGGCGCCCACGG